>WAAD01042142.1:1404-26055 GCA_013389945.1 Fregata magnificens
GGTGGAGTATGCTAATATTATTCCTATATGAGTACAGTAGCTGATTGTTGTGACTTACGCTCATATATTTTCAGATGCTAACCAGTTGTGGGGCTTTTTTTCACTATTAATAGAGCATCTATTTGGGAAACACTGTCTTTGGAAATTTATTCTTGAAATGAAATACCTCTGACAGATAAAAATTTCATTATGTATTTGAGAAATCCTCAAAATCCACGGACTGCTCCCATCTACATGAAAGACAGTGGAGTAAAAATCTCAAAGACTGGAATTTGTGTTAGTTGACTAAATGACATGGAGAGCAGCCAAATGGAAAAGCAAGCCAAGACACTCATCACAAGAGAAATAAAACCAAAAGAAAACGTGAATATTCAGATGTGTAGAAGGCATTAAAAACCATGACAGGAAGGCTGATAACTAAGTGGAATGAATTGGTCTTTGAGAAAAGAGGAAAGATTTTGAAAAAGACTTGTGGAAATTGGTAGGTGGAGAGGGCAAACAATGAAGTAGCTGAAGAAAAAAATTCAGAAGCCTTGACAACTGCTGGTGAGCACTGAAATCCATAACTGATTAGCTCTACTGCAAACAAACTTGAAAATCCATGCACGCATTTTCTGTCCTCTAGCCCACAGCAATTAAGCCTACATGTAACTGATGGGGTTTTTTGCATAAACAATGCTTAAAAAAGAAAAGGAAGAGGGGTGAAGGATCTCCACATGAGAGAACAACCAGATATTCTGTCAGTTGCCCTACAATTCACTGCATACAACTGCTTTCTGGCAGAATACTTCTCTCATCAGCATGAGCAATTCCTTCCCAGCAGAAACTGTCATTGGTTTCTAGTGTTGTTAGCGAAAATTTCAAAGAAAAAGAAACTTTATTAATTATTGTTATTAAAAAAAAAACATGAGTCACTGAGAACTGGTTGAGCTGGAATAGCAGAATTAGATGTTAGAAATAAAGTTTTTAGAAATGTGAGGGGAAATAAGTAATTAAATATCACAAATCTGTCTCAGTCATGCCTTTTGCCCTCAGTAAACATTGTTCTTATTGAAAGGTCATGACAGATAAAGGTATATAAGATGATTCTTTGCTTTTAATATCAGTAGGCTTTTCTGGATGGAGTTGTGTAAGCTTTGATGGAAGATTGCCGTTACATGTCACAACACTAAATACGTGGTATTTAGTCCTTCTCATCTTGCCAAATTTCCTTGTTAGAAATCTGACAAACAGAATTTGTATTCATTGTTTGTTCTGTGAAACCAGTAAAGTTTTCTGAGTGTGTGGAATTAAAAAAAAAAAAGAAGTCCTGACATGTCACCAGTTGCCATAGCAGGATGTATATAGGATCAGTCACTCTAGTGTATCTTATTCTTTTGTTATTCAAATTGTTACTGTACCTAGGAATTTCAGACATTGTTCAGGACCATCTCATTACAATAGACAAACTTAATCCAAATAAACTGTGGTATAATACAAGAAAGAAGGCATAGCTCTATAAATATCTTGCAGTTGCATACGCCAAGCAGATCTGCCAAAGGAAGCAATCACACACATTCCCTGCTTCCAGCTGTTAGTTTCTGTCCCTTTGCTACCCTGTCCTTTTGTCTAGCATGAGTATTTGAATGGATGCACAGTAAGCTGAATCAAGGAACTGGTTTAGTTGAAAGGTAACCCAGCAGGAGGAAAATGTTCGAAGTTTAGTGCCCAGTTCTGTTTTTTCTCCATGGGAAGCAACATCAAATTAATCATAGAAAAGTGCAACTACACTTATTCCCAGCATGTTTCATGAACTTGTTCTTAAAGTTCCTAAGATGAAGCTATTGATGTTTTCAAAGGTAAACTATTCCATTTCTTATTCATTTTGCTATTAGTAGTTTTTTGTATGTCTGCTCTAAATTTTTTTGCTGCATTATTAACTTTTTATTCTTGTCCTATCTACTATGAACATGGAGAACAGATGATTCCCTTTCTCCTTTTTTGTCTCTAGTATTTGCTCTCTTCTGTCTCTTTCCAAGTCTAAGCAGTCCCAATTTATTTATACCTTCCATTTTGCCTATTTTTTCTAGCCTCTGAGTACTCTTCTTACACTCCTCTGCTGAACTTTTTTCTTGAAAAAAATGTCCAAAGCTGTACATGATTCCAGCTGAGAACACACTGATTTTGAGGAAAAGGTCAATAATACCAGAAAGCAGAACAGGAAACCTGGTTCATTTTAATCGCTAGAGAGTAATCCTTTCATTCATTTGTGAAAACCCCTTGTCAAGCTGTAAGTTGTTATTTATTCCTTTCTTCCACTTCTTTGAATCTTTGATAGGACAACTAGCATTCTCAGTTGACTTATATCATACTTTGTATTTAAAATCAAGCCAAATTTAATTTATAAAACTTAAGTGCTCATGCTGGAAAAATCTCAGCTCCAAAATATGGATCCCAGTCTGTCTCTTTACAATTATATGAAAATATATGATACAGTAAATTCTCATTTCAAAGTGAAGCTGAAGTAGCGGATAGTTTAAAAGCAATTGTTGTTTTGTTGGCAATATTATCAATGTACAGCAGAGGAACCAGCTGGAAAAAAAGTTTTACAGTTTATTTTCCATTTTACCTCTCTTTTGTACCCATTTGTTTTCCATTATGCTATAAAATGGTGTTAACGCAGCATAAAACTCTGTTAATGCAACATAAAATGCTATTATGAAATGCAGTGCCTGAGATTCTGGAAACAAAATTATAAACCAAACATCCCCTGTATACCTGCTTTAAGTTCAGTCATAATAATAATCTGAAATTGTTGTCAAGATATTTCTTATAACCATTCCCATATTCTGCTTTTTGCAGTCAAAACCAAATAAGCCAAGATAAAAGTCACTTTGAGTAGTTTCACTGGTGAATTTTTTCTATTTATGTATTTTTCAAAATATTTTTTTAGGTACAGCTACTGCAAGTGTTAGGATTGAAATGGAAAATTTATTGTTCTTTATAACTAAAGATACCTGAATAGATTATTATTAGCTTTTTCTTGAATTTTGTAAAGGACTTCATGTTAACTAGGTGGAGGTTTTGTCTGGATTGCCAGAAAACCTAACTTTCTCATATTCAAGCAACTAACTGGAATTACAGAACCTCCACTGGAGATCACACAAGTATGCAGTGATATGAAATATCTGGCATCCCCTGTATTTCACAGAGAAGGTTCACTAAGGAAAGTCTGTGTTTTAGAGAGAAATTCTGTCTTCAGCATTTAAACTGTTTTGGAATCTGTGTAGTCACCAATGTGTTCCAAAAATTAAGATAAAAAAAAAAAGGCATAGATGTCTGCACAATACCATTCATTGTAGTATCTAAGCACTGTGCAGGACCCAAGAGGCCCAAAAGTATGAGGACAAAAGTCTATTCTGAAAGCTTGCGCAATGCAGTTCAGGAAGTAGGAATTTGTCTCTCTAAATTCCCGACCATATTCTTTTAAGAAATTGTTTCAAAGCCTTAACTTGAGACACCTGCATTAACAGAGTTTGCAGAGATATTTGAAATACCAAGGGTGTATTTACGGAAAGACGGCTCTGGGGAATGGAGCATTAATCTAAGAGACAGCAATCTCCTCCTAGTCAGGGAAGCCCTGGACACAATGTGAGCAGTGAGCCAACCGCTGTACAAATGCAAAGGAACTCAGTGGTGCATGAATGACGTGTGAATTGAACTCACCGTGAATTTGATGTTAAATCCACTGCATAAGTGTAGTAAATACGGTGCACTGGATTTGCTAATTGCCTGTTATCTATGCAGTTAATTAGCTGATCACCTATGTAATTTCAAAATTTGAAAATAACAACAGAATATAAAGTGGCAATATCTGATTCCGGAAAAATGATAACAGGCATCTAGTTATAGCTCCTGAAGAAAATGTCCTTTGTGACAAATCTGAAGGCTTTTTAAAATAAAATAGCCACAGACACTAATGATGTCTCTCTAGCTGAGGTCCAGAATCAGTATTCAATCCAATTGTTAAGGACAAACGAGCTGCATTTTCTCGGTTGCCCAGTCTTTGGGAGTCCTCTCCTGGTTGCCCTCCAGACTCTGTGGTTTTTTTTTTTTTTATTTTAGAGTGACCTTTGCAGTTCCTGCCATGTTACAATTTTATCCTGACCCCCTTGACATTTCCAAATGGCTTTGTACATGGTGTCCTCTCCCTCTGCTGCAAATCTCTGGGGGATCTTGCTCACAAACATGAACTCGACTTCTATCCCTACTCTCTTTTATCACTGAAAACTACAGCACCAACCTGCTATTTGCATCTCAAACATCCATAAAATATTGATTGTTCCCCCCACAAATCCCATTTCCTTTGTCATGATGAAAAAGCCAGAAACTATGTAAGAATTCATATTAGTGCAACACTAGCCTGAGTACAATCTCTGCTCATGAAAATGATCAATATTGCCTCACTCTTTCTTTGTCCTCTTCCATCTTTCTGTACATATATCTCTGTTGTCTCAAGTAGACTGTATATATCTCTTCTCATGTGTATGTGTGTTTATGGATGGCACACCTACGATAAACAGTGATTGCTGCCGGTTGTGGAGTAGGGCATGCCATGTGTGCCGGCACAGCCCACAACACCGGTGTCTTATTTTGATCCTCATCTAGAAAGGGTTTGTTAAAGAATGAGGCTATTATTTTTAAAAAGTCTTAGTCACTAAGGAATGTTTGTATGTTGAATGGATTAATTTATTTTTAGATCAGTCACAGTGCAGGAATGAATAGAATTATCCCATGCCACTACCACAGCTAAACATTTTGAAATGTCCAACTACAGCCTGGGGCTGTTAGAGTGAACAATAAATAATATATCTGCTTTGCCTGAAGTAGCATATTGTATACAATTTTGATGACTTGTCCAGTACTTGATAATACAGAAGGCAAATATTGTGAATATTTGGTAATATTGTTAAGTACAGAAAAATCCAAATAGTAACTCAGTTACTAACAGATTTAAAAGATTTGTTTACTTATTGTTTTTCCTCTGGATTATCCTTAAGAAAAAGCAGTTGGAAATTGATTTTCAAACTTATGAAATGCCTAAAACAATCTGTGAAATAATTTCAGTATCACATTAAAGAGAAATGTAGTTTTAGCTTCACCTTTTGTAGTTTTGCTTTTATTCATTTTAAATAAGGAGCAATGTATCATGGAAGCATTAACTGTATAGTACAATATTAGAGATTCTATCCTGTGAAAGGAGAATAATTAGCATAATTCAGATGACTAATCCAAATACATCTGAAGGTAACACATCTAATTGATATATGAGTTAGGACAAATTGCATTCTTCTACATTAATGAAAAATACATGCAAAAAGTATACCTATTCTAGTTGTTTTAGTTTTTACAAAGGGGTTAATCACATGACACAAGTAGTTGCAATAGGAATAGTATATCTGTGTGTATGTCTGACAAACTCTTCTGTTTTTCTCAGAGACTAATATTGTAACTGCTCCTATCCTTTTTTTTCTCCCCCCCCCCAAAAAAAAAAAAAAGTAAAATTAAAATTTGTATTTTTCTGGTACAAATTTAGTGGACAATTGGAAAAATGGAAAATTTGAGTGGTAAAGACTGTTTTTTATTCTCCCAAGATAGGTATGGTTTACCTAAGTTTGAAATGGGCTGAAGCATTTAACTTCTAAAATAGACCTAATACCCTGCTCAATTTGTGATCTTGCTAAGCCTGATTAGAAGCAGAGGGTGTTAAAAATAATGACTAAAAGTTTGACCTTGTTTAGGCCAACAGCACTGAATTCAATGAAGCACAGACTTGTCTGGAATATAGAATGTTATGTTAAAGAAGAGCCCAGTGATGTTCAGTAGATGACAAAGGACCATTACCTGCCAAGACCTGCATGATGCATTTACACAGTAATGTGGAGGAATTAACACTTTATATAATAGAATTATTTTAGATAGCCGGCTTCAATGTAGACCCAGACCCCATTTTGTCAGGGTTTCAATAATGCTCTAGATCAGTGAGGTCAGATTCAGTTTACAGATCTAAGAGTCTGCATGCAAGTGGACTAGATTTCTAGGACCATGGGATTTCTAGATTTCTAGGTCATTAGTCATGAGTATGAGTAACTATTTCTTTGAATTTGCCCACATAGTTGTCATCATTCTTCCTAAAATACCCTCATGAACTTTTACTCTTCAATAACTGTTCCAGCAGTGAGCAATGCACTCTTACTGAGTGAATCGAGAATGTTAAATTTGATCTCCATGTCTTTTCTGTACAGTATCAGACTGAAGGCCTTAGGCTGGAGCGGGGGGAAATGAAGAAACTGGCCTAGCTTTGAGTGCCCTGATACAAATACTGAACTTCCCAGCCATATCTCTCTATACCTGATTTAACAGTGCAATAGCCCAATATGTATGATTTTCATCTTTCATCTGAAAAGCAAGTTACTGAGGCTCCAGAGACAGAAAAAGTTTTTAATTAACCTCTTTGACTGGACATGTGGTATCTAGGCAGCTATAACTCACAGTATTTGAAACAAGTTACCTTTTGCAGAAGGTTAAGGCAACACTCCCATGTGGTAAGGCATTGAAACAGCATATTGCTTTACTTTTAATCTTTCCATCCTGACTGATGATGCGGATGCTTTGTCTCCCTGGAGATATCAGATACCACAGATTTTCAACTGTGAGAGTGTAGGTGCCCCCTGCTACTTCTGTTTGATTTTAATACTAACAGCACTGCCATGGGTGCTGGCAATAATTGTTAAGTTCACTGCTTCATCTTTATTTCATTTCTCTGTTACCTCACCTAACTGTTAACATCGGATAGTCTGAGCAAGGTCCTGATGCTGGGAAGCACAGACACCCCTTCTAGCCTCATTGACTTCCATTGGAATAAAAGACATTCATTGTCTCTACCAGAAACTGCTACTAAAATAGCATGAAAGAGCACTCTGCTTCACTCAGAGCTTCACTTTGAGTCCTAAAGCAGGGTTCATACCTTCTCTTAGAGAAACAGAATGAAAGAGGAGATTTTAGTCTTCAAAAAATTTCATTCTCTTATGAAATTTCATGTCAACTATGATTAAAAAAAGTTCCTTCAATGTTGTTCTGCTTTTCCAACTACCTTCTTTGAAACTGGCATCCAAAACAGTGACATTAGGCTAAGAAGTTGATAGGACGGAGAATAGTACATTATCTAAGACAGATTTTGATACTTTACAAACAAAAAAAATTAATTTGCATCAACCTGACAGAGAGAAAATAAACACTCAGGATGATAAAATGTCATCTTTTGGGTCACTGCATGCTACAGAACTTGAACAGGGTTTTTAGGTTATATAGCACTGACATATGTCAAATTGTTGATTTTGTGTGAATTCACAGAGATCGACACAGTATTACAGGGCATATTTAAAAGATTGAGAGTTCACTAATAGAATTTCAAAGCACAACTAGTACAGAACACTTATGAACACTTTCAAAGATTATCAGAGACTCAGTAGCCTTTTTTTTTTGTGAAAAAGTGAAAGAGGTGGATATTAATATAAACTAAATCGTCAATTTCTCTTTGCATCCCAAATGAACAAACTGTAAAGCACATGTAGATGAATACGCTAAACACCTGATCTTCAAAACCTAACTTTCAAGTGATATTAAAGATATCTTAGGTAACCCCTTACATTGTTCATTTACTTTTTCATATTCTCAAATGAGAAGAGATCTACCATCAAGCCTGTGATTCAAATGAAATCACTCATAATGTAATAATTTCTTCTCCTTACATAATACTGACAGATAACAGGTTTGGGGTGTGTAGCATTTTACTGTGTTTGTGTAAAAAAAAAAAATCAAAACCAGATAAAATAGTGTTCACAAATTCACCAAACTCAACTGTGACACTGTATCTTTTACTGGTTTTATGAAAGGCCCTTAATTAAGTGTTGGGTATATCTGCTCTCTGTTGCTCCTGACTAGCACTCTGCTATGAGGAGGAAGAGTCATTATGAGATTTGTTGACAGTGATGGGTCTTTTGTACAGGGAGCAGTTTCTGGAAACCTTTGCTAAAGTGGAAAAATTCAGTTCAGTTACTTGAATTAAAAATGAATTAAAATAACAAGATCTCTATAAACAATCCATAACATTTTGGATACTACTCGTTAAAACAGAGAGGGGGTAGTGGATTATAATCAATAAAGAGAAGAGTAACATTATTCATAAATACATATAGCTCAGATGTGCAAGAAGAGAAAATTCAAATGATTAAACAGGCCAACCTTGTATTGTCATGCTTGGAAGCCAGATCTTGAGGTTTTCTTCAGTCATTTCCTTTGATTCCTTAGGAACTGCTCTCAAGTTATCAGTATGAAATTTGTCTCTTTCAGGAACTATGAGTTTTTTCTATTCAGTGAACTAGATGTTACAGAGCTTTGTTCTCTCATACACTTTTCTTAGGGTTCTGTCCCAAAACAGTATTTCTAAAGGGAGTTCAGTTAAACTTACCATGCCTTCAGGCAACCCAGCTGATCGATGTGGCTTTTTGGGTGTAGGGTGGGCTCTGGAAAAGTCTGTGCCTTGTAGGGCAGGAGTGAAAAGGCGACATCCCAGCCCAGCTGCCTGGCCCAGACTAGTTTCTACGAAGTGCTGGCAGATAAGCCTAGCACCTGCCTTCCACCAGCTCTTGTATATCTGTGCTGCGAGGCCAGAAAATCCTGGCCTAGGGCTAATGCTTCTTTTGAGCCAGTACTGTTTTGCTGTACCTCTGTAGTTGCTGCCTCCGATATAGCCTAAAAACAGTTCCCATGGTTGCACAACCTTGAGTCACAAGCCAGAGGGTATGAGCCAGGTCTCTGCATGCCAAGAGGAGAAAAAGCAATTTTAAAGATGACTCCTTAAGTAGATAAGGTCACTAAACATTACAGTCCTTTGGCACTGGGAAAAAAAAAAATCCTTCCTAAGTGACAGGGTTCTGATGTATTTTTAAGCAAGGTGTGGAAAACCATGCTATCTGGGAAATGCTGTATTTTAGCAGTGATACAAAAATACTTAAAAGTAGGAAAAAGATGTGTGAATTAATTAGACACAGCTGAAATACTCAGAAGCAGAACAGAGAAAGTATGACTTGTTTATGTAGAATACTGATTGCACGTTGCCAAAACTATAGAGGAACAGATCTATTTTTCTAGCTTTTTTTTTTTTTTCTGTGATATGGACCAGATTTTCAAAACACAAGGTTAGGTTTAAAAGTGTTCAAAACCTATGAGGAAGCCCTCATTTTGAAAAAACTTAAGTTTACATTTAGGTACTAAAGCATATGTCCTTTTTCTTTATTATTATCATTTTTGTTATAATCTAGTCATGTGCTTGCAGTTACTGTGTTGTCTTGGAATGACCTGAAAAGACAGCAAGTAATTGGCAATAGTAACAGCTCATGTCAAACTTCATTGCACTGAAATTCTCCTCCTGAAGATGTAGGCTTTTAGCAAATATAATTTCATTAACTTCTTAATACTTGATGTTTTCATCCTTTTGTTTTTATTATTTATTTTTCCCTTTGAAGGTGTACACACGTTCTCGTTATAGTAAGACTAATTCACTATATTCTTATTACCAAAGACTGCTGGATGTCCATGACCGATGCATAGAGAGCAGATTGCATATTTACAAAGGCATTAAAGCTGAGCAGTACTGCACTTAATATTGTTCCTTACCAGTGAGTTAATAATATGTTATGAAACACAAGGCAATCCTTTGTTCAGCACTGACACTGATGAATATGGTTTTCAGTTGTTTTGGTCATTTCCTCATTTGGTCTCTACTCCTTAGGGAAGAAACAGTTAAAATTATTGCCAGCCTTTCCTTCTGATGATATTGGCTGATTGTTTGTTTGCCACCACCATTTGGTCAGGATGGAACTACTGGGAAAAATAACCTTCCTGAAAATGCAAAGTGCTGCCAGCTTTGAGGAGAAATGACACACAGTGGATATTTGCTGTTCAGTGTTCGCATTTCCAGGGTCTTTTAGAAAGCACAATTTTTTCTACTGCTGTTCATATAGCTGGTGTATTTGCTGGATGTGAACCACAATGTTATCAAACATGTCTAATGCAACCAGTGACATTCAAAAATCTGATGAATCCATGACCTGATTCTGCAAAGTGTCTGCATGAAATAATTTCAAAGCCCACTGTTATTAAATAGGGGTAAAGCCGACTGTGTTTTTGACAGGTTCATTCAGCATTGTAGGTTCCTCTAATATTATTAATTTAACATGGGCACAGGACCTTCAATATCTATCCAGTGTGTTTCAAACTTTATTATTTTCCATTAATTACCTACTTGCTACACAAAATAGCTGAGATATCTCCAAACAGGTAATTTTAAATAAGGCCTCTTTTGATGTTCAAATAAAATATAACTGCTGGCACATTTTGGAAATATGAACCATCGAAACAAGTGAGATTTCCAGTTGCTTGGGGTGGTTTTTTTCATTGTTAAAGTAGCAATTGGCACCTATTGACTGACTAATAATAAATAAAAAAAAAATCACAGTTTTTTTTTTTTTACTTTTTTAAAGAAATTAGAAATTCCTGTTGGGAATAAATTAATAATCTTAGCCTATATCCTG
Source organism: Fregata magnificens (assembly GCA_013389945.1). Taxonomy (NCBI): domain Eukaryota; kingdom Metazoa; phylum Chordata; class Aves; order Suliformes; family Fregatidae; genus Fregata; species Fregata magnificens. The sequence goes on from WAAD01042142.1 coordinate 12,039, forward strand.
ATACCTTCTCTTCTAAAGAAGCATTTTACCTACTTTTGCAGTGAGTTCCTGTTAAGTGTTCCAACACTGGGAAAAAGAAAGAACCAAGGCATAGTGATGCCAGAAATTTATCATGAGTCTTAGGTCACTTGGTAGTCTTCTTTAAGTAAGAGCCCCTGGAGTCACTGCCTAGAAGCCTAGTTTTATTATTAAAAAAATAGAAATATCATTTTTGGTGGAGAAAAGCTGGAAAATGTGATGTTTACAGGCTTAAAGAACAGATCGCAAATTGAAAATATACAAGGATATATAAATATAGATATTGATCAATCTACACTTTTACACCTCATCAGAGAGTTTTGGGGACCTGACTTGCAGTGTTTTGGTTAGTTCCATGGCAACTACTATAAGAATTACATGTGATAATCCTTTTCTTTTTTTTTTTTATCTTCTCCAGAAACTTTGTGTCAATTTGTTTTGAATTAATTAGCCCTTTAACAAATCAACATTATGAAGTGGAAACTTACTGATGAGTTTGAAGGGCAGAATGAAGTATCTTTATTAAGAAATAAAAGCAACCAACTTTCATGTTGCTGACAAAATTATTGTTGAACCAGCATATTCCATGGACAGGTCAAGATACTCTTTCATTTTGCTGTCTTGTCCACACTATTGGAAGACCACAGTCTCTGAGGTACCACAGACTCCCTTCTATACTGTGATCCTCCACCATACTACCTGGCATTTCCTCTGGTACCTGGTTGTTTGCTGCTTTAACAATGAAAGAATGACACCTTCTCTGTCACAAATGTTTCTTCATCCGGAAAGTAATCTGCATGCCTTCCAAGGTCCAAAAAGTATCCGAACATCTTTAAAGTTCTGAATCTCAGTTGTGATAAATGTCACATAGCACCGAAGTATGAACTGTAGACCTCTGGGCATCCAAAAGACTGCAATGGCTGGGCAACAGGGTTTTCAGTAAGAAGGTTTTCAGTAAGAACTTGCTAATAAAAGTGCATAGATATTACGAAGGTCAGTTTTCCCAAAACATTTAAGAATCTTACCGAGTTTAAACTGAATTTCCTTAGGGATCTCCGTGCTACATAATACCATTTGGGGGAGCTGTTTCACTGCCGCTCTGTGAGACTTGCAGCTCCTCTTGGTCCCGTCTATGAGCATAGCAACAGAGGGAAAAGGGCAGGTCAGAAGCCTCTCTGTGACAAAAGGCAACAATTAAGCTTGACAAACTAATAGAAAAGAACAGATTAACTCTAGAAAAGAATAAACAGAGGAAAAAAAAACCAGATTAGCACAATTAGGAGAATGTGCAATTTAGCTGGGCACTTCAAAATTTCTGGGAGACTTGTATGTCTTCTGGGGCTGCCTGAGCAGGGAAGATGCCACCACCAGAGAGATCTACCTTTTTTAGACAGCATAGATCAAAGGAAAGGCAGAATACTAATCTAGGAAAATGGATTAAGAACTAAAAAATACTTTTCCATCTCTCCACTTTCGCCAGCTGTATGAGCTTAGGTAAATAAGTTAAGTCGTAGTTTCAAGGCAGGATTTCAGTGTATGTTCATAGACTATGAAATATTTCAGTAACAGAAACCTCTTGCATCATCCCTTGTTACCACAGTGTAGTGTGGGAAGCTTCCTTTCACAGTAGTTGTGTCTTTTGCTCTTGCTTCTCTGTCCGAAATTTCACAGTCAGAAAAAAATCTTTCTTGATCATGCTCCTAAATTTTCTCTCACTCCAGCACTGTCTGGTATTTATATTCTCCACCATCAAATATTTATGGATAGTTGTTATATCCCTTCTCAGCGTTCCTTTTACTGGGCCAAAAATTTTCATTTAGTCTTTTCTTGCAAGATATGACTTCCATTTCCTCTGCTGATCCATGTAAACCTCTCTTTTTTCTTGAATTTCGTGCCATTATTATTATTATTATTATTATTATTACACTGATCATTGAGGTAGCCTGCTTTTTTTCTGTGTGATATGCCAGTCTCCTCTAAAACAGGTAGTGCTGTCCAAACTTTTTATTAAAAAAGGGTGTTGAAAATCATATATGTGAACACCATTTATTTAAAATGGTAACTTTACTGAAAATCTCACAAAGTCACAGTATTTTCTCTGAAGGTTAGTGGTTGTTATCAGTCCTTTAGTAGTTTCTCATCCATTGCTATTACTTTTTGTCTTTTACAACTCTATTAGTTTTCCATGTGACAGTACCAATTACACACTGAAGTCCAATTAGATGAGATTTCTTGTATTTCTCTTATTTAGGAAATTTAGTTGCCAGGTTATCTTTGCTAAGACCTTTAATGTCTAAACCCATTTTCTTTAACTTCCATACCCATAGTTGCTCTTGACAAAATTTTGTTATAATGCCTTGCACATTACTGAGCTTATGTCAATAGTTCTGAACATTTGGATCAAGGAATTCACTTCTGAATTACGTTTTTTGGTTTTTTTTAAATTGTTTTTAATATATACTACAGTTACTATTCACTAGATATTGAAAACAAAACCAAGAGTTTCTTATCTTAAAAATCTTTGTATGAAAGCTTGCAGTGTTACATTTACGGTTGGACTCTATTATCTTAAGGGTCTTTTCCAACCTAAATGATTCTATGATTCTATAATGATTTTGTGTGTCAGATATGGAACACCCAGTTGGGGGAGATCATTGGTCCCAACCAATTTGGGGTCATTAAGCTGTTTGAGTTTTCTTTCCAGTTTCACTGTGGTGGATTCTGTTTTCCTACTGTCCTTAAGTTCATCTTCTCTTTGTCCCTAGCTCAACAACTGCTTCATTGTGAAAATCTTTATATATTAATTTGGTTTTGGAGCCACATGAAGTTTATCTTTAATGACCACCCAGAACCTTCTTCATAGTAATCTTACTTTTTAAAATTATTTTTTTCTTCTGTGTACCTGAAGAATCTTAAGTTATTTGTTTTAATATCCTTTCCCAGGTCTGACTCACTTGCCTCTTAACTTTCTATTTCTTGATTCCTAAAGCATAATTTTCCTTGCTAATCAGGTTGGTTGTTTTTCTTCTGCCTACATATAAATCCTTCCTGAGAGAACAGTTGATGCAGTTAGGCCTTTTTTCAGAAGACTTTTTTCCTCTTTTTTCTGTCATTTCCCCTGTGTAGACTGCTGACAATTTTAGTACCTTGGACTTGAAGGAATTCCAGGCCTCTACCACATTCTGGGGTCCTCAGGTTTACTTCTTTCACTACCTTTTTGATATTCAGCCTTTTGATATGAAGAAATCAGGATTCAGAATATAGCTGAGACTTCTAAGTATACCATAATGAATAATAAGCGGTGACAGACAAATCAAGATAAAAGCTAATTGACTTTACTCTTCAGATGTTCTTTTCCTGTAATAACTACAAGCAAAAGTTTGAAATTAAATTTAATATGAAAGGCAAAGATAGTTCTTCCACAGATTATTATTTTTTATGTTTTTGGCTTACAAAGCTGTGAGCTGATAATGTTCACTTCAAATTTTTTTGTTGCACCTGTTTCACATAACAAGAAAAAAACCCCTCGATTGTCTGTTATTGTCTTTGGTGGGGGGAGGGTTGTGTACCTTTGAATTATTAAACATTGCATTACGGATTTGATAGTTTTCACCACAATTAAATACCCTGAACTGTCGTATGTCTCTAGTGAGGCAGTTGCCAGCAAGAGATAATTCTCGGGCAATGGTAGAGAGGAATCATTAAGCTGAACAGCACGTCCTTTAAATGATTAAAAAGTGAAACTGAATAGCTCCAAATGGAGACTTGGCCTATTTCTCTGGCCACAGCGAATGTTAAAGGTGGAGTAACACCACCTTTTCTTGATGAGGACGTAAAGGGACAAAGAATAAACAAACTTCAGCTGTTCTATGGAGACAAAAATTCTCTTTACTTTGTGGATTATCTTGATGGAAGGATACAGAAACAGCACGTATCTTGGCATATTCTCACTGCTTCTCATTCCTCACCAGTGTGAACAGGCAACATGTTGTTCTGTTTTACTGGGGCTACTCACCTTTTTATTGTTTTGGATGTTGAAAGAATAATGGTCTCTCTGAAATTATTAAGAAGCTAAACCTATAATAACGCAAGCATATTTCTGTTTAACAGTGAAATCAGAGTTAAGTTCATGAGCTTGTGCTGGCAGAAACATCTTCTGTAGATGTTACTCACTGGCCCATTGGACATATTAGTCCTTTTTTCTCTGTGATTGCAATTAGAAAGTTTACAAATCAACAGGTTTTTACTTTTTTTCTTCACAATTTCAGACAAAAAAGTTCTGAATGAGTAAACTTTCAATTTGCAAAAAAGCTCATGGTCAAATCTCAAATGCAGTCTGATGTGTCTTCCTGTCTAAATCTGCAAAGCAGCTGTAGAAGTAACTTGGCTTGGGTAAAGCCTGCTGAGTATTTACATGATTACGTAAAGCACTTTAAATCAAAATTTACAAGCAATCAGAAGACTTAAAAAAATGCAGTTAAGAAGTACAGCATAACATCCTTCTCCAATTTCCCCTCATTAACTACTTCATTTTTATGCATTCTGAACAGTTCCTGATCTTAAGTCAAAATGTGTCCGTGATCACATCCAAAGTGAACTCTCTCACAGTCTACATAGTACTTTGCTAGATTAATTGCTCAGTTTGTATGACTCAGGAACATCTTCCAATCAAAGCAATTTTAGAAGTAAGATTATTTTGTTTTTACCATGATTAATTCAAATAAGTTTAAGTGAAATGCATAGTCTTTGCTTTTCACTGTAAATGTTGAAGGGTATTGGATACATAGTCTTATTTCAGTCTTAAAGTAAACCAATTTGCATAAGCATTAATGAATTTGCATAAATTATTTTCCCATGACAATCTGTCAAGTAATTTGAAAAGAGTCATAAATGATGACAATCAGTTTCATAATTGTAATTTATGTTACTAACCTCTCTATGGCTCTAACTCTTTTCTGCATTATGGGGAAATTCAAATGTTGTACTCACACCATAGTAATGTTTCTATAGTCTTAGTTTAATCAAAAGTAGACACTGTAAGATAATAAAATAGATGATACAAAATTATTATTTTGAAAATTAAAAGTTCATCATTTCCAACCTTATGAAATTGCAAATGCCTACAAATAACTTGAGCTATCCTGCTGGATTCTTGCTAAGCTTATAGAAGACAAACCATGTAATATTCTTTCTTTTTAATTTCCTGTTTGTAGATTTGTTGATACTTTTTTAGATAATTTTGTGTGGGTTTTCTCAGGAGTGTTTAAGCTTATATATTTTATTCTATACATTTTGGAGTTATGAGCAGAAATCTCCTATTTTAATAGGAGAATGGTGAAAAATGAAAATATCCTTGAATCTTAATTTTAAACAAGACTTTGTTTCCCTTAAACCATACCAAACATAATGCAAAATGAATCTGTGATCAGAGTGGTCATATGTCATGGTGCTATCCCAGAAGCTGAGGGTTATAGTGCGTCAGGACAAGACATCTTTTTGTTCGGTTCAGTGAACATTAAAGTGGGATTCATGAGACTGCAATAAAAGGGATTGTTCTGTTAATAGTTTAAACAAAGGGAATAAATCTGAAATAGGAATATGTGGTATCAGATTTTATGAATCTTTTCTCGAATTTATTGTATGAAAGGTCATTAAGTGATTAGTTGAGCCTGATTAACAGACTTGGGTTTTCTACTCTCACTGAAATTGCTGGGTTTTTTTTTTATTTGACATTAGAAGAAATAAATTAGGTTCTTGATGCTTAATTACCATTCACCAGTGATTTGATGTGTTACAAAAAGTTCTTTGATCTATACCATATCGAAATTATAAAATGTCCCATAGGGAAACTTGTAATTCATCAGAACAGAACAAAGGAATCATGGAGGATTCTGAAGTACATGGATACAAAGGTAAAATTTAGTTTTGCCAAACCTCCCTCTTCCCATATGATGCCTCTGTGTACCTTAGAGCTTTCCATATAAACTTGAAAATCAGGGAACAAAGCTGGTGGCAGAATTGTGAAGAAGTACACTAGAAATTACCTGTAGTTAAACTGTTCATTTTAATGAGTATCTTCTGTTTAAGGTGAACTTGGATAGTAACCAGATCAAACAGTCACCCTTGGAGAAGAGAAGAACCATTGTTATTTATTCATTTTTTCTGAGGAAAGGAAATTTAAACTGTATCATAGATAAGTAGGAATGTTTCTGGTGAAGGCGTGGTGGTTTGACCCTGGGTGGATGCCAGGTGCCACCCAGCCGCTCTACCACTCCCCTCCTTAGCAGGGCAGGGGGAGAAAATGAGGTGGAAGAAACCTCCTGGGTCAAGACAAAGGCAGCTTAATAAAACCAAGAGGACTTGCGGAAACAAAAGGGAAAGGACAACCCAGACCCCACTCCCCACCTCTCACTGCCAGGCGACACCCAGCCACCTCCCGGGAAGCAGGGCCCCNGAAAATGAGCTGTATAAACATGTCCTGAAAAATCCGGGAGTAATCCAGCTTCTCTTTTCCAAGTAGACAGTCTCATCCATTGAAAACTCAGAAAACTCTGCAAAAGAGGTTTGGGTATCTGCCACTGTTTCTTTGACATTGAAGTAATCATTGTCAAAGTTAAAGCTTAGCTCATTGAGTGTTACACCTTAACCAAGACCTTTACCAAGGTCTGCCTGTAGTCAAAAACATTAATGAAAATAAGAGAAGCTCAAAGTTCAGGTATAATTTCCATGAGCTTTTATTTCATTGTGGGCTTTTTTTTTTATTATATGTAGTCTTATGCAAATGTGGATGAGCAAATTATATTCCTGTGCGATAAAATCTACAAATTCCAAGATTTAAAAAGTGCTGTATTAAGAACTGTGTTAAAAATATTTTTGAGCATTTTACCAAGTGTATTGGTGTAGGTGACAAGGTTTGGCAGCAGGGGGTTGCAGGGGTGGCCTCTGTGGGAAGATGGCAGGAGCTGCCCCATGCTGGACGCAGCCAATTCCAGCCATCTCTGCAACAGACCTGTGACAGGAGACAGCTGAGCCCATCAGTCATGCGTGGGGCACCTCTGGAAAAATGTATGTAAGAAAGGGCAGAAAACATCACACAGGCATGACAGAAGGGAACAAAAAGAGTGGGAAACAGCAGAGGGAACATCAAAGTCAGAGGAGGAGGAGAAGTTTCTCCATGGCAGAGAAGGTATTTCCCTGCAGCCCTTAGAAGACACCATGGTGGAGTAGGCATTGCCTTGCAGCACGTGGAGAATCCAACACTGGAACAGATGGATATTCCTGAAGGAACTGTGGCCCACAGAGAGCCCATGCTGGAGAAGGAGAAAAGTATGAGGAAGAAGGATGAGCAGAGAGAAACCCCTATGTACTGACCATAACCCCCTCCCCCATGATCCCAAGCACCTCTCAGGGAAGAGGGTTAGCGGCATTGGGAGTGAAGGAATGAAGTTGAGACTGGGAAAGGGGAGAAGGAAAAATGTTGCTTTCATGTTTGTGTTTTTTGTTTCCCACTACTGGAAAATACTTATTTTAATTGACAATAAATTAAGTGAATTTTCTCCCAGTCTGTTTTGCTCATGATGGTGATTGGTAAACAGTCTCCCTGTCTTTATCTTGATCCACAAGCATGTTCATTCCTTTTCTTATGTTTTCCCCGTCACACTGGGGCGGAGCAAGCAGCTGGGTGGGAGTTTGTTGGCTAAGGCTAACCTACCATGCCAAGCTTTTAGCATTATTGTTTTCTCCCAGCACTTTATTAAGAGGTCTTGTTAATTATAGTTTATAAAATAAGCATAATCTCAACTGAAACAACAATTCAATAAGATTCTTATTCTGGAGTTAAGTATACCCTATACGTATAGTTAATATTTGAATATATAACTTGTAGAATACTGAGCCCTTAGATCTAACAGGTAAAGTGATGTAATTGTTGTCCTGCTTTCTGGGTCTTCAGGCATCTGTGTTTTCTTTGCTTGAATCAGAGTTGCAATGTTCTTTGAACACAGATGTCATAATTTTTTCCATAATTTATCACGGGCACACATGACTCTATAGAAATTTTAGGTAAATATAATGGAAAGATTATGTAATGTCCTGCTTGAAACCAATGGCCCACATGTCAATTTAAGGAAATTGCCTAAATCAATATTTCTAAATTTCAGTATGAGTTTTTTCCTTATAGTAGCTATTGGCTTAGACTTGGTTTTTTTTGGGAAAAAGTGCCCTTATGACAGGATGTAATATCAGTTCGAAAAAAATTATTCTTAAATCTCCTTTGAAAGCATTTATAACTCCAGCTTCCTCTGACTCTCATTTGATTTTCAAAATTGGTGACATTCATTTATTATTCCTTTGATAGTGTTATTTAAGAATAAAATGAATTTTCAAGCATTACATTTAAGGAAATGTGATTGAAGTACTCTTCTACTATAAATACTGTGGCAGGTGCACCTGCCCTGATAAAGACTGGGGCTTTCTGACCATTGAAGCAAAGCAGCCGCTGTTTCTTTTCGCGCCCTTACTTTTCACGCCCTTACTTTTTGTGCCCTTGCTGCCTTGCTGTGACTGTGGTAGGTACACAGCCGCCGACAGACGGAGCCCTCGGCCAATAGGAAGTGGACATGACCATATAACGACCAGAGGTCAGATTCGACTAGGGTATAAATGGAGTCCCACCAGGGGGCAAACTGAGCTGGTCCTCCTCAGAGCAGCAGATCTGCAGTTGGGCACTCTCCCCTTGGGTCAGGATGCTGCCTAAGGTAACTCCTCAAGGTTGAGAGCCCTCATCTTCTTAGATGAGTGATTGTGCATCTTGAATCATCATTCTAAGGCTTAAGAATTCTTAAGTCGGTTGTGTAGTATTAATTCCCGTTGGCATCCTGAACCTGTGGTTTACTAATGTTTGTTGGAATATCAAAACAGTTTTGCTTAGAATAAATATTATTTTGGGTTACACACCTGCCTAATTTGACTTCGTGCACCTCCGCAACAAATACTCATGTCTTCTATTCCATAGAACACTTTCTATATCCTTTTGTATGCTTCACTGCTCTTCCTTACATCCTTACTTTTCCTCTCTATCTCAGGTGAATGAATTAGAGGATTTCAGGATACTTGGAAACCAGAACTCTGTCAAAAATAATTCCTTCTTCATTAAGATAAAGCTGGAAGTCTGCCACGGTGCTGCCAGAGATAGAGATTTCAATTTTCTGGTAGGCTGAAGCATAAAAGAGAGGAAAATAAAATGCATTCTCAAATTCACCTTTTCTTTTCAACTGAATTAATTATAATATACTGTATCTGTTGTGCTGGGAATGCTACTCTACAGAAGTCACAGTGAGACTGCTAAACCTTGTCCAGCTTTGAAGATATTGGCAATTGGTTTGCTACGTGTTTTCCTGTTAATCAATTTGAATCCTCTGTGAGACCGAAAGGATGCTGGATGTTGCCTTCTTATTTAGCTTATTTGCTACTAAGGACCTGTGATGCATTCAGGTTACTTATCATTTGGTATAGTAAGGTTAATGTATTGCTAGGTAACTGAAGAATTGCCTCCTTGTCACTTCCATTGATTGCCCAACTTCAATATATAGTTATGGGAAAGAGTCTGCATCATTAGTCAACCCAAACTGCTATAGTCAAAACAGATGCATTTGGAGTTTGTAAGCTGAAGTTAAATAGAGATTCTAGACCATAGTTGATGTGTCTTTCAAAAGTATATTTATTTCATGAAAACAATAAAGTTCAAAAATACTATGATCTGATTAAATTGTAACAGTACTCAGCTAAGAGTTTACATTATGAATTTACTTCAGGGAGTGACTGACTCTCAGAGAAGACCAGTGTGCAGCAGAATTTGACTATGTAAGTCTAAGTTCTGCTTTTCCTCCATGTACATCTAGGACACTTCCACCTGTCCAACAGACGTGGATTTACAAAAAGAAAACTGAGATAGGCAAGAAATTATTTTCAAGTCACTCCTCGTTTACTCTCTTGTTTTCCTGAATCTTTGTCTAGCAAACATCTATTACTAATTTTACACGTATAAACAGCTATACTATTAATGATGGGAATACTTGAAATTCATAAAGCTAAGCAGTTACAGTCTCCCACTGTGTAATATTGTCTAATTTATAAGGAGAACATTAGATGGAATGGAAAATTGAAATAATAAATGTTGTTATACGTGTATTTTAAATATTATCTGAAACAATTCATAGTTTTGCATTTAGTGTTATTATTGTAACTGAAAAATGTTTTTGTAGAATAAATACCTAGTGTCTCTAATACAAAATCTATATTAGTATGAAAGTCACCATGGATCGTAGGAAGCCACTTCCAGACAAGTTACAGACAAAATAATTTCTGAGGCAAGGTTATGTATACACAGATACTTTCGTACTGACCTATGTTACCTGTGTTGGTAGGAAGTTGGGGACTGGGCTGGTTGTATCTATTGGGGTAACGTTTTCAGAAATTAATGTATTTTCTTGTTAATCATTAAATTTGTTTAATAGATTTTACATCATAATATTCACCAATACTTGCTTTATGTGGAGGTACAAGTTGTACAACTGCACATGCAAAATGTGGTGTGTAATGCACACTGCTTTCTTTTAGACAGTTTGGTCTCACTGTGTATAGCATTTATCTCCTAACCTTTGGAGACAGGAATAGCAAAGCTGCCTATCCACCTATTTTCAGTACGGTAAGTTTTGTCTTTAGCTACACTGAGTTACTGAAAATATGTTAATGCAAGACTTGAACAAATTTTACTTTCTTTATGGATTGCAGTTATTTTATCTCATATTTATGCATTCACTCTTTTAGGTATGCACAGGGGAAGTCATACATATGTAGAATATGTATATTTCCTGACTGAATCAGGGATTAAAAGTTTGGTCATACCAAGTCAAGAAAATCTTTCCATTAAGAAGTTAAATGTATGTTGTGTAAGGCTGCTGGTTTTGTGGGTATCTGCATGCATTTGTAGGGAAAAGAGATGGAATGACTAACCGTGAAACCACTGAACCTTTAGAACAAGGGAACAATTACATTAGTCTAGACAGGGAATTTACTTGGCTTCCCTATTCCAATAAATCACTGCTCTATAATGCTTAGTGCAGTGGATGAGATCACATAGGCAATACTGCATTCAAAGCCCTGAGTTTGCGTAGCACAAACTTACAGATTACAGAGTTTGATTTATGACAGAGTATTAAGAATGAGAAAAAGTAGAGAACTATCTACAAATATCAAAAGTATCTTAATTATGTGTTGAGAAGAATTATTTGAGGTGCAAAAAGGATACAAAAGGCACAAAATAAAATTAAGAAAAAAGAAAACAAAGAGGGAGAAAGACATTAGAACATCTACTACAGAAAATAGTGGTAGTCTCCCTTCTCAAGACTTTTAAAACTAGACAGGGTACAAAGTTCTAGAAAAGTGTCAAATCAAAAATGTCAAGAAAATGGACTTATATTTTTTGGTTTTTTTCCCCTTAAAATTGTATCAGTAATTTTTTAAAATTCTTTTTTAATGTGACAGAACAGTTCTACATTAGATTCATAGGGCAGATATACTCTGCTTAATTTACCATTTCTCTCACTTAATACTTTCTCTCTTACTTTATAACATCAATGCTTCTTCAATTTAAAAAATTGCCAAGGATTTAAAGAAAAATTAAAATATGATGTTAAAATTTAAAGGACTGTTTTGAATAAACAGGGTTAGAAGGGTCTAGAAATTTTTTAAGCTAAAATCCAGACTGCATCTCACAGGCTAATTCTAGCTTTGTCCTTTGGGCCAAATGTCCATTACTGATTGGAGCACTAGATATGCTCCTGAACTGTTTCTTCTAGTATAGTTTCTTCTGTATGGCATCCAGTTCGTACCATCCAAGGTCTCGGTGCCAAGTAAACCAAGGCACAATAAATGGGGACTCACATAAAAAGCACAGTCGTGATCTGAACTAAAATCCTAACTAAATGCTTTGTCAGGAGCCCAAACAGATGCCCTTAAGCCTTTACTAGCTTTGTTCACAATGTGTGATTTCTGAAGTGCTATACATAGCTCTCATTTGTAGACAATCATCAATGGAAAGTGCCATTCAAGCTTCTTTTGTCAGTTTCCTTACAGTCTAAATTATCATACAAACTTTTATTTAGCATTTCTTATTTTATGAGACTGGGCTCCATACTTAGGACAAAAGGAAGGAGCTTTTGAAGAAAATCGAAGCATGAAAGCAACACAGGAGAAGGTAAAGAGAGAAGCAAAGAGGATATGTTAGATTATGGATTGTAAAATTAAAATCTAAATTTTAATACCGAATTTTGACACAGTCTTAGAAACACTGACATTCTTCAACATATGTTTGTCCTAACTATGGCCAATTGCAGCAGCAACACCTTACAGTTTAGATGTCCTGATGATTTCTGCTTTATCCCTTGTGGTTTGTCCCATGTTCAAGTGGGGGTTTTAGCAGGATGATCACGTTTTAACTATATGCAGTATAGAACAGCCAAAATAATTTTACATTAGAAATAAGTAGTTAGAGGCCCTAGAAAAAATAAAGCCTAAGCTCTGTTCCTTTTATAAATATGTCAAAATGAGTGAACTTTGATCAAGAAAACTCTTACACCACTTTTTACTAGACTTTCTGATTAGGAAATACAATGTACAGCAAGGTTAGTTTTACAAGAAATACACTTTGCTAATTTTTAATGTAAGAGTTTCAGAGTTGAACTAGCAGTTTTGCTATGCTGACTAGAATGTCTTTCCAAATTTGGTTGACTCCATAACGACTGGGAAATTATTTTCTGAGTGAGTAACAGTTTCTCTGTTTGCCTCTAGAAATTCAACAAGGAGCCAAGATTCCATCTTCTCAATGCTCCAACTTTTATCTAAATATTTTGTAAGTATTCATGAATTGTAAAAGGTCTTATAACGAGTAAATGATCATCAGTCTGTGATGACTAATTTAATAACATAAAAAATATGTTAAAAAAAGTGAAAACAGAAATTTTAAACCATGAGACTAAGTCAATTTTCAGTCAGAGCTCTGGGACATACTCATATAGTATGGGAGGAGATTCTTACTATGGTTGAAATAAGACAATTTCATTCAGGCTGACGTACTGCTTGATCTCAGTTCCTCTATTTTATCATGGATAGTGAGTACAAAACAAATTAATCGAAGCTGGACAACCAAACAGTATTTTGAAATCTGCGGCAAGCTTTGCATCTTTCTTGTTCAGTTTAAGCATGTTGTCTGAGAAAAAGGGGAACAAAAAAGACTGAAATGTCACTCCTTCTCGGAGCTTCTCCCCAGCTGCTGATATAGGATATGATGCTCCTTCCTATGTAACTAGAATAATACTGAATGGATGGCTGTGGCAGAGTGGCTGAAACCACTTGGGTGAGATGACATGCAATCCACCTTCATTAAATAGTACTCAAGGGGAGTGAGCTGGAGAGTTAGGTTAAGTTGTATGGTTTTGACATCCCTCCAATGACTGGGGCAAAACCACGACTTGGAAACAATGAACAGTGTGTAAATCCTCTCGTTTGCCCCACCTGATGGCAGCAAACATATGCAAAACTCATAGAGTGCCTCGCTTCTCAATGTCTGAGTTCTACTCTGAGAGTGTGATACTCCGCAAATACAGAGACAGGCAGGGAAAAGTACAGGAAAGAGAAAAAGGCTTTGATTTGTCCTATAGTCTGGGAAGAACTGCTGCATCCACTTTTTCTTAAACTGTTTCTGCTATCATTTGGTGTATTTTAAAAGATCAGATGGTCTGCAGAAACATCATTGACAAGAAATCAGACAATATAGCAAGTCTATATTGTGCAAAGTGTTTGCCTGTGATTTTCACACATATATGTGCTGAGAATGCCAGTTCTCCAAAGGCTTTCTTCCTCTGCAGAGACTTCAGGTAGATTTTGCAGTTCTTTTCACATGCTGTGTTGTTTTTTCACACAAATTATGTGCTGTTTTATT
>WAAD01042145.1:303-170517 GCA_013389945.1 Fregata magnificens
TGAATTCTGTCCCTGCTCTCCCCTCGGGGAGGAGGGGGATATTAAGAATCTCAAACCCGCAGATCCTGCTGTCTTTGAGAAATAAAACACTGGAGCTCACTTTACTAAAGGCATAAAGAGGAGCTGGTTTAACATGTGGGATTTAAATTTCTCTTGCAGTAGCGAATTTTACTCCAGTAAGATTTTTTTTCTTCCCTAATGGTTAAATTTGAACCAGAAAGTCGAGAAAAAACTGGAGGAGAGAAGAGCAGGGAGGAGAAGAAAAGGGAAGGGTTGGTAAAACAGAGTCTGACCCCATGCTTGCTGCCGACACTGACAATCCGTGGGTCAGACGAGGGTGAATAAGTTGTAATGACTGAAACTGGGAAGAACAGGACCTGGCGCAAGCCAGGCTTCCCAAACAGGAGAAACCCACTGGAAATAAGTCCAGAGGTGCAGTACTAACATCGTAAACCAAATCACTTTGTGAGAGTTAAAACCTGCCCATTTTCATAATCTCCATAGTATTTTACTGGAAAAATACTTTAGCATTCCCAGTGACTAGCAGAGGCTATATTAACCACAGACATTACATACACACACACACTTATCCCTGCAAGTTCAGCAGACTGCTAATATATATGTCCTGTAATTTGTAGCCCACTCTATTCCTCACTGGCCTGTAAAACACTAGGAAAGATGATCAGTGTAATATTTTTGTTCTCTTCTCGCAGTGTGAGCAGAAATGCTTCTGTGTGGAATAATTATTATACAGTGTGGGGACCAGGGACTATCTTGCAGACAATGGACTGTTACAGTCCCACAACACAAAAGTTAACATACTATCCTAACAACTGTGCGTCCCCCTCTTATTACCCTTTTCCCTACCCTCTTCCTAATTTTGTCTTACTGAGGTTCTTTGCCAGCAGAAATTCTTGTATGCGGCTTGCAGTCCTCTTTGTTAATGCTATCAACACAGAGCAGACAGTTTTCAAAAAGCATGACAAGAAGGCGAGCAGGTATTATGTCATCACCCATCCATCACCCTGTATGTCGGCCTTTTAGTAAGTCCAATCAGCAGGCTCAACAGGATCATTCATGTTCAAGGAGTCCTCTATTCAACAGGGCTACTGTATCCATTGTCATTTTCTCAAATTTAATTAAAAACACATGTCAAGTTTGCACACTGCAAAGATCAAAATTGTTTTTGCCCAGTGCTGGTAACTAAGCATTAAACATTTTGATTTGCTTCAGCTGAAAGTTTATTCCTTTTTCCTTTTTCTGCCCCCCCCCCCCCGCCTCGCCCCATTCTTTTTTGCCATTTGCTTTGTGGAGCTTGTGTATATTTATATTTACAGCCTCTGCATTTAATGGCCACATGCCTTATTTTCACAGATGGCCAGTGGAAGACCTCCCCTCCCCCCTTTTCTTTTAGTAAAGCCTGCCTTTGGTTTTGCTACTTTTGTCACAGTGCCACTACTCTCAGTTAGAAGTGCCTACACATGGGAGGGGGAGATTCTGCAATGAGGATTTTTTTTTTATTCGCCCAAGGACTTTAGCTCTTTATTTTAAAATGCTTTTTTTTCCCCTGATTGACCATCATCTATTAAATGCCCAGATACATTTTTCAGAGAAAAATTAAGTGTGTGTGTGTGTGTGTGTGTGTCTTTAGTACATCATTCCGGCAGGGATGCATGGGCAGGGTTATCTAATAAAAAATTAAACATACAGAGGGACAAATTCTGCCCACGGATGTGTGCATGAAACTGTCATTGAAGTCAAGGAGAAGAGCAGGCAAAGAGGCAAGAGAAGAATCCTGGATCCTTGCAGGTGCTGAAATCTGAATGGGAATTTAAGTCTTCGTTCACTCCAAAGGGCAGAGATTGGAAACATTTGCAGGCTAGTGTGGATCACGGAGGACTGCAGCTGTTTATACCTTAGTGGAAATTTTATTAAGCCCAATAAAGATGGATCAACTTCCTCCTGAAAAAACCCCATACAACTGATTTGGAGTTCTTGTTACGTTTTTTGAGCTCTTTAAGTATTTGAGTTTAAGTTCTAAGCTGTGCCCTACAGCCACGAGAGCTAATTACTTCCTGAGATTTTATTATTATTTTTACATAAATACATGCTTCCAATAGCTAGGGCTTTCAGCATATTCATGGGCACCAGCATCAGTGCAATACCTCTCTTCAGTGTAATAGAGGCTGAGCCTGATTCTTCTCTGAACTGTGTCCACTTAGTCTCCTGGGGGATCAGCCTGTCCTGTTCTGCCTGTCCTGGTATGCAGGTGTTCACTTAGCTGTGTGGCAAACAGCTGCTAGTATGTTTTGGGGGTGCAGAACTTTACTTTTAATTGTATTGATGCTGATGCTGGGGAGTAGACAAGCTAAGCCTTACTGCATCACTGGGAAAATGTTGTGGTTTCTTTCTTAGGAGATAGCCTAGATAGCGTGTCAACTTCTTCATTAGGGCTGGAAGAAATGTAAATAAAGGCACAGCAGCCTTCATAATTTTAATACCGTCTAGGGCAAACCAGAAAAGAATAGTCGATGTATCTGTAATGCTGCTGCACAGTTGAGTCACCCATTGTTTAATAAACAATTGCCAGGAAAGCAGAGGCTGTGTTCTTGCTTTCTCTTTACGTGCGTGTAGACCCTCTTTCCCAGGATATCCTGCGTGAGTTGTGATTTTCATCTTGTTTCATTTTTGGTGTACCACCTCGCTTCCTCAATTAACCCTTCCTTGCCTTGCTGATCAGTTGTAGCAGCTCTTTCTGACTTGCTGTGAAATCTTTCATTAAAATTTACACAGCAGATTTCATCTGGAGATCTCAAAACTCTTCACAATGGTGGGAAAATGTCACAACCTCCATCCTGCTTAGTTGGGGAAACTAAGGTGCATTGGCTGAACAATTCACGCAAAGTTCCAGAGCATGTCAGCCCAGAAGGCAGTCTAGATGAGAAACTGGGTCGTGTAACTCTTAACCTATTTGCAGTCTGCGGATTACAGCTGGATCTGGTTGAGGTTGATGCCTATGCCCGCACTGTAAAAACTTTTGTAGGAAGGAGGCAGTGTCTCATCATTCTGCTTTGCTTTTGCTTTCCTTTTTATTTCTTCTTTAAAGTAATGGGCTGGGCCAGCCCTACCTGCATTTTCATTTAAAAATCCTGACTTACACTATCTCTCAGAGCTCATAACCAAAGAAAAGGAGGACCTCAGTGTCCTCATTTCCTGTAGAATTGCTACTTCCCATCAGTTTGTTTCCAAGTCAAATGATGTATTTTACTGAAGAAGTCATTCTTTCTCAAATAAAGAATTAAAAAAAAAAATCTTAGGGACCTGACCCCTGCCAAGTTATTGAGGATTTTCCTCTTTTTATTTCAGTGGACTCTGTCTTGTCTTCAGTGCTTTGAAAGGTACTGAGCCCTTAGAAACCAAAGACCTATATCCACAACCTACAGCAAAGAAAATGACTATACAAATTTTCAGCAAATTCCCTCTGTGACTGGGTATCTGTTCCTGAGAGGGGAGTAGCTAAATATCTGGGCCTACTTGATCCATCTGATTTTTTCCCTATAACACCTCATAGGGCACCTCTCTACTGAGTCCACATAGCACTTCATATAAATTACAAATCAGATGCAATGATTTCCAGGCAGTGTTGGACCAATCTGGATTTGATTATATACCATAAACCAAAAGATGTGGTTTCTTTACCAAGTGATGTAGCCCCGATAAAGACCGAATGTAATAATTCTGAAAGAAGTACCATAAAATCAGGAAGAGGCACAAATAAAGAATGTTATTTTATTTTCTTGCTTCTAATGCTGCTTCTAGGTTCTGTGGGTGGATTATTCCATGAAAAAGAGAGACCTCAGATAAGCAAGGCGGAAAGAGCTGAGGGGGTGGTGAACGCGTTGTTTCTTCATACTCAACTTTGATGCAACAACAACAAAAAAAATCTCCCAAATGATAAATTGCTGTGACATTATAAATGATCTTTCATCTTCTTTGGTGGTCCACAGAGTTTATATAATTGGAAGGCTAAAACCTTTCTTTGTTGTTTCTTCCCTTTTCATTACTACAGTAGAAGACTATAAAATTGTGCAGCCAGAAGGGTTTTAACAATTACTGAGTCAACATTTGAAGGTCTCACTCTATTTTATCATTTCATGCATGTGCTTTTTATGAGTTTTACAGCCCTGCAAGCGTTACTTAAGCAAGGTCCATTGTAATGGCAGATCTGTAACTGCTCTTATTTTTATTTTGCTTTCCCTAGTAACATGTGCCATCAGCAAGAGTCACAATTCCACACTCACAAAGAAATTATAAGCTTGAGGTTATAATTTTTAAATAAGATGCAGGAGTGCTAGTTTGAGTTCCTAAAGCTACCAGTCTTACTAAGGAACCTTTGGCAAGTCACTTAATATGTGACTCCATTTCCCATCTGGTAAACAGAGTTAATAATACTGCCTTTCTTTGTGAAATTTTGTGGCTAAATTCACTGATGAGAGCAAAACACTTGGGCAACGTGATCTGTTACACAGAAAAACCTAGTTCTAAATAGGAGATCCCTCAGAAAAGAGCCAGAAATTCTGTTACAGCAGTTATTAGGTGTAACACGATCTGGACTGCAAGATGGTTTGGACTGAGACGTAGACTGTGCACAGTACCTATTTTGAAGTACCCTGGCATTAATATGCAGGAGTAGAGCCTGGACTGCAAATAATTCATCATGTGCAAACCTCTGGGCACACCTCTCACTGCTGCCAGTGGTTCCTCTAAGTTCTTCCAGCTCTCTGTCATCTGTAATGCCTACCTACCTCATGTTTTCCACATTTTGAAAGACTGTGGATGAAGGTTTTATAACACAAGCTATTCTGATGTTTATTATTGCAAGAGGCAGAGGAATTGCACAGAAAGATTACTTTTACAAAATCTTCACTCATGTCAGATGTAGGATAAGACTCTTCACCTTTTTGGAGAGCTAAGGAAAATATCATAATGTTGAATGGATAACACCTGGCAACACCAGTGTGCCTGATAATTAAAGATGTTTTTCTGTCATAAACAGAAGTGAACTTTCATTGCAGGATCCTAGTCTAGCAGCTAATCTGCCTAGTACTGCAAGATTTGGTGCATATTGACCAAGGTATGTGTCTGAACGGTTGATGTTTACTGGGGCTTGCTGAGAGAAGACTTCTGCCTCAGCACCACAAACCACATTAGGTGGTGTCACAGGCCCTGCTCAACAATCTAAGATAAAAACGAGCTTATCAAAACTCAGTCTATTTGAAAATGCCATCTTTAGAGTTTAGATGTGGGAATTTTTCCCACAGAGCAGGATGGTAAATAGCTGGACAAACTGCACTCGGAGAGGGAGGAGGGAAATGGGACACTAAAAAGGACAATAACAGGCAACCATCTGTTTCTTTTTACGTATTGACACTGAAGGGAACAAAGGTAGCAGGCACTCTGTCCCTCAGTGTATTTGTCATTCTTAGGTGCAAGAACTGATGAGCGAGTTTCTCCTTGCAGGCCATATGTAACCGCGTTTGGCTTTCTCCAGCTATTCTGCAAACACATTTTTTTCGCCTGGCCTTTCAGTTCACTTGGAATAAGAAAAGCAGGAATGTGAAGAGATGTGCCTGAACACTCCTCCTCTGGTGTTGTACGCTGGCCGTATCTCTGCAGGCATCAAACTGAGAGGAAAAATATTCATATCAGGGGAAATGGGGGTAGGGTTAGGGGAGTAGAAAAGTGAAGAGTGGACTGCTTCAGTAAAACTGCTAACCTTGAATTATGCAATCGGAAGAACAGCTCTTGCCAAAATACAATTCTAACGGAGTTCAGAGTACTGTCAGTGTTTGCCAAATACCCCAGCCAAAAGGATGTCTCAAAGAGGGGGAGGAGGGATCCGTTGCCATATGCCCAGCATTCACAGTATTCTGGACGAACTGTGGAGTCCTTCGGGAGTGGAGGCGTGGGCATGGTCTCAGGTGCACCCTGAGCGTTGGTACCACGGTCCAGCACAAGACAGGAGCAGCAAGGTCAGAGGGGACTAGGCAAATATATCAGCACGTCTTTATTTCTCAAACCTTCCAAGGTTTTGCTTCACGTTTGTGTAGTAGTGGGAGGAGTTCTGGCAAACATTATCAGGCTGTTCTACATATGTTTTGACTCTTCTTGTTTTATGTTTCTTCTATGAAAGAGACTGCAACCAAGTTCTTGTCATTTTTAGATCAATGTTTTGTTAAACTATGACAGCTATCCGTGACAAAGAGCCAAGTAACTTTTGCAGCTGACCACAAAACTGAGTCTGACTTGCGGTGCTTAGTCATTTTTTATATATTTTTTTTCTACATGACACATTCCATGTGCGTATGTGTTTTTCATTGTTCTTTTAAATATAATTAGAACATCGTTAGGAGCTGTGGTAAAAATCAATCTTCTCCAGCAGATTACTTTCTTTGATTAATAAAGTTTTAGAAACTTCTCATCACATTGTGGCTATTGATGAAACCTCTCTGGTTATGCTTTGAACAATTGGGCTGTTGTGGAATTGATTGCTCTCTACAGTATTATCTTCTGTGGTTTGCCCATTACAATTTTAAATGATCCAGATAACAGAGCTATCGCTGCCGCTACGGAGAGTCTCTCCTACAATCCAGTAGAAATGACCATTAGGATAGTTTTTCCCAGCCTCTGCCGAAGTTCTTTATAGAGGAAAAAGATGTTTAGAAGATGTCTTTCGGCCTTCTGGGGCCTGATCCAAAATGCAGAAATTTAGAAGAAAAGGAATCACTTCATCTGTAGCAAGAGATTCCTATGTTTCTTCTCCTGCAGGAACAGAAGCGTTCCTCACCATTTGTTTCTCTGTTTTATGCAGTTTGATTTTTAGCAGGTCTCACAAGCAAGACTTTGCAGCGCTTCCCTGGGTCTGGACCAGCCTTGCCTGTTCTTCCCAG
The DNA here is from genome assembly GCA_013389945.1 of Fregata magnificens. NCBI lineage: Eukaryota > Metazoa > Chordata > Aves > Suliformes > Fregatidae > Fregata > Fregata magnificens. The sequence continues at coordinate 7,254 of WAAD01042145.1, forward strand.
CAGTATTGGTTCTAGGGTGCAACTGATGCCACTTGTGCGTTGCTCATACGATGAATAGCATTTTATACCTTTGGGGTGTGGGGCAAATCTGAAACAAAGGGATTATCACTCTGGTTATTTTCTTGTACCTTTAAAAACCTGAAAGCATGTACGATTTCATCAGCTGAACTCTCTTCCCCATTTCTTTCTCTGTCCAGCAAGACAATTGGATGTAGAGCTTGATATAATGACAAAATGTGTTTAAGGCACGGTCCAGCGTAGTGTGCAGGAATGTGCCACTGCCTCCTGAATTGTAGTGCTGTGTCACAACTACTTTATTAAAGTGGGCTGCTGAACCCAACATGCATGTACTCCGCCTGTTATCACTGGGTAGTACCACAGCTTGCTACTGTTTACACAGCTAATCCAACACAGCGGAGTGGTGGCAGTTTTGTGAATGTGTAATTTGCTATTGAATTAAGATAATGATGATAAATAGATCCTCCTTTTGTATAAACCTGAAACCATTGTGGATCTCTTGTCTGAAGTTCTTAAATAGGTTCTGTGAGAGGAGGCTGGGCTAGCAATATCAGCAGGTTGCCAGTTTATTTGGGGTCAGGGAAGAAAAGATTTTTTTTCCTTTGTTTCTTCCATAAATTCTTTCTCCATCAACTGAAAGACACTGTAGGAAAGGTAAAGATATGCTTCCGTCAAATGAAAAGCAGTAAGTCGTCAACTGAATGCTTTAAAGCAAAACAAGACAGGAATGCTGCTTAGCCCCTTCCGAATATTTTGTAATTGTAAAAGCATTTCTGTACATCAGGATTGGGGAAAATCAGCTGCCGTGTGTTTAATGGGAAGAGCGTAGGACACACTACTTACATATAGTCAGGCTTTTGCATCCTGCCAGGGTGTCACTGATCTCTTTCTGCTCTCGTAATGCTGTTGCAGAGGCTTAGGAAAGAGCAGGCCTTAGAATTATTCTTGCCTGAGTACTTTTTAAACTTAAACATTTCTAAACATTAACACAGAAAAGTACAGCTGGCTGTCTTGACATCCTCTGTTTCAAGAGCAACCTCATGCAGAAGTTCTTTTTAACTGCCACCTTATTGTTGCTGATTGAATTATATTGTCATTCTCTATGTCTAAGTAGCAGGGAGTAAATTGTCACCGTGTTGAAAGGGTGGTCTCCCTGCTCACCCATGTTTCAGCTGTCCGGAGAGCCACCTCCAAGCGCTGGGGCTCAGCGTGCAGCCCGGGAGCTCAGCACTCATCTGGCATTCCTTCGCAGCCCCTCTTTGATCATGCCTGCGCTCTCTCACTTCATCTAATGTGGCTGTACCTCAAAATGCAAAACTTTGCCCAAGATGGATAGTGGCAGAGCATCTGTAGGCTTGTTAAGTCAAACTCTGATAAACGAGCCGTACCCGGTGTGTACCTTGCAGACAGCATGCTGGAGTATTCACTGACCTTAAGACTCAATCAGATCATGTCGGCAGAGTGTGGTTCTGAATGTAACTGCCTCCGACTTCAACAGCTGCGTTTACCGCATAAAGAAAAAGCTGTTAAGCCTGTGCCCTTTGCGCTCTCAGCTCTGTTTCTCTAAGAGGTTTATACATGATTCAAGAAAAGTCTGCAACAGAATAACTCCCCTCCCCCATAATATACCTAACAAGAGGAGATGTTAGTTTGTATTTTAGGTTGGTGGCAGCATTTTCAAATGATTTCTGACATAAAAATTCTTGAACTCTATCATTATGAAGTTGATGGTAAATAGATTTTTTTTTTGAGGAAAAAATGCATTGACTTGCATTATATAGCTGAGATCCGTTCGGAAGAAATACAAAGTCAAGTTATTCCTGACTTTCTGTCTGCTGACGGGCTGCTTTGGAAATGAGAGCAGAGTTAAAACCAGTAGATCAAAGAGTTTGGTAAAGCTAAATGCCTGAATAGTTGAGGTGCTTATTCGAAGCTTCTCCAAGCTTCCTGGGTCTGCTGTGCCTGGAAGTGTTACAGAATCCCTTTTGCTTGGGATAGGCTGATTCTGCTGCATGAACTTTTCCTGCAAAAACCAAGAGGATAACTCATCTTGCACGGTTTCAGTGGTGATGTGTCTGCTTGTAGACAGAGCACCAGGAGTGTGAAAGGGATCCACAATGAAAATGAATGTGAGGAGAAGGAAAGTTAACCTCGTGTTCCCTACTGCGAAGTTGGCAGATTAGCCTCCTTTCTAACTCTCTCAAGAAAATCTTTGTGAAATGACTTCCGTGAATTTGAACTGTTCTTTGAATTGCAGATACAGGGACATCACATTGCGGGAAGCATTTTTGTATTCGTATTGTTCTCTTTTCTGTTTTCTTCTATAATACAACCCAGTGACATTATTAGGCTACATAGAATAGTTGTAAAGTCTCCGGTTGCCATGTGAAATCTGAAAGTTTTTTTAGTTTGTTGATCTTTTACAGTCATCAGGAGTGGAATAGAGCAACAAAACAGCAATCTTTCAGGAGGAAGCTCAAAAGAATTTTTTCGACTGGAGCCACTTTATTATCATTCCATATCATGTCATTTTCTTAGCTTTGCAAAAGGCACAGTGCCTAACATTTTGAAATGTTAGTATTGCTTTCCTGAAAGATTTATTTTTAAACATATGATTGTCAGGAAGATAGAACGTTTATGAGTAAAATTCATTGGGAAAACAAAAACAGTTGGAAAATGGAACACCTTTGTATTCGTAAAGTCAAACAATTCAAGGGGAAGCGAGGTGTTTTGAAGAGAACATTGGAACTGATGGCCCTGGCATGTTGTTCTGGCAATGTCTTTAGACACCGCTGCAGCCTGACAGAGTAATTGGCAGCACGCACTAGCCTGTTGCAATCCAGGGTTCACAGATAGTTCTGACTAGATGAATGACGGACGGGGTGTTAGTAGGGTTGGGCAAACAGTCTGGACAAGAACACAAACTGCTGCCCAAGTATCATGCTTAATTCAGGCTGACCCTTTCCCAAGGCCTGAATAAGTTTGAACTACAGTCGGGTTTTTTTTTCCTATGGGCTGCTTCCTAAAATATTGCCATGTAAAAAAGAAAAGTCACCCATGTCTCCGCACTTCGATTGCAGGCTGGAAATAGAGTAAAACAATAAATACATTGCAAAAGAGCGTTTATCATCCAAACTTCCAGTCCAGCTTTGCAATCCCGGGGACATAGAGAGTTGAAGTATTTTTCAGATGTGCAGCCAATTTTATCATGCCTAACTAAACCAGTCTTTTTCAACACTATGAAGTTTGCTCGTCACTAGCTAATAAGCGTGTTTTAAAAAGGATTTGGTAGAGTCTGCAACCATATCCCTTCCAGAAAAAATATTGTTATGTGTTCTTAAATACCTGGCTCAGTAAACTGTTGTGAATGAATTGTTATCCAGCTTCCCTATCAACCTTCTAAATTACCTATGAACTTTGCAGTTACAATATTTAACGATTTTCCTGATCCAAATCCCGTCATCTTGCCCATATAGGACAAAACAACGCTGGAGACCCTGACTCAGCAACTGGCAGTAAAACAGAGCGAAGACGGGAAGTTTAGCCACGCGATGATGGATTTCAACATGAGTGGAGATTCTGACGGTCAGTACAAATGGCATATCCTTATTTCCAGGTTTGTGTGTACATGTCAACAGGATCTGGGGGAGAATCCAAGTGCCTTGGAGGCCTGTGAGGAGTAAGAGCGGTTAGCAATAAGTGGCTATGAAACAAGGCAGGAAAAAATGATTCATCGTGTGGTGTTTTAAGTCTGGAGGTGATTTTTAGCCTTCTCTTCTGTACACTGCACTTCTCAAGAGTGGACCAAGAATGTATTTCTGATGGTAAAAGGGAGTAAAGGAGGCAAATAGATGTGGGATAAATGAGATCACACAGTAAGTCCATGAATTACGGACCTGATCATCTGTAGGTGATGCATGCTCTGCATCTCTAGGAACTTTCTTGGTTTGATGAAGCAAGCGTAATGTTCATTTCTTTCTCTGCTGTTGCTTATGTTGTTACGGAGCGGTAAGCACAAAAACAGGCAGATGTGTAAATGTTCATTTGCTAGTTAGAGAAGTGCTTAAGAAGAAATGCCTGGTGTTGCCATATATCATCCCCTTCCCATCACAAAAAAGGTAGAAGTTAGGTAACATAATACGACCAGCATTCAGTAAGCAAGAAAGGAAGAAAGTAAAAAGAAAATCTACATTCATAAGTGTTGGTTTTATGTTAGTAAGTAGTAAAAGATGGTGTAGAAAAGCTGTTTAATGCTTTGTGTTGAAAAAAGCAATTGAAACTCTTCATCAAGTCTATACGATGTGATACTGAATCAATAGAATAACTAAAAACTAGACAATATGCAATATATGGTATTTCCTACTGCTTCAAGTAAAAAGAAGAAACGTCATTAACCTATTGCAAACGCTGACTCATTGAATGTGCAGCAACTGACATAGGTTACTGATGGCAGAGGAAGCTGCATAATGAAACACAAGCTGGGAATGTTTTTCTCTTTCTTTTTAGGAAGTGCAGGAGTTTCAGAGTCTAGAATTTATCGGGAATCCAGAGGGCGTGGTAGCAATGAGCCCCATATCAAGCGCCCAATGAATGCATTCATGGTGTGGGCTAAAGATGAACGGAGGAAGATCCTTCAGGCCTTCCCTGACATGCACAACTCCAATATCAGCAAGATATTAGGTAAGAATGATAAAGCACTGTTCTTCCAGTAGCAAAGCTCAAAAAACTTTTGACGGAATAGAGCTGAGCACCTGACACAACAGGATTACTGTCTCTAGAACATCTATTTTGCTACTTAATGACTGCACCAAGGACAGCAGTGATACGAGCTTTCACCATGCTGCCCAGCAGTATACATTAACCATAACCTGAAATGTTCTTGTATCTTTGTAATTACTGAGATTATGCTGGTGGTTTTGGTGTGAAAACATGAACTGAATAGACAAAACCAGTTCATTTCATTAGGCTGTTGAACAAGCAGAAGATGACTGCTATCGTTTATTTGGCCACATATTTCATCTAACTAGATTCTATGGGGTAGCACACTGCAGTATTTGATCTGTGCCATAGCACTTTCTGTTCAAATCAGTGGCCATAGGGAAAAGATCCTAAAATACATCCTTTTATTTTATACCCTGACAGTTTTAAAGGATTTTTATTATGTTCCTGTTATATTAAATTTCCCTTTAGTACATGATCTCTATCACAAGCTGCTTTTATTCTATATATTCTGAAAAGAATCCTGAAGTCAAAAAAAGAACCATCAGAACAAATTTCCATATCCTCCACTCTTCACATCCCAAGCAATATTTGTCATGAACATCATCTACTGAATTTCATGCCACAGTCTTCCAACTTTTCGCTACTTGCTCAAATTGCCAGGACCACATTCTGTCCTAAGTTACTCCTTTGTGACATGCGGAATGATACAGAAGGCGAATAATGAGGATCTCTGAGGCCAATGAATTACTGTTCTGCAGGAAAAAAAAAATGCCTGTGACCAAATTGGAGACGTTGCCTTTTTACTGATAAGGGCTGTGTTGCAGGACCTAAGTGTCCCTCAGGCCAGTGGGTAAAAGCTTAAGCAGGGAACATGTTTACCTGGGCTGCAGGTCTCACTGATTTTGCAGACAACTTGAGAGATGTAGCGCAGTTGTAATGGCACCATTAACCAGCTGCAGGGCTGGTAAATATGCTGAGTTTAGACTGGTCAGAGGCTTGAAGTTCAGCATGATTAGGGTGGTATTATGAAACTTTAGCAGGGGGCAAGTGCAAATGAGATAAATTGGTCAAAGAGGCAGAATGTATTGGCTGTGGATGGCAGATGTGATGATATTAACCCATGATTAATAGGGTGGTACAAAATGATTAGATTAGTTATGGGAACAGGATTAGAAGGCTAAATTGGTTATGTTGATGGTAAAATAACCTTATACTGGTTAAAAGGGATTATACTGGTCAGAGGTGTATGATGTGATTAGGCTGAGGACAGGGCAGTAATAGTTTTGGTCTGTTTCTAAATTGAGTAGACCTGGTTAAACCTGTTTTTAAATAATCAGCTTCAGAAATCTACAAGATCATTCTGAATGGCCCTTTTCATATAGAAAGTACAAAGAGAGCTTGATGTTTTCCCTCTTAACTGATTGTTTTGGATAACAACCTCCGACAGCACGCTGCTAATTCATTCTGCTTAAAACAGGCGCTTGAGCTGGGCTGACATTTTACGCAGTCTCTGGGGATCCTGGTTGACATTTTAAAGGGCTTCTAAGCATTTTATAATACCCTAAAATCTGGTTTTAATAAGCCATTCTGCTGAAATTGTTAACATAAGGAATCACCTTTTACTATTTGGCGCTAGATCAGGCAGATATGGGGACATCTTTTTCTGATTAGATATACAGTAGTTGGAGTAAAATGTGCAAATTCATTACAGATCCTGTTGAGGTGACAGACAGTATAGCTGACTCCAAACTCTTTCTGTTTTGCTGCCAGATATGGGGAAAAGCAAGGTCTGAAGCAGTAAGAGATGATGTTTCTATTCCTTTCCAGCATCACATTTAATTTTTTTATTCCACCTATGCAATGGAGAGGGATGTCCTGACATCTTCTTTCTTGACAGAAATGTTACAAAGGTCTTCCCTCAATTGCAAAAGGCCAGTCTTTTGATGTCAGCAGGGAGCAGCTCTCTGTTAACTGGCGTAGGGTGAGCAACTAGAAGCTTACAGTTCAGCCAGGTATTAGGGTCTCTTTATTAGAAAGCTACAATTTTTCCTTACCATTTTTTTAGCAGCACTGCTACACATTGAGGTCAGGGAGCTCGTTGTCACGGAGAGTAGCTTAGAAGGAGTTGTCGCCGATCGAGGGTCATTTTTATAGTAAAATGAGAGGAGGTGTCCTTCCCAGCATTAGAGCTCTCTAGGGATTATGTTTGACACTGTGGTATTATGTTTTGAGCATAAAAATTAGATACATGGATTTGTCACTAAATTCATCTGTGCATACGTTTGTCACCCATCTGTTCATTGCAACTTAAACTTGTGGATAATGATTTTTTTTTTAGTAAATTGTTAAAAAAGTGCTAAAATGGGTCTGCTGGACCCTAGCAATTTAATAATGCATTGTTTAGATATTTTTGTAAATATTTTAATTAATTTCAGTGAGAAATCTACATAAAGAGATTAGGAAAAGATCAAGTTAGATATTACCTTCAGAAATTCTCTTGTGGATGTGTAAGTGTGTGAATACAAACCTATACACATACCTATACATTATACAACTGTTTGTGTATGTGAGGGTATTTTTAAATGTAAAATGAGCCTGATTCAGATACTCAGGTAGAAGAACGACGGTCTAATGGACTAAAAGTTAGGCAATATTACAAACAGCTGAAAATTCTTGTTAGAGAAATTCGGCTTAAAATCAGCGGTAGGCAGAGCTCCTAATCCCACCTAGTGCATGTGTGTGTGTGCCCGAGCAGAAGTGCTGGGGCACACATGGGGGCATCTCTTTTCTGCCCTGGACTCAAATAGCTGGCCCCCTACAGCCATCTTCACAGTCATCGTGTGGGCGCTGCTCTAACTGCCCTAGCTCACTTTGGGGGTAGGAGCCATGTTTGCTGCTGCAAAGTCTTATAATTTTCTCATTTATTTTCTAAATACCTCAGCCACCAGATCAGGGAGAATTGTGTGAGAATCCTGCTTGTCATTATGTATGCATCCGGGGAGGGGAATGGGTTCTTGTTTTCATAGTCAAGGAGAAAAGCCTTGCATACTTGACCCACTCAAAGCTTTCTAACACAGATGGTGAGCAGAGAGCTTACCCAAGAGTGTAAATCTTCCCTTAAAAAGAAAGATTTTCCAAGATTCTTCAACCGCACCTTGTTTGGGCTTGGGCTTGGCACTGTGCATAGGTAGCCGTGCCTGCCTGTGTGTGTTTATAGACACATAAAACAATGGTAGATAAAACTATTACAAATATATTTTGTCCAAACACAAGTTGATGTTGATTGACGATACTCATTCATAGCTTAGCTTGCCTGTGGGTGCAGATTCAAAGATCAGAGTTATATATTCTTCAAACTTTCAAAATTTCAGATTAAGACCAATCAGAGAGCTGGCTGGATTGTGTGTATTACTGAGAAAATAAGTGAAAATGATAAAATATAAAAACCAAGGGTTTATCATCAGAAAATGTGCCCTTTTTCAAAATTTTTTTTGACAGCATTGTTTGTTTAATTATTTATGATACTTCAAAACATACTAGTAAATTATATTTAGTATATTTTGTAAAAACAGTAAAGTCATAGTATAAGTCATAGAGGTATCACTGCAGAAGGCAGCTATTAAAAATTTGCTAGGAAGAGAGGTGAGACTGCCAGGATTTTGTTGTATTGAGTTTGCAGCTTAGGAAGGAATAACATAACGAATGACATTTATGTATAAATATTGTATGTGTAACTATGTACAAATATTATGCATCAAAATTTCAGGTTTTATGGCCCTGATCCTGCAAAGACTTATGTGTTTGCCTAAACTCACCTGCTATTTACAGATCTTTTCACATGAGGGGGTAGGAATCTGCCTGCCCAGATCTGACTGTAGGATTGCAGCAAGTGAGCTAGCACAGCGAAAGAGGAATTGTGCTGGGATAGAACATTGTCATGGCAATTTTGCAACAACTGATTTAATTTCTACCTCTCTGTCCGTCCATCTGTCTCAAAATATATCTGAGTTCCTACATTGCAGGTCCCCTCACAGCATGTAAAGCAAATGTCAGGATTTGTTTCAAGACTGAGGTTTTCAACTTTATTATTCATAAATAAAAACTGATTCATCAGCAGGAAATGGGGCTGGGGCTGTTTTCCTAAGCCACTGGGACTACAGCAGGTCTGTGATTGGAGGACTCTAGATTTAGACTAACTTTTATGATTTTCTTCATATGCTAAAATGCCAGTGTGCCAGTGCCTACGAGGTAGAATTTGGAAGTAGACCTACATCTGGGCATCTTCCAGTAAAGCTCATATGCTTTACCCTGAATTCTTAACATCTTTCAACACAGGCCTTATCTATGTTTCCATCTTACGCAGCGTTAGTAGGTGTTAAGTGTTTTGGCAGTCTCCACATGTTTATCACTGTGTCATTTAACCCAAAATCTAGGAGGTACTACGTGTGGAAAGTTGGTGTCACTTTTTCTAGCCACTCTCTTTGCCCGAAAGAGCTTGGAATAATTTTTCTTCAGGAGGTAAAGCTGCTAACCAGGATGGTGACCACAGAGGTTTGCTGCCCTGCGTAATACAGAGTCCTGCCGCAGATCCCAGTGCACAGACACTACCTCTGTATGACATACGAAGTGCCGTGCAGGAGTTTTAGTCCAAATCCTAGAAACCATCTAGTCACACTAATATGGTGCTGTGCCTTAGCTAATAACAACGTAATGAAGCTGTTTCCCATTCCAGAACTAGCTGGAGGATCTCTGTATGTTACGTGTTGTAAACATCATGAAAACTGATGGTTTTGACTCCAAAGTAATGTTTGTTAAGAAAGGGACGTCCGTTGCTCCTCTTCAGAACAAAGGCATCATTACTTACACATCAGTTATCTCTAGGTGTGAGGTCAGGCTGTACCAGCCTGTTAGCCCACCACTCCAGAAGCCCAAACTGCAGCTTGGAATAAAGATTCAAAGGGCAATGGGGAAAATGGTGTCAATAATCAGAAGGGGCCTTTCTAGAGGGAACCAAACTGTTTTCTTTGCTGGGAAGGGATAACTGCGCTCTCTGTATTGAGAGTCTTAGGGGCACAGTGAGCTAAGACCAGCCTGAGTAATAGTATGAGCTAAGTACAGTATGAGTAACCATAAAAAATGAAGAACAAGAGGAAGTCAAGTATGACATATGACATTATGAACCCATTAAATTGAGAAACTGTTCAAACTTTTTTTCCAATGGGAAAATTGACTATTTTCCAATAAAATTTTCCTTCTAGGCCACGTGTTTCACAGCTTGGACCATTCCTGTTATTTGAAATGTATCTTACCCTGAAGCACTTCTGTGGTTCATGGAAAAATAAAATAGGATAACTGATTCAAGAAATTTTACTTTCTGCTCCCATATAATGTCCTTTAAGAAATACTAGTTTATGAATTTCGGGAGGTATTTGAAAAAAATTGTAAAGTCTTCATTATTTCCCTAGCTCAAGTCTCCACACTAACATAGGCAGAGTGTCAGAAACAAGGCTGCCAGCAGTGAAGCCATAGTGCGGCTCCATGGAGAGGTGTGCCGGTATCCCAGTGCTCTTCCCTTCATGACACATACTAAATTCTTTAAGTTGGAGCTGGCAGTGTTCACCAGGACTTGGTCTTGGAGCTAAAGCCCCACTGAGACATGTGGGATGGTTATAGCTTTTAGAGGCATTGCTTCAGGGTGTTTGCAGGCTCCTGTACCCAGCAGCATAGCATTTACGATCAGTTCATATTCTGCTTCTCAGAAGCTAGAAAGATACCGTATTTGTCATGAAAGACTGAACTGTAGACACGTGCGTATCCAGAGTTTATGCCTTGATCCAGCCGTGGTGAAGCACAGCATCTAGATCGCAGCACATGGGAGCGGTGCCTCCTCTAGAACAGGAGGTGAAAACAGGCCCATGGCCAAAGGAAAGTTGGGGAGGGGTGTAGCAGAGCAGACTGTATATCTAAGGGGTCTTTGGCCATTCCACTAAAATACACTGCCTTGTTTTCTAAAACAAAGTCTCGGGGGTTGCTCATTGTCAGGATGATGGTTTTACTTCCCACCTGAAAGACATTATAATGTAGATAAGTTTTGGTAAAATATCAAGTCAAAACCTCCAGTATCATCTCTCTCTGCCTCATGGCCATACCCAAGAGGTTTACCAGTCAAATACAAACAAGACCTGACGCCTGTCTAGAAGCTCTGACAGATTCCCAGCCCAAAGCAATATGACCGTAGGTATCTTGTTCTGGGTGACCTACTTGTTTCTCTGCCTTTCAGTGTTTGTGGATGAGGAGAATCTCATTTCTCTTTTTTTTTTTTTTTTGTGACAGGATCTCGCTGGAAAGCTATGACAAACCTAGAGAAGCAGCCATACTATGAGGAGCAGGCCCGACTTAGCAAACAGCACCTGGAGAAATACCCAGACTACAAATACAAGCCAAGGCCGAAGCGTACCTGCCTCGTAGATGGCAAAAAATTACGCATTGGCGAGTACAAGGCTATCATGCGCAACAGACGCCAGGAGATGAGGCAGTATTTTAATGTTGGGTATGGGACCTTTAAAAACTACCGCTCATTTCAGCAAAGAATTTTTTCAGGGAGAATTCTTAATTCAGTGTGGTAAATGTTATATTTTATTGGCAAGAACATTATATATTGCTAACAGAATATGAAGCTTATACTTTAAAACAATGTGTTCCAGGAGGAAGTTAAGCAGTTAGGGATTTTTTTTGTTGGCTTTGCTATATACTCATCTTACAGCTTTGGCCAACTGTCTCACTTCCACTCTGATCACGCAAAATAAAAAAAAAAAAGCTTAAGATTTTCCAATGAAACGTAAGTCTTCTAATAAAGCCTTATAAGTAATACTTTATTATGATGCCTCAGAGAGTATATCTGAATGAATCTATGGTAGTGCCTCTTGATCCAAAAGCCAAAAATACAAGTTTGCATTCAGTATGATCTGTGGCAATTGGTCTGCAAAAGGACTGCTGAACATACTGAACTTGAGCTGGAATATGGACTTGGCTCAGTTAATTCATATCAGGCATGAAGTTGTCTGCGTTGTTCATCATGATGGCATTTGTCGTATTAGGGAGTGTCTTCCGGTACAGTAAGCTAAATGCTTTGTGTTGAGCATGAATTTCAAGACGACTGGTTCTCATAAACAGCTAGTAGATCAGCTTGATATGATTAGATTAAAATCTGCCTAGAAAACTAGCATGTATTTTCCTTCTGCAAAGACTCCTTGGTTTTGGTTACAGCAGATCAAAAGAATCGAAAGTAATCAAATGTTCTGCAGTATTTCTGTGTTCACTCCAGAAAATGAAAAGCTACACAGGGGTCTTAAAAAAAGCAAAACCAGCAGCAAGAACAACCCTTAGAAATAATGGAATTTGTGTTCCGTTTCGTCTGAATTTGGAATCATTTTAATATTAACTGAATTGCACATCTCTCTAGTTAACGGCTAGAAGTAGCAATAAAGGAGAGGATATCTGTCCAGCAACTGTTAAGTGTCATCAGACTGTGTTTTAAACAGCTACAGTGTGCATTGTTACAATAAGCGGCTCAGCAGAGAAATTTGAGCTGCTTAACCCTGTGGCGCTGGCAGGTCCAGTGATCCCAATGGTAAGCACAGAAACAAACACAGGGAAGTCAGCCAACATTTGGCATCAAGAGATTAAAAAAAGAGGAGAGGGGCCTTCTGGAAAAAGAATAGGTGGCAACAGAGCCCCCAAAACACTGCTTATCTGGTTAATATGCACGCTTCATCATGGGAAAAAAAATTAACCTTGTAACATTCTGCATATTATTTAGCTTTCTAAACAAGGCTGACATTGAAATCAAGACATTTCAGGAGATAATTTGCACTGGGGCATTAGAGCACAGAACCTGGGGTGAAATCTTCATAGAAGTTACTGACAAAGCGGCCGATTACTGCAGTGGGGTCAGTGTTTGATGCTGGCAGTCACAGCACTGCTGTTGCATTCCTGGTTTTAGTTCCCCATCTGCTGCATCACCCGGTACGGGTCATTTAGGGCTAGACTTCTAAACACCAGTCCACCTCCTGCCTGGGCACCAAAATAAGTGATTGGGTTTACAAGAGCTGTGGCTATGCCAGCTGCTGGGACATGCTGAAGCCTGTCTGAAGGCATCACAATGGGAAGGGCTGGGCATTTTTTGCAATTCTTGCACTTAATTCTTCTGTGTCTCGGTGTCCTCATCTTGAATGGTGGTAGGGTAAGCTCTCCTCACTGGACTGCTGAGAGCCCTAATACATTAGTATCTGAGGACTGCTTTGAGATCCTCTGGAGTGGACATCCTATAGAAGTGGAAAAATACTATTCTTAAATTATTTAATATTTGAAAAGCACTCTGAAAAGCACCATTTAAGTGCGAAGTGTTCCTATTGTTAAATATTAAAAGCAATTTAAGTGTGCTGAATCTTGTTACAGAAATGCTGACTCCAGGAAACAAAAGCCTTCCTATTGAATTAAGAATAAAATGCAAATTAGATCCGCTCCCTACTTTAAGAGCTATATCTTCAGCTGACACAACTTCTACTTGTTTCAGAAACGTGGAAGTAAGGACTGTGTGGAGGGAGGCCTCGCTCGAATGGCAGGCAGGAAGTAGCTGAAAATGCAGCAAGCGATTCCAAACAAATGTAAAGCTGTTTGGCAGAGGAAGGTCTTTCAGGATCACTGTACTGTGCAAGGCTTACTGTACAGCCAGGGCACAGGCAGGCAGGGGAACAGGGGAGGGTTTCATTCTTAATTAAGAATGTTCATCTCAAGAGACTCTGCCCTGTCTCCTGTGGCAAGGCTTTTCAGTGCAGATGGACACACCGCTGATGACATTACAATGTGCAGCATGTACTGAAGAGTATTACTGCAATGGAATTACTTCATGCAGCAAGGAAACAAAAGGAGCATGAATTTTAAACCTCTAGGCTTGTTGGGACCCTGAAGCTTCTCAGGGAAACAAACACTGGTATAACACTGCTAGTGTTCTTGATGCAAAGGGAATTTCTATGGCCTGGAATAATTCTTCTTTCATTACTGCAGACAGGTTTCCAAGGCTTAGATGCCGTATAAAGGCATCCTGTAGAGGATTTTCTCAAATGCTTATGTTGCTTGCTTGCTCTTTATTTATTTTTAAATAATGCATGCTTCCGTTTTAAGTCTGCCTTTTTCCCAATTTTATCCACCTTCCTTCAAAGGTTCTGCTTTACACAAGTGCCGCTCACTGTGGAAACTATCACCTTCCAGTGGGAGGCCCTTAGTGATCATCCTATAAACCCACGTTGGTCCCAGAAAGCCCACTGTTCCTCTCTCTAATAATGGCCAGGTCTCTGAGTGAACGTGGAGTAAACACTGCCTCTTTGGAGAGACCTGCCTTGCTTTCTCCTGATCCACTGGTACTTTCCTACAGCACCTCCCCGTTCCTGTGCAAACTACCTAGCCTTTGCCGCGTCTCTCCTGTTGGCAATACGTTCCCTTTATGTCTAGTCCTGCCAGCAGCCTGGATTATTTAAAAGGAAGATTTTCAAAATATATGGTTTTTAAGTTGGACCACAATTGAAAGGATGTTTATTTTTGGCTGGCAGCTCATGGGACACCCAGTTTACCCAGTACAGAAGTTTGCATCACAAGCAGGCAAGCTGAAGCTGTGTAGTTCAGGTACAGCTAGAGATGTTTACAGAGGTTGGGTTTTCTTATCAGTGAAGTTGGTTTGGGCTGTTCCATTGAAATGTTCCATTTCAAGAGCATCAGCTGGTGAGTCTGGAATATTGATAGAAGGATTGTCTTGCGTGGGCCATCCAGGAGCTTCCTCTGCATGCCCAGGAGCATATGCTATGGGCTTGCAAGGTACTGTTGTACTTGCCCTCCCTTTACTCCTTCCAGTATTCAAACGTCTTTTTACTTTTTCTCCATGGCAGGCAACAAGCACAGATTCCCATTGCCACCGCGGGCGTAGTTTACCCAGGAGCCATTGCCATGGCAGGAATGCCTTCCCCCCATCTGCCCTCTGAGCACTCGAGCGTGTCCAGCAGCCCAGAGCCTGGGATGCCCGTCATCCAGAGCACTTACGGCATCAAAGGCGAGGAGCCTCATATCAAGGAAGAGATGCAGACCGACGACGTCAATGGAGAAATCTACGATGAATACGATGAGGAAGAGGATGACCCCGATGCGGACTATGGCAGTGACAGTGAAAATCACATTGCGGGGCAAGCCAACTGATCAGGGTCCAAATATCTCGTGACCTACAGGACTTCAAGGAGAAAAGAAAAAAAAAAAATAAAGCCCCATCTGGTTTATCCTTGCCAGTGGCCAAGCACATTAACTTTCTCATACACTGACTGTTACTTTAACTGTTAGTCTTAACTAGTTGGGACATCAGCTGACTAATAGACATCAGCCTGCATCAGAAGAAAAAAGGCTCAGAAGAAAGGAAACAAAGACAACGACGACAACAACAGAATGATATAAGCTATGGGTAAAATAATGCCAGTAATTCAGCTGCTATACCCAAGCACTGAAGTCTTACCCGTCGACCTTTTATTATTATTATTTTTTTTCCAAATAAACTTTATGGCTGTTTGTTCTACAATGTTCTAGAAATTCTCACTCAGGTACACAGTGCCAACAAGTGGCTTGTGAATGTGTTTTGTTGTTTTGTGCTACAGTTTAAAGAGAAATAATTTTTTTTTTTTTGGTAATGCACCTGACAGGAAAGAAAAAAGATAAAATTCCTTTGACCCCCCTCTGTCTCCTCCTCCTCCTCCTCCTCCTCCTCCTCCCTGGCAAATCTGGGTCAGAAGTGTGTGTGTGCGTGCGTGCGTGCCTGTGCGCGTGGCTGGCAAGGAAGGAAGTGGGGAGTCTGTTTCTGTTAACCCCAACAAGCAATTATTTCCTTTCAAGAGAGGACTTCTCTTCATCAGTTGCACACCATACTGAGTCTTTGAGCAAGTGCCAAATTTGTACTAAAGCGCTGAACTAGTCCAATTTGCTTTTTTTTTTTGGTTGGTCTCTTCTTCTTGTTTTGTTTTTCTTTTGCTTTTCTTTTGCTTCCTGCTCTGTCTTAAGTTAGGACAGTGTTGTATCTTAGACAATCCCTTGAAGAACCTGATATACCAGCAGCTGGTGAGATTAGACATATATTTTTGGTTTTGGTTTTGCTTTTTAAAGGAAACTGTAGGTGCCGTTCTCAGGTGAAAAAGAGAGAGAGAGAGAGAGAGACATAAGAAATTTAGAGAAAAACTATTTTATGATCTTGGATTTTCATGTGTGCGTGTTTATGGTACTAATAAGAATAATATTGGACTATTGTGAGCAAAAAGCATGTTCCAGAATGAAGTCCCGCACCCTCCAAACGACTTGGTCTGTAAGGAGCCTTTGCTTTTAATTTACACTTCAAGTGGCAGCATATACAACATAAAAAAGGCTTGTCCAAAGTGTGATTTGTTCAGCACAGGACAGGGCAACTGGAAATGTTAGCTCCTCGCTGAATGTAATTAGGTTACCATGATGTCCAGTTTTAATGAACTTGTACCTTCAGGGTGGCTGAGTACTGAGCTCTGATTCAAAAGGTGATTTTTTTTTTAACTGACATTTTTTTCTGCTTTGCACTTGCAGAAATCCATTTTTATCAAGTGGGATGTTTGTGTAGGAAGGAAGACTAATAGCTATGAAGAGATTTCCATAGTCAAAGTGGGCATGTAAGAACCCGAACCTTCGCGATGCTGAATTTCCCTAGCTGCTGCCTCTCACAAGTGAAAAATTGTTCTCCTGTGTTAAAATATTTTCAGCGTTGTTCTAGAGCCCCTAGATACGTTGCTTGGGCAGTTTTGCCTTCCTTGCGCAACAGCAACCAGGTGAGGAAGGTGGATTTACACAAGCGTAATCCTCAGCAGAAGTTAGCCTCTTGTATTTCCAGTAAGGTAACTGAATGTTACGCTTCATTTCAGAAAAAAAGAATGTAAATACAAGTGAGTCAAAGAGTCTCGTTTCATCTCCTCACTCTGATCTTCCTGTAGCAGGAGAGGACCCAGGTTCGTGTAGCAAGACAGAAGCATTAGATCTAAACCAACCAACCAACCAAAAAGGCTACCTCTAATTTCGAACAGCAGCTATCCAGGAGCTCCTCACTGGCCTGGGAAGCAAAGTCTTAGGATCGTACTGAGGCAAAAGCCTTCCTCTGAGCTGGTTTTCTAACTGAGGATGCCACCTTTATATTCATGTTGCTCCCTGGTAAATTCCTACTCCTAGAGAGAGACACACTGCTATCGTTATCACTTGCAACTTGTAAAAATAGCCCCATGCATCTTAGTGCCAGTGAGATCCCAGCCCAAGCATTCACCAGAACCATGGTCTTCAGTACTTGGCAACACTGATTTTGCAAATGGTCCCTTAATCAGGCAAATTTAGCTCTTGGTGCAATCAGCCACTTAAGTCCAGGTGCAGGATGGAAGGGGCAGGTAGGAGGAGAGACTGGGAAGGAGGTTGTGGGGAGTCTTTCCTTTGCCTCTTGAAATCCCACTTGAAGTGTAACTTGGCCTCTGCAGACCTTGTGCAAAGCAAACAAGCAAATGCCATTGAAGACTTAGGACAATACTCCGACGAGCGGTTTGGACGTGTGATAGTTTTACCCCGCAACATCTGTTTTATTTTTCTCCTGTTTTCCCTTTTTTGATTTCCACCTCTGCCTCGAAAAATTCTTTTCTATTTTCTCTCTCTCAGAAGATTTGCTCTGAAGTTATGCTTGGAGTAGCTGATCATATCCTCCATGTCAGAGAGGGTTCTTTTTGTTTGTATTTTATGACTGTGTTGGGTTTTTTTTTTCAGTTGAACTGCCTCTTCTTGCTAGTGTTGTAATGGTAATTATAATAATAATAATAATAACGGTCAGCTGTTCCCAGATTAGTAAATTATGTATAATTTATTTTATCCCCCCCCTTTTTTAACTTTATTTTATTCTGTTCTAACTTGGCAGTGCAGCAAATGAAGCTGTTAGGCTATTTAAAATGGATACCCCTCCCCACCTTGCCTTTTTATATATATATAAATATATATATATATACATATGAAAACAAATCGCTTCTTCTTCTGCTCACACCATTCCTCTTTCTTTTATTTTAATTTTGGCCCCAGCCGTGTCAACTTCTGATGTTTATTATGATGGAGTGAATTAATGGGAGTGTTGTTTTCAATCTTAATTAACTTCTGCTCTCTCATCTCTCATTTTAGTTATTTAATTACACCAGTCATCTAGAGCCAATTTTTTTGAAGCACTCTGTTTGGATAAGAAGGAAAAAAAAATAGACAATTGTTTTTATATCATTATTATGTACAATGTGAAAACAGATATTTGCTCCGTTTTTTTTTTTAACTTTTAAATTTGTTCCCTGTCTTTGTGAACAAATTACTTCTGACTCTTGTGGGTTCACCTCACATTTGCTGGATGCTTGATTTCCACCACGTTATAGAGACTCTCTGGTTTAATTGTGTCACTTTGGGCTACCAGAATACTTTGTTTTAGCTCCAGGTTGGTGCCACTGCGGCAGGTGTGATTGGAGCAAGTCTTAGATGCGTGGGCTGGAAAGCCGGCCTCGGGGGAGTCAATGGGAAAAAGGCCCTTTGACTTCAGCGAGACAGAATTCCGGCCCCGAACTGTGGGCTGCGCTGCAGAGACGCGCCTGGAGGTAGCCCCGTCTCCGTGGGCAGGGTCGGTCCCGCGCCGGAGGAGCGCCTGTGCTGGGACTGCAGGACCGAGCTCTGCTCTTGGCAATGGATGGCACGACAGAGCCCTTCTCCGGGAGCGCTCTGCTTTGCTCACTGCCTTGGCCTGGAGTAGGGCTCAGGTGAACGCTAATTTTGTTACCGTACACATTTCCGTCTGAGAGACTACACTAGAGCCTGGGGTTCGGTCAGGCTTTTCGAATGGGTAGCTTTAGCAGACTATCCACGTCCTGCATTGGGATGTTGAAACCGATGCAGCAATGTTAAAAAGAAAAAAGGCAAAAAAAAAAGGCAAAAAAAAAAAAAAAGGCTCTGGGGTCCCAAACCAGCAAAATACTTAACGCCTGTGCTAATGTTTTGTTGGGTCCAAGGATGAGCGCCCATATATCCTTCGGCAGTAGAAAGACCAGATTTGAAAATGAGGCCCTGTTTGTCCCTCTTTAATTTCTTAGAAGAAAACAAAACAAAGCAAAACATACATTTATAAAAAGATCTTCTTGTCTTGTTTCTTTTTTTTCCTGGGTTCTGTGCCCTGGAGCATGTAGAAAAACCAGGTTAGAAGAGATTAGGATCGTATTAACCTAAAAGCGCAACGAGGCCCTAATGCCGAGGCGGGCTTCGTTCCCCTCTTCCCTGGGAACCTGGCGAGCGAGGATGGTCTTGGGGAGCTGCCGAGGGGGGCATACAGGCCATCTCCCCCTAAATCGTGGGAGCCGCTTACACCGTGCGTCTCGCGAGCTTACAAAAGAACAACACCAGCAGTGGGGAAAAGGGGAAAAGAAAGAAGAAAAAACACTGAGGCACTTGCTTCTAAGCTCAATTAAATAACACAGAGTATATCCTTTTTCAATTTATTCATGCCTTATATTTGTAAAATAGGATTTTTAAGTGCATTTAACATCTTTATTTAACCGTTCCGCTATATTAATCAGGCCCCCAGAAAAGAACACTAGCTATTATTATAGCATTTAATTAGTTTTGTAACCAAATCCTCTTATTACGAATGCATATGGAAGAAATTCTTTATTCGAAGACATTATTTCAAAGATTTGGTTACTGCAGTAGACTCTCTCTTTAATTAAATCATTTTTTAGAAAGTAAATTGTCTTTAACCTTTTTACAGCACGTTTTCAGAGCTTTTTCTTTTTAATCCAAAGAGATGAGCTGTTATTGTCCCCGAAGAAGCCTCTGACATCACATTCGTAACATCAAAAATAATTATACTCCGTGGAAACGTAGACCTTACTTAGCAAGAATTCATCTGCTGGAATGAATGGCAACTATACGGTATCTCGTACGTTTAAGGGCATGATGTATCTGATAGGAAGTATTTTTGTCTGCCCACTTCTCGATAGAATCGTACCTTCAATTTTGCAAAGAACTGTGTGTAATTCACTAGACGTGGATTCAAGTGTATCCTCAATTCACAGGGCATGGGCTGGCTGTTTAGCTTGGTTTATATTTACATTTTTTCAACTTTATCTTAACTTGTCAGTTTCCCAGATTGAAGAACACGTCAAGTTCGTTTTTTCTACTGACTGATTTCTCTACTCCCCAGTGTTTTTGTCACTGGTTTGCTGAAACAGTATTTATATAGCTCCATTGGCTCTAAAGCTCTTACTCCTTCTAACGTTTTGGATTTTACAAGTGAAATGAAAATAGAAAAGAAATAGAGACAATCAAATGCCTGGAGCTTAAAACAAAGTATGTGCAACCTACCATCTCACTTGAAATTTAATAAAAGAAATAATTATGTAAATATAACATAGAGTTATAGATTTATATTTTGTTCATAACACATAGTGTAATATAAGTTGTATATTTTCATGTTTTGGTTTTATGTTATCATTCATGCCACAATAAATAAAAAAAACCAGGAGTTGATGTACTCTTTAAAAAAATACAATGTGGGTTGCCACCATCCTGGGTTTTTGGTTTTGGTTATTGGTTTTTTGTTTCTTTTGCATTCCCCTTTTTCAGTATTATTGCCCTGCAAGGCACCAATAAAACAGCAAATGTGTTCTTTACCTATACTGTGGTCTGTTTCCCACTTATTATAGCGAAGGGTGTGCTAGTTAATTTTGTTGTCAGGAGAACGCCTGGGCTCAAAGAGCAAAAAACGAGGTTTAGATTCGGCTCACCAGTCTGCTCCAAAATTCAAGGTTTTCATCAAATCATGGGAAAAAAATTCACCCCGTCTTTAAAATATGAGTATTAACCCGGAAGAAAAAGTTGGTTCCTGGGCAATGTAGGACAGTGCAATTTCCAGTTCAGAGTCGGGGCACCTCATAAATGAGATGGTTGAATCCAGAGGTTTGGCCCGTACCCACCTTCCCAGGTGACATTCACGTTCTACAGGTTTATCTGTTTGAAGACCAAAGCAAATTCAGGGAAATACCCAATTATAAACGCCGGTGACACAAAGCCATGAAAAAAATAGCTCTGCTCGTAGTTAGTCAAAATGTCCCAACATGCTGCCTAAACAGTTCATGAAGTTTTGACAGCAGCATATGGCACAAAGTGGGATGAAATGAATTTGTACCTGTTTTTGACAGTAAGTTATTCTGATGGGTGCTTACTCTCAAGTGCCTACGGCTTGACAGATGCCATTCTATGGTTCCAGATTTCCTAAAGGGAAAAGGCAATGTTTGGGAAACGAGGAGGTAGCTGGTGGAGGTCCTATGAACCTGCCCACACTTCTCTTGCTTGCCAGGTTGTCCTCTGTGCTCTTCCTGGGAGCAGGGTGGCACCTGAAACATCCCATCAGCAAACTGGAGGTCTATTTTGGCAGCTTCGTGGTACAGCCTGTACCTTATAGCACCTGTCCAGTGGAAGTGGAAATGAACCTGAGCGGAGCCATATAATGCGAGGCTCAGGCCAATAAATGTCAGCATCCTTTAACCCCTTAAAGTCCCTTTATCCATTACCATCATCAACACGTGATGAAGGGAGCAGCTGTCTACCTGAAAGGCCAGAGGAACAGACGTGACTGCGCTGGGCAGTGTGGCTGTCAAATGACGGTATAGTTTGTATTCAGTGTGCCTGAAACCTTACCTGCAACTCGAACCAAGGCAAACATTTTGCTTCTTTGCCCTTTTAACAAATTTGACCCTATAAGATGGAATACTGCCGCCAAAGCCCCGCTATCTTATGCCCTTGCTGGCATGGCACACACTGCCCACCTGAAGCATCACTGAACGTGTAGGCCTTCTCACCGCCCTACGCTGAGATGGAGGGATGTACAAATTCTTCTTTCTTCTTTTTTTGTGGTTGGGCTGGTACCTGACAGGGACAACAATGTTCCCTAAACCAGTGGGAAAAAATGTCTAGGAGAACATGAGAAAAGCTAAGCTGAAGGTATACCTACATCGTAATATGAGTGGACAAGGCTGAGCTTTGCAAAAATGGGAATGGAGACAAGTTAAACCCTAAAGGTGCAGCTGAAGTAAAAAAAAGTTTCTAGAGTGCTTACGTGATATTATGGCCTAGACTTGGGAACGGTAACAGACAAGTTGTGGGGGGTTTTTTCTTTTCTTTTTTTTTTTTTTTTTTTTTTTTTCAAAAAATGCTAAAGCATTCCAGCAATTGCCTGTAGCAGGAAGGAAGAAAATGAGGATAATTATGACATTAATCTATTTAAAAAAGAAAGACGTGTGACAATTAGCGCATTCCTACCAAGAAAGTAGCATACAGAGCTATATATGTGTAGGAAAGTGAAAAGACCCCCCACAGAAGCCATGAAAGGTTATGGAAAGCGTATGTGCCTCACGAGGAAGCACAGCACTGTGACTTCGGCATCAGCGAGAAAGAGTGCACGGGAGCTTGTCAATAAGCTTTCAGTTAATAAATATTCAGCAATAGTGTAGAAAGGCAATGTGGGAGAAGGAACAGGCAGTGGCTGTCAGGCCAACCGGTGGAAAGCACATACTGAAAAGGTACAGAAAGTCTTGTGAACATATTTATCAAAGTAACCTAGTGCCTGAGACTGGTGGGCTAGAGATAGTCAGAGTAGCTAATTTCAGTCCCCGGGATGCTTACGCTCATGTCTGTTGGTATTCCGGTAGCACTGATGGCCATGCATGGAAATCAGAGGTTGCTTGCAAGCTAACGATGAGGACAGGAAAAAGAAAACCACTCCGCAGCATCGCTGGCCTAATTCAGAAAGGCTGGCAGTGTCGGCGGCACTGTGTGCGCCAGCTACACCCCAGCTGCAAAACCTTCCCATTAACGTGGCTACGCAAGGCAGAGGGGTGGCAGCCTCCCTTCCCCGTTCTGGGCTGGATTTGCAAGGCTGGCAGTTAGCACTGTGGGGTTTCGGTGAGGGTTTTTCTCCCGTAAATAAATTTGATCTGAAAGCTAATGCAAAAGAGATCCTACAGATTCCCTGGTATCATTTGTAAGAGTTGCTCTCCAGCCTCTAGTCGCGTGAACTTTGCAGACGCTATCACGGTCTTGGTCTTATGGCGAGGTTGAGCCAGGTCACGGGTTCCCACTCCCCGCACACCATGTGCCGTAAAGCACATGCATGCACACCTACCTACCCACCCATGCTCACTCTATGCCACGTCTGGCATGGCTACTCAAAAATCCTATCATTGGGAGCTGGCTATCTGTATCCGCCACTTTGAGGGATTAGCCAGTGCTCATTGGTTTGGGGTTTTTTTGGTTTTGGGGTTTTTTCCTGCTGGGGGAGCAGCCTTGTCAGAGCGCAGCAGGTGCCTGGGGCCAGGGGAGTGGAGAGAGCACCCAGCACCCAGCCGGAGTCCTCCATCTCCGACCAGATTCAGCTCAGAGCACTGTACGTTCAGTGAACTCAGCTGTCGCCACCGCGCCAGCACTTGTACGGCTGAAGGGCATGTGACAGCAGTACCAAGGAATGGTCATTCCTGACCCATTAA
Source organism: Fregata magnificens (assembly GCA_013389945.1). NCBI lineage: Eukaryota > Metazoa > Chordata > Aves > Suliformes > Fregatidae > Fregata > Fregata magnificens. Next base: position 30,635 of record WAAD01042145.1, read on the forward strand.
CTTAATCAAAGCAAACTGCTTGGCATGAGATTACGAATTTATTGATTATGGTTTTGGTTATTTGCAGGCTTACACCAATTTACCTTTTTGGATGCTTCTAAAATCGTTGCCAGAGGCAGCATGGAAGTTACTTTGGCCAAAAATCAGGCTTGCCCCTGCCCCTATCCCTGTGGAGGCCAAGTCAATTAGGAAGAGGTTAAAGTCACACAAAAATACGCCCCTCCACAAAATCTGAAATACTTGAAGGAGGGAGCCTTTCTGTAGAGCTAGGTCTTAATGGCACTAGAATGGTACATACATAATTGAAAATACAATTAAAAGCACAAATTTAAGGTTTCGTTAAAACTCTGCCAGCCCTGCATAGCAATTCGAGATGCAGTCTGAATGGCTTTTTGAGATAAGTTAGACCTGGTTTAAGTCCTCACTATATGTTTAGTCTTAGTTAACAATGTCAGGGAGGAGGAAGGGGGGCTGGTCTATCACAAATAATGTAAACTGCTCACATAGGTACGGTTCTAGCCATATGAAGGGCCATTTACGGCGCAGATTATTGCCCTTAGAAAATGCCATGGGTAATTGCAGGCAGCTGCACTGGTGCACGGGCGACTACGGTGGGTGTCAGCCGCCCTGATGTAGCTGTACAGTACTGAGTGTGTGTGCGTGAAGACAGGGGCTCAAACTAAGCCCTGAAAAGCCCCTCCTATCCCCCCACAAGAGCATCCCCACACAGGGATTTGTGTCGGTTTAACTTCACGTTATCAGCGCAACTTTCACAGGCAGTGAATGCCAAACCCACCAAGGATAAATCAATGCCTCCCCTTGTATTTAACAGAGATATGACTTAAATACAGTAAGTAAATCAAAGTAATTATTTAAAATTAAAATGATTTAAGAGACTTAGTCTGGGTGAATGGCGTGGTGGTTAGAGAAGCGGCTGAGGCGTTGGACTTCGGCAGGCTATTCCTGACTCTGTCAGAGACTTGCTCTACAACTTCAGGAAAATTACTCAGCCCATCTCTAAGACTGCTATAATAATACCTACTTCAAAGGGGTGTTATGAGGCTTAATTCATTAATGCCTGCAAAGCACTTTGAGATCTTTGGATTAAAGGCACTACAGCAGTGCAAAGTATTATTAGCTACAGGAAAAAGCTCTCAGGCAAGCATGGCATTAAATGTCTGCGGTTTAAAAAAAATAGGAAGGGGAAAAAAAAACCCCTCAAAGATGGGCAAATTGTGGGTGGTTTGGGTTTTTTTCTGTGGCCAGGTTTCCATTAGTCAGATCTGTGCTTTGCTAAACCGAGGCCAGGGGTGGTACAGCTCAAGGCCCAATTTTGCTCTCACTCCTAGAGCTCCCAGATTGCACACATAACTGTTTCAATTTTGGGCTTCCTTTTATCAAAAATCCTGACTTTGTGGCTCGAAAGCATGTACAACTTCCCTCTAAGGGCATATTTACCCACTGAATTAAACAAGAAGAAGAAGAAAATAATTTTACCTTGTATTGACTACCTACATTTTTTTTAAATTCAGTTTCAGCATTTATGCTCCCAATGAAAAGTCTACTCCATTTGATTTAAAAAGGGTAAGATTTTCATCATTGGCAATTATTCAAACCACACAAAACAGGGCCTTTTTTATTACCCCCAGTAGAGCTGCTCCACCTACTGTGAGCACAATTCCAAATGGACAAATTGCAATGGACAATCGCAAATGGACTAAATGGAGGGAATTTTTTAATGGGTGCCTTGGTCCCAAGTATTAATTTCTTTCTGATGTTAAGTTTTAAAAGCAAACAACTAAAGGTAGCAGGTTTTTCTGTGGGTCCAAATTTAAATCTTGTCTGATCTTATTCATTTGGTGCCTGTGGCAGCACCCATGCACTAACTCAGGGAGCGTCGGAGCCCCACAGGGCAGGGGTGAGTGGGATTTCTTCCATCAAAACCAGGCAGCAAAGGTGAGGACACAAGCAAGGTTCCCAAAACCATCAGCTGAAGAGCAATCTTAAAGCTGTCAGTTTACCCTGTTAACCAAATTAATCCAGATTTTAAGTTTCTTATATTTTCTTTAAATCTTTGAAACTTTTCAAGTACAACTTACTGACTTAAAAATAAACATAACCAAAGCCCCCCTCACACACCTTTAAAGAAAAGAATGTAACGTAACAGCCTAGAAATTTATTTTTGCTTTTTTTAAAGCGTTTCTGACTTCACTGAGGAAAACCTTTTAACTTCACTTTGTTTCCAGGTCCCATTGAAAGAGAACACAGGGGAAGTGAAGTATAAGTGATTCTGGCTCCCAGAGATGCTTTGTTTCTCTTCTGATAGAATATGAAACTTCACGTAGGTGGTGGGTAGAGCCATTGTAACCTGCTTTCTTCTGACTGAATGAGGGAGGTCAATATATTATCGTATCAAGGAAGAAGAAATTACATAGGCGATTCCCCCACAGACAATAAAGACAATTCTGACAGCATGATCAAAACAACTGTATAACTTTTCTTTTCTTTTCTTACAGACACACCAGTGTTTAAATGACAGCTGAAAGAGGATGATGGACTAAACACATTATTCTCTGTTCCATCTACTTTTTTATAATAGAAATATATCTTGAAGACTATATTCAAGTTGATCAAATAATAAGTCAATTTGTCAATAAAACAGATTCGGCAACCTGTCTGCTGAGGTGATATCTGTCAAACAACATATTTTGTTAATACAGTCTGGAAGCAAATGCCTTCACAAAAGACAATACAAAAAAACCACCGCAATGCCACTTTTAAGTTTATTGAAACAGAGCGCTGACTTATTTCAGTTATAGATGTTTAGACTTTTTAACTTTAAGTTCTAGTTGCTAGATAACAAACCAGAATTTGGAAAAGACTAGAAACAAGTGTTAATGGCCCGGTGGGCACTGTCTGCTGCTAAGATGTGGATATATTTCCAAGCCGCTTGGCAATGTCCATGCTGTGGGCACAAGTCGTCATTAGTGGGGAGGGTGGAGGGCTATCTCCATTTCTTTGCGCACTGTTTTTTCTTCACCCGCCCACGTCTGTTACCCCTGTTACCCACTACCGGCAAGACATCTACAGCATCGACTGGTCTGCCTTGTCACATCATGAGCCCTGTCACTGCGCTCACCGGATTAAGGCATGATGCTCTGACATGTTGTGTACGCTGATGCAAGTCATCCCTCGGAGATGTTGGGCCACAGCCTGATCTCAGCCGCACGGGGGGATCTCTCAATTTACCCCGCGTGACAAAAAATGGAGGAAGCACTAACACCCGCGAATGCACAGGGTGATCAAGTACAAGTAATGTGAAACTAAACGGCATAAAGCTGAAGACCCGTCACTGAAAACATGGATTCATAACTCAAATAGAGCTTGAGCTGTCCAATATAAGGTATAATTGGTGGCTGTAAAAGGCCAGCATGTGGACTAGAATATTTCCATTATGAACACTGGAAACTTAGATTAACCAGTCTCGGATATTAGCAGTTTTGCCAGGTGAAGTTCAAGCCAGCAGTTTTAGTCTGTGTGGTTTTCTCCCACTCCCTCCCTGTGCTCATGCCATGTAATCCTCAGGAAAGTGGCTGGTTCAGAAACTCAGATTCTTCTTTCTCTATTTGATTTATGGTTTTTTTAAACAGAACTTGGGAAGCATTTTGTTGCTGAACTATCTGATGCAAAATGTACAGGCTGAGGAAAACTGAAGCAACTCAAAAGTGTGAACCGGCGTCCTAAGACGAGGGCCAACCATGGTGGCTGAAAACGAAGGAAACAAAAAAAAGAGCTTAAATGCTGACAGATACTTAAGGACTTTCCCACCCAAGCTTGCCTCTGCAGGCTCAGACTGCTGTTAAGAATTAATGAGCTAATTTGCTATTGCTCTCAATAATGCATCAACACCTTGTGGGACGGAAGAGCTTTCATTCAGAAAAATCTTTCAAAAACTACAAATATGGAAACTATATTCTGAAAGCTATAGATTGTTAAAAAATAACAAATCTCTGTGGCAAAATTAGTGAATAGATTTAAAGGCTGCAGTGAAGAGAGATGGGTATTAGAAAAAAAAAGTCCAAAAAGCCCTGTCAAAAAATTATGTCAAAACATTAATTTTTGTCGTGAAATTTCAGTTATAGTCAAAGATATTCCCATAAAGTCTACTGTGGAGTTCATTCAACTTATTGTAGTGGAAATCCCCATTTACAGAACTGGATGGTACACCCAGTAGGAACCTGAGCTTCCACATTAATTTCTCCAACCCTCTGAGTTTATGTGACCACACGGCAATGTCAGGAATGCTTAATTATCCACCCAGCCCTGCAAACCTTGAAGCACAAGATAGCCAGAAATCCACTCTCATTCAGAATAGTTTGGCATGTCTCCACGTTGTAACTAACCAGTGTTACCCCTAGCAATTGCTCTTTAAAGCAAAAACATGTGCAAAATGTCTTCATTCAGCCTAGTAGTATCATATGTCAATCAGATTCAGGATGCAGAACTGGCCAGCAATATCCTAAAAAAAAAAAAAAAATCGTCTTTCTTGTTTGAATCACTTTGAATTAACTTGACTCTGTCATGTTACTGGCAAGAATATTCTCTCTTGAGCATCTGATTTCTAATTTTTTTCTTTTTCTCTTTTTTTTTTTTTTTTTGGCCTTTGGATTTGTCTGCAAGTTCCAAGGATCTGGTTTAAGCTTTACAAGACCAACTTAGCCTGGGGCTTTGGCAAGCAATTTAACATTGTCTACAGCGCACTGAAGTTTATTAACACCTTTCAAAACCTCTGCAAGTTTGTAAATCAAGCAGTGGTTCATTCTCCAGCAATAGTAAGGGTCTGGTTTTGTTAATGTACACAAACACAAATTACATATATTTATGATATATGTGCGTATGTATGACATGCATATATTTATATTTAAGTGACATTAGGTATTTGCCGTATGTCTTAATGTTGGCATTGAGACTTATCGAGCTAAAGCCCCAGAAAGACAGCATCTATCACACTCTAAAAGTCTATCAGATCCTCAGACTTCTTTTTTTTAAAAAGCGGACATCTTTTCGGTTTTGACCTTAGCATCCAGGTCCTATGCTTTGCTGCTCTGAAAGGGAGTGACACTGCTGACACCTGATGCTGACACCTGGCAAATCCCAAATATCTACAGCACAGCATTGGTGTTATTTTCACCTGACTTTATTAGGATTCACAGATGCACAAAGGATAACACCAATTTTATGGTGTTTCTTCCAGATCTAGAGGAAAAGATATTGCTTTACAGTAAGTTCCCACTAAGATACCCCCCTCCCAGAAGAACAGGGAGAGCCATATGTAACCCACAGAAGAAAATGAATGCTGCTGTAGTTTACAATAAATCAATAAATGTTTCTTTTATTAGTATGCCTTCAGCCTCCATGATACTTTCATAATCCTCAACATAAAATGGTTGTGTGGACTGCTCACAGACCCTGGACCAAGGTATAAGCGGGATGTCGCACGGGGTGGCTTATATGTCATCGTACTAACTTGTGTCAGGAGTCATCTCCCGTGCAACCACCACGTAAATGGGAGAAAAAGTACAACTGTAACACATGGAGAGTGGTACTGCGTATGCATAGAACAAGCCATTGTAAAATAAATTATCCCTGTGCTGTATGCACGTTAGGTGCTTATAGTGTCCCTAACCATGGTACCGTGAGGATAGTCCTATGCTGAGAGAAGCAGAGCTTTAAAAATTGGACTATCTGCAAACTTATGTAGGCCTCCTCAGGCATATGCATTATGCTCTAGTCTCCAGCTACATGATTATTCGTCTTTTTTTCTTCCCGGGGCCTTGGCTTAGCGCAGAGCACAAGATATACTGACTTCGACATAGACCCAAAGCCACAATTTCCCTTGAAGCTCACTGCTCCCACTGTGTCTCCCGGCCTCCGCCATGGCCCACCGTGCGAGCCCCGCTGCAAAGGCAGATGTATTAACTCCCTTTGGCACGCACCGCTACATTATTTGCATTCTTCTCAACTGTTTGCTGTCTTCATCAGATCTCTGGAAGGTCAGAGAGTAGGATAAGTATTGTTTTGTTGATGAACAGCAAAGACATGGTGAATTTAAGGTCAAATAACTTCCCTAATTTTAAGCATGCAAGTGGATAAGCCCCGAATCTGCCTGTTGGTTAGAGCAGTTTAGGAGTGCCAGCTTGGTTTCTTTGGCCTTCAGCTGCTACCCTGAGCACCGAGCCTTTCCACCAGGCAGATTAAGCCCCAGATTCAGAAATGGGGACTATACAACCAGTGGCAAATTGTGACTCTTTTGTCAAGAATAACCCAGGTAGATAGAGAATTCAGACATCTATTTCTTTTTATTCTTTCGCCCGTTGAAAGTCTTTGCTTCTTACACCCCACCGCGACCACGCTCTGCAATAGAGGAGGCGGAAGTCTCACCGAAAGGCAACTCCTTCACTGTGTGGCTCCCGCTCAGCCAGAGCAGCCCCCTGAGCAAGGCAGGGCTACTGCAGCGAAACGAGATGTCACCTTGCCCGCGCTCAAACAGAGGTTGTGGATCAAATGTTACATTGGGCCTTTATCGACAAAACTTGGCATTTCCTAACAGCAGAAGGCTTGGCCTTGCAAGCTTCATGGTGCTTCTTAACATCACTACGTATCCATCATCTCATACACACCCACAAATATCTATACACACACCTCACGCTGTCTGAACATTTTCTAAACTGCATTTCACGCTCGTTTTCTTCTTTTCTCTCAAAATGTCTCCCTTTTATACCTGGAGTTGCTAAGAGCGGCAGGCAGTTGCTGTCCCACAGAAAAATCTCCCAGCCCAGCACAGTGCCATCTGATGTCAGTGTCAGCATAAATCCTTCCTTTGACCTCAACTGGCAATAGATCAACCCGCTGGCTTTTTGTGGCATTTCTGGGGTGAGGGAAGATGATTTATTTTTAAAAGGCGAGCATTATTGAATTTGCTGTACCTGGATGCTGCACAACTCTTTGTAATCGTTACCAACAGATGATGTCACTGAAACTTATTTTTATGTCATTATCCTCACCCAAGGTAAATATGGAACGCTGTCATGCCATTACGTGATGTAAATATGTCATCATAATTTGTCTTTACACATCATAAATATTTTATTATATGACATTATTACACCTCCACATATCTTTTTCCATGTGAATAGCAATTACTCAAAGTATTTACTGTAATTATGTCACTTGATGAAATTACAGTAATTACATCGAAAAATGATAGCCCATGACTAATGAATTAAAATAGCATGGAAATTCGCATAAAAATGACATTAAAAATGTTAAGGATCTGAGGCAAACTCACAAAAGCAAGGAAATTCATAATTAAGAATTCAATCTCTAATAACATTGCAGGGTGCCACATTTTTAGATTATATCACAGAACAAGGTGTGGGGGGGGGAAGAGTAAAGAGGTATTACCTGAACAGGAATAAAGTGCAGAAGTGAACTGCTGCAAAGCATAACCTGGCATTTTGTGTACGTGTGTACAGCAATACAGGCAAGTGCTGTATAGCAGCATTCAGCAATGTTTCACCAGGAACAAAAGGCAAGGGACCAAAGTCAGAGCTGGGGTAAGGAGTTGTCACTTGGGTGGAAGCTTCTATCTAAGAGCCATCAGGGAACATAATTTTGTGATAGGTGAGGATAAAATCACTGAAGGTCTGCAGCACCAAACTTAGGAGTAAGATGGCTGGCAGATCCCAGGAATGCGTGTGGGCGCCACGGCAGATTTTGTAAAGCCACTTACCTCAGATCTACAAGCAAACAAATATTTTCATAAACCTAGCTACCCCAAGCAGCCACACAAAGTACTGCTCTGGCACGGGCACTGTGTTCTCGCTGCCGCTTGCACCCCAGGGAGACACAAGGCCCTCTGTTGGTGGGGGACCTTCCATGGATGACAAGACCTTCATGACAACAAGATGCTTCATTATTATATTGATTTTTAATCCCGTACTCATTTTCTGCATGAAGAGAAATTATTCTGTGGCCACTGTAAAAAAAAGACTAAACACTGGTGGTGCCTGAGAAGCAAAGAGGAACCACTGATACCATATTTGCTCATTGCCGCCTGGCTCAGGAGCAGGTCATGAGCCCATACCTGTAAGAAACTCAAGGTTGTTCATCTCCTCCTTTCACAGCTGGCTCTCTTGTTGGTCCCAGTGAGGTGGGGTACCTCCATGGACTTCACTCCTTCTTGAGGTTGCCCCCAAGCTGCTTTCACACTGAGGTGCCCAAATTATATGGTACACCAGCACAGGAAACCCTGCTGAGCTGAAACAGCGCCCCATCAAGCGTAAGGAGGAAGCTGGGGTTTTAGCTGAATTAAGAGACAGAGACAGACAGACAGACTGGGGATGGGGGGTGGCAGGTGTGGTGGAGAGAGAGCGAGAAAAGGGAAGGAAAGAAGGAAAGAAGGGAAGAAGAAAAGGGAGAAAGAGAAATTCTGTTTCGAGTTAGAATATCCAGTAATAATTTAATATATGGTGCCATTTTAGAAAATGTGCTATTCATATTTATGAAAGGCTTAATAGATGCAGCTGCATCCTTTAACAAATTATTATAAGGCATGGTATGAAATGCATTAGTAAGAAATGCTTAACAGATGATGCTGTGACAAGCTGTTACAACGCGTGTTATAAGACGTCAATATTATTAAATCTATGGGCTTGGTTAGCACATGAATATAAATAATTTTTATGCATGCTACAAATTGCCATGCTTTATTAATAATGAAGTGTTTATAAATGGAACCTTACTGTAAAGCATTATTAAATGCAGCTACTCAGAAGACCTTAGAGTAATACTGTAGTAGCATTATCATGCTGAGAAGCAGACTAGAAAGGCTGCTTTATTTTACTGTCTGAGTCGACATGGGTTCAAACACACTGGGCTTTGATTCCCGAAAACCCATGTGGTAGGGGCCACCAGTAGGCACCAGTTGAAAGCTGCTGTTGTCACATTCTTTGTTACTCTGAAATCACTCAGGCCTCACTTACATGGGATTTACACCAATGTAAGTACTAGTGTCAGCGGAGTAACTCCTGGTTAACCCTGCTGTAAGTGGTACACGCTGCAGGCCACATTATTTTCCTTCCCAAGTGAAAGCTGGCTGAAAGGTAACTGTGCATTGCAAGGCGTCCTTCTGGGAAAAAAAAAAAAAAGGGAAAAAAAGAAAGAAAAAAATGAGGTAGATTTGAAATGTACAATTCCCGGTGTCTCAGACTCTGCCCTTCCAAGAGATAGATATCTTCCAAAAGGTTACTTCTGCATTAAAAAGAAACGTCTTCCTACAGAGATTTTCAATGCAAAAAAATCATGTTGCTCCAGAAGTTACCATGACTCAGTAACACACAGGAGTGGCTCAGTTTGCCTGGCCTGAGCATCGTGTGGGAAAGCATCTTTTGCTTTTATTCTTTTCACCATTTCACGCCTTCATGACTGATGTTGTCTAAGTTTCCAATACCACGTTGACTTGGACCAATATACTCACAGGCAGAGAGCTGCCACAGAACACACGTCTTGGCCTGCAGAGATTGAAGCTAATTAATAAAAAGACATAGTAAGTCTAGGACCCCATAGGCAAGAAATGCTTACCATGTGATGCTAAACAAAGTCTTTTAAATTCTCAGTCACTTTTCTTTTTTCAAATTCTTAGCGTTTTAGTTAATGTTTAAATGGGGCTCTCTGTTTTCAACCCTCTGCCTATTCTACCTTTCAATGTTAGCTTTTTTAAAAAATAATTTTTCACAACTCCCAGGTTATTTGGATGATCACCTCCTCCAAGCTGTAGCTTATTATTTTCATTAAGGATTTCTAAAAAGAGCAGAGTTCATGTTACTGAACTGGGACAATGGCATAGGAGGATCTACCTTTCCTGTACCCAGTCAGCACAGCCTCTCCCCCTGATCCAGCCTGTGACCTTGCGTTAGCAGCCAGCACACACACAGGTTTCAACTCAACGTTGTGCAGCTCTTTGCAGGGGACAACTTGCACTCATTGGAAACCACCACCACACGGAACTGCAGGAGTAGGTGAAAAACGCTGATCTTTTGGATGAGTTTCCACAGCGTTACCAGTATCGTTGTCTGAATGCACTTTGAGAGGGAGACTTCGTTCTGGTATAGCGAAGGGATTTGCATGCCTCTGTGTGTGCTTGTGCCTCCGTACTCACACACGAGTTTGTGGACACAGCCAGCTCTCTCTGTTCACATAAAGTATTTTCATGTCCACTGGTACTGCATTATCTCAGCACTTCAGCACAGGACAGAAGAGCTTTAACTCGGTTTTCCAGGGGGACCTGAACTGTAGCGAGAGGGATGCCAATGGCCAGATGTGGAGAGGTGTGTAGGAGTCCACAGCTGGTGGTTGCAGTGGAGGCAAAACCACTCAGTGGACCTGGTATCGCATGCCATCTGGGGAAAAAAAGATGTGACCCTGCATCAAGCCCTGCTGCAGCAGCTGGGCAATCCCTCTTCTCTTCCAGCTCTGCTCCTTTTAATGCCAGCAGCCAGAGCAACCCTCTTCACAAGTGATGTAGACCACTTCATTTATCACCTCTATTATCACCCAGGAATTGAAAAACACAACAAAAATATTACCTAACTGCATGAAGCTCATAAATGTTGCAGATGGGTTCATTCTAAGTTCTGGGCAAATGTTCAAATAATTTTTTTTTTTTTTTAAAAACAGATATATGCTTATACTGACCAAAACCTTAGTCTTCACTGTTCCATGTCTCTTTTTTTTGACTCCAGTGTTTCATTGCACACATAGGCTAATGTCAAGCAAGCATGTTGAAGGACTCGTATTATATTTATCTATTAGCCTTGATGTGATTGCAATCTTCTGTATCTTCATGCATTAGTTTCTCGTCTAGTTTACAGTTCCTCCTGTTATAATTCATCTCATATCGCTTCTTTTCTTTGTTTTCCCATTCTTCACCATTAATTTCTGAGCCAACTTTTTACTTATTCCATGACTCCTGCACCCAAAACATTATTATTAACCTTGGATATGGAACTTGGTCAAGAATCCTCTCTGAAGTGTAAACAGCTCTGGCATTTCATTACAAAATTTGCCATTGTGTTCGAAAACACTCCTTACTATAAACTTCAAGGTCACTCGTGTCTTCCCCCTGTAACCGTTTCGGCTCCAGGTGGAGCCTTCTCCGTTGTGCTGGAGCCAGGAAAGGGAGATGTTGAAACCGCAGGAGTCAGCGCTGCAGAAATCGCGCCGGCTTTACAGTTTGGCAACAGGGCTTCATTCGAGGAAATCCAGAGCGGGATTTCCACATCGTGCTGCTGAATAGGAACAAAAAAGGGCAAATGCCGCTTTTGGGTCAGATGGCCCTCCCTCGTTCTTCAAGGCTTTCCAAGAGTCGTATGGGGGTCTCGCATGAGTGTGAGGGACAGGCAAAGACAGAAAGGAGGCACGAGTCCCGCTAAATGCCTGGGTTGGAGCTGACCTGGTCCAAACCCGAGGTCCAAGGCCGAGGGCAGGACACCGCGTGGCGGAGTAAAGCCCTCCCTGCGAGCTTCGAGCGCTGCTTGCTTGCGGTGCGGCGGGAAGCCAGCTCCTACCTGCTTTCTCTCCCCGTGCATCAGGTTAAGTCACAGCAAAAGCAAAACATTCTTTGGTACTTTTTGAAGCACCCCTTGAGCTTTTCCATGCATCGGTTGATTGATAGCCTTATTACTTAGCACGTCTTTATATCTGCAGTAACTGTAGCAATCAGCGAAACAGCAGACAACTGTATTAACTACGACTGGGGAAAAGTGAAAATAACACCTGGCGTTTAGCACAGTTCGTCAAAGGATCTCAAAATGCTCAGCAAACTTTAATAAAGACACATGACGCCCAGTGAGTCTGGAAATATTGTGACAGCCGTATTAAACCCAGCCAAACTGAGAAATCAAGGCATGCTGGAGCAGCACTGGCACAGCAACGAGACCCTCACGTCAGGGTAGTGTGCTGCCAGGGTGTCACCTCCGTGCCCTCCTGCCACGGTGTCACCTCCGTGCCCTCCTGCCACGGCCTCCCTCTGCCTCGCGCTGCCCTCTGAAATGTCTGGGTGCTGGGTTTGGCACTTGGCTGCTTGCAGTCCTGCCTGCATCCCGCAGGCATTTACCCAGGAGCATCGGGATACCCACACGCCTCTATCTCGCTGGCTCCCCACCCTTCCTTTCCGTGGCGTGGCAGAAAGACCAGCAGGAAAGCAGGACTGCCGATGGTCCTGTTTAGCCTTTATTTACACGCTCGGTTCATTCTGCATTTCTATTTTATACGTTTCTCTATTTAGATGATGTGTGAATTCCATGTACACTTTTTTTTCCTCAGAGTCATGCAGCGAGTGTTTGTTTGTGCATCTGTATTGTGCTCTACTTTTCCTCATGTTCACAGATTTTTATTAAAATATTTCCATAAAACAGGTTGTTACCAAAAATAAATGAACACATACAAATTAATACATAAAAACAGATGAGTTATATAGAATATTTACAAACAATGGGATGGAATTCAAAACTTCTCATAAACACAGCATATAAATAAGCATATACATACCCCGCGTTTACTACCATTTATTTTAAGAGTTACTTAGTAGATCTGAGGTAGGCTAAGGCTGACAGACAAGCTTTTTCTTCCCATTGCAGATTGTGGGTGCATCAAAAAGATCTCATTGAACAGCCAAATGAAAAAGATTTTATTTTATGCCCAGCTTGTGTTTCCTCAGCCTGCAGAAATAAACACACGTGGTGTAAAAATTGGGTTCAAGAGCAGTACTGACATGACCAAGCCTCAGTCTTCATGTGTGGTAAACGAAGCACAGAGCTTTTAAGTGACCTGGCCAAGGGTAGGCAGCAGGTAAGCGGCAGCACCAAGGGTCCAGACTGCTGGGCTTTCAGCTCATCTGTTTCCTACATGAAACAGTTGGAAAAGAGAAATATCATTGTGAATAAGAAATACCCACAGCAGCTGTGGGCTGAACGTTCAGAGAGAGAGTGGGTACGCCATCCAGCTATGCAAAGGGAGAAAAATAAAAAAAACTAATGACTGTCCCAACCTTCGGTCAAAAAAAAAAAAATTAAAAAGAAATGATAATGAGGGTTCTACAGTGCAACTCTGCTTTTATTAAATCAGATCCACTGAAGGCAGTGGGACTAACTGACCAATTCAAGTTCACAGACTATTTATGCGAACCCGTGCTTTGCCCTGCAGCTCGGTGCCGAGGTGCAGCTGCAGTGAAGAGGGCTGGGAGGTGGCGAGGGGCTGCAGCCCGGCCCGAGGGAGGAAAGCTCAGGCGAAGCAGCACTGGCAGTGGTATGGCTCCAGGCACCGCTCAGCAGTTACCCTGGGGCAGACCTGAGGCTGGCAGGAGCTGGCAGAGGCACCGTGTCCCAAAGCCAAGGGCTGGAGCCCCACAACCGGCAATGGTTGCACCGGTGCCAGTCAGAGCCCCGCAGCATTAGGATTAAGTGCAGAGGTTGGGTAGTCCTGTACACCGACACCTCACCGGAGGGCAGAAAAGTGAGATGGGACCCACATTTGTCCTTGTTCGAAAGAGCTGTTCAGTGATGGGCAAGGTCCAATTTATGTGCCCAGCCGCTCCTTTGGCATCGCTGGGCTTCTCAGGTGTCAGGTGTGCAGCGTTATACTGGCGTACAAGCTAACACAACCTTCCACACAAACTGACACAAGCAAATATTTGCACTTTACATCCGTGAGTCGCAGAGGCAAAACTGTGTAATGATGGTCTCCTGTCTCTGCAGCGCAAGATCACTTTCTGCACCCTTTGACAAACAGGAGGCTTATTAAAAGCTAGGAAAGGCAGGGCTGACTTTTTCTTCGTTTCCGAGAGGAGGCTGTTTTGTCAATGTTTTGCTGGAGTCTAGGAGTGTGAAATTGGCTGTTCATGTGCAGCCTGCACAAGTACTGTAGTTTGAAAGTGAAGGCAATTAATTTTAGTTGTTGACTTAAACTGCTGTTGAGAGGTACTTCATTTCCCGATTCTTCCTCCTATAAATAGATTAAGGGTTACATGAAAGTCAAGTTGTGCTCGTTTGTCCTCCCTCTAGATAGATTTCCCATGACTGCTTATCTATCAGCTCCCCCCCCTTAACACAATTTGTTTCTCAAATTAATTTAGCTCACTCGCTGTCATTGGTCCACAGCCAAAAGAATTGTCTCCTGTTCCTTTTTTTCCCCATAAAAAAAGAGAAACAAAATAAAACACTTTGTAATTAATATTTTTGGAAGGGAGATTGAGCAATGTGTGTCTTGAACTTATGATTGAGAGAGCTAAAGAAAATGTGTCTTTTGGAGGGATAAACATTTGTGTTAGCAGTCTGGAAGGACTACCAGCACTGGAGAGTGGCGGCTCTGCACGCAACACTGCAGCGGCTCCATGCATACGTTTCACATCGACACTCATGGAAGCTGCATGTGCCCAGCAGCTGCACTATAAATCCCTCTGCTTATTAATCAGCTATTATTTGGCAAAGGTTCTCATTATTATTTATTCATGTATTGGCTGCAATTTTTTCCTTGCCTTCTGGTATGACCCGTGAAGACAACCATGATATCTACAAAAGTAAAGGACAATTTTGTTTCCTACCTAAGCTTGTTTGCAAGAAGGAACATTACTGACGCTGAGGATATTTAAAGTGTCCAACCTGAACACACACACACACACACACACACATTGACACTAGAGAAACAAAGTTGATGATTGATGCACACTGATATGCCTGGAGAAGTTCAGACTCCATCCTGTTGTTTAATGCAAATTAATCAGAGTGCTTGCCCGTGGGCTACCTCATCTCTCCACTCCACAACAGTTCCAGTCCCAGGACCTAGGCCATAAAACACACACAGTAAATAGCTAGTGTGAGGGTTTGAGGGACAGTCATATTTTCTGATGCAGATAGGGCATCTGGATAAGTATGAATCACCGTTCTGAGGGCAGCGTTTGTATTTTTCATAAAGTGCATGTTTAAAGAAAAAGACTTCCTTGATCTAAAGATTCTGTGGTTGTCTTACTGCCGCTCATCTGATCTCTGATCTGGAGCTGCAAAATTAATTTACTCTTCACCATATAATACAGAGCTGAACAGAATTAGAAAAGGCCTGTGTTTTATCACTGGAGATGCCAAATCCTTATCTGCTAACACTGCACTACAGAGTTCTTGCCAAAAGGGGAGGAGAAACTGAAGTAATTTTAAAATAATAGTGGATATTTGGAGACATTTAGGGATACTTATTTTTCTAATAATTGTATTCTGGGGTGTAGGAATTTGTGCTTATTCAAGGTGCCTAAAATGTTTTGGTAGCCCAAAATATGGACCCATGGCTTTTAATGTGTGAAAGGACTGTGCCATACAGTGCAGAGCTATCACACAGATGGGCTTCCTGGTCACGTTTTTTTGCTTCAAATATTTGTGATGTTAGAATTGGAGGGTTTCATATGGCTGCCCATCAGCTTGACCAGAACAGTTGTTCCCCCTGGGAACATCCATCCATCCAGGAAACTCAACAAAAATACATTTGTCCCATTTCCTGTAGGGTCGCCTTCTGCAGATGTCTGGAGTCAGGAAGTTTGTACATCTTTCAAGCACGACGATGTTCTGGGACCATAGAAAGAGGTAATAAAAAAGTAGTGGAGTTTGCCTGTGAGCAGAAATAGAATACAAATGTTGGCTCAATACTCTTGAAGACAATATATAGAAGGTGTAAATGGTGGCATGACTTTGTGCTATTCCTTTTCTTGAAATATTTAGATAGAATAATAGGAGGATACTAAGCAGCTGAGAAGTTAATCAATGAAATGTGCACCCAGATATATATATCGGTAGTCTTGCGTTCCAGGTGTTGGTGGGAAGCTGCCCAGTAAAACTATCTATGAACTAAATTGGTGTCATTACAGCAAAGTATTACCATTAGAACAACAGGGTAAAACCAATGCCCATTTTAAGTACTGAGATATGTCAAACATGTCAGGCAGCCACTACACAGCTAAAGATCCAGGTCAAAGCATGGATCCAAGTAGATGCTGAGTGCCACAACTGCTCTATGCAGAAAGAAAGTGGAAAGCCTGTTTTTTCAATAAAGACTCTTCAAGATAATAAACAAACAAAACTACCATTTAGCTGTCACATTGAATCATTTTATATCTCACCCGATGCTCCTGTAATTGTTGTTCATGATTCCATGCTTGAATTGCATAGCGGGGCACATAAAATTATTAAGGTAATAGGTCAGGTTACATCATTGCCACCACAGGTTTTCAGGAGCTCTCAAACCCTGTTCAGCAGAAGTATGCATTTAGATTGGACTCACACTGAATTTCAGAAAAGCCTACTTCACTATTGCTTGCTCAAAATCCACAACACAGAAACAGTACCAGGGTCAAAATTCAACAGGGGTTATAAAATAGATTTAGGTCACCTCCATAGTCTGGGGTTTTGGTATGCAAAGTTTCCCTCTACCCATTGCTGCTGTGAGCTGGACATTGATCTATGCTGAGGTAACAATCATTATTTTGCTGCATC
The DNA here is from genome assembly GCA_013389945.1 of Fregata magnificens. Classification (NCBI taxonomy): domain Eukaryota; kingdom Metazoa; phylum Chordata; class Aves; order Suliformes; family Fregatidae; genus Fregata; species Fregata magnificens. The sequence continues at coordinate 47,227 of WAAD01042145.1, forward strand.
TGCCTTTAGGAAATTTTTTTTCAATTTTTACTTCAGAAGGATGAGAAAACACAAGAGGCTCGTTCCTTCTTTTTTTTTAAATTATCTTTGCAGTGATAAATTGAGATTCCCTCTAGAGGTGACATTTTGGAGTCCACCTCTGGCCCTCGCGAGCTTCTTTGCTCTACACACAAGCACGCAGTGGCACCCAACGTTCACCTCTTCCTCCTGGCCCATTGCTGCTTCTCCAGCACTTGGCTTTAAAATGACAATGTTACAATGTTACTGCCGCCTTATTAAGCTTAGTCTGAACTCATTTCTTGCCCTAGGTTCAATCTGTCCTGGCTGAGCTTCAATGCAAAGATAATTGTTGCAGTGCTAAAGTTTTGTCTGATGGGTTAAAGACTATGCTAATGACCGTTTGAGATAATTTTACACCTGGCCTAGCTCTTTATTCCTTCAATTTGCTTCTTTCTGGCTACAGCACTGTAACTGCAGCTGCAGCTTGCAGTCAAATTTTTGACAGATGTATCTGCTGAGAAATTTTCAGGTTGAACCTTGTTGTCCTGCTCTCCTTTTCATCAAAGGAAGAATAAATCCTCTTACTGTATGTTAGAGAGTCATTGCAAACTCTCAGTATCTCTCTGTTATTGCCCCAAATCTGAGGACACACTGGATAGAGTCATGGGACATTGCTATGCTCAAAGCACTGCAGCTCACGGAAGTAGATCCCACCTCAATTTAAACCAGTTCTTTTGGGGAATAATAACATTGGACTTGCAAAAGTACGAAGTCCAGAATGGGGAAGACGTCTATGTATTTATCCAGCCCTTCTAGAGAGTTTTGCAGCCTGTGCTGAGCGCTTGGCTTCTGGCAGTTATGCTGCTAGCAGTACCCAAGCTGGCAAGATTAAATGATACTTGGGCGTAGACTCACATTGTGTGTATATGTATGTATTTTTATATATGTGTGTATATACACATACACACATATATGGTATATACATACAGGATATTATACATCTATATATATACATCTATATGCACATTCTACACATTATAGACATAATGTATGTCTATAGACACATAGACAGAGGTATGTGTTTATATAACTGAAAAGGACAAAAGTCAACTTTGCTCCCACCTTTTCACTGTCGTCTCAGGTACAGCTCAGGTTGAGGGGTAGATTTTGCTCCCAGGAGCTACATGAAGGTGTATCTGGAATCTTCCAAACAGGTGGCAAACGCCTCTCTTACGTGGTGTGCTGAATCCAAACTAATGTAATGCAATAACAAGCAAAGCAAATAAACCTCTTCAACACGTCTTTCATATTTTTGGGTCTCCAAAGGTTTTTACAGCTTTGGTAAGTCTACTGTAATAGCAAAGTCAAGAATTGTTCTTCCTCTGGGTTGCACAGCAAGTGCTGTAGTGATGTATAGCATCAATTAATATAGCATACATATAGCATAATGCAATACCCATTAGCACAATACAAAGTAATATTATGTGATTTTATTAGCTTGTATTAGTAAACACAGATTGCATTAAAAGCTGCTTCAGTTTTATTTTTTAAATGTTTATATATGAAAGAATAGCCCAAACTATGGAAGTTGGTGATTTTCTGACACCACAAAAATTAGCTGCCTGCAGATCAGCTTAATTTAAAGGCTTTCGGTCTTCTTTGAAAAGGTTAATAAAACTGTGGCTAAAGAAGACCCTGTGAACCTACTTATTAGGATTTCAAAAGCTTTTTGACAAGTTCTCATAAGATGAGAGTATGAAATAAAATAATTACGAATCAGATGATAGACAAAGCTTATAAAGAAATTAAACCCCACTTTAAAGTCTGACAGTTTCACTTTGTTTTAATCATTTTCTGCTGCAGTCACGTGTGGCTGCATTAAAAAAAAAAAAAAAAGTGACTATTGTACAATGTTTCTTCATCTGGGTTTCATGCTACTGTATTGAAAAGTTCATTTAAAAACTTTCTAGTTCATGTTAGAAAAAGAAATAAAAGGGCACCATCTTACTAATGGTAACACTTTTAGGGAAAAAAAAGCCAAACAAATGAAACAAATTTAAGTTTAACTTTAATTTTAGACTAGTAATTTAATGTTTGTGTCATGCAAAACACTAATACCAGGCACTGCTGTTAACCACTGTCAGACGGCTGCATTCACAAACTCTGCAGAGCAATGGCACTTGATACCAGCTCAGGATTTGGGCAGATAGATGAAATAATGCCCCACACACAAGCTGAGATATCTAAAGACACAGAGAGAAATGGAAAGAGAGCCTCAGTAAAAGACGTTACGTGTTTGTTGTCAATATGTTGAATGAACATTTGCCCTCTGGACTATATATATTTCAATAGATAATCGTCTTTTCCAAGCATTTCCATTTTGCTGTCAGTATTGGACATGTTTTTATTTTGCTACTGATGATGATAATGCCTCAGACTATGTTGCATTTTACGGGAGCAAACTGTCTGCAGCATAATGAAAACCATTCTGGCTCAGCAAACGATGGACAGGTACAGCTTTCACACAGCACAGTAATTTATTAAAATATGAAGTAGATACTAATGCTGCTCTTAAAGGCAGGCAAAGCACATTTCGTTGTATTGACTGTGGGCTTTTTCATTAATTTTATCTGGAAACAATGTAAAGGTATACAAACATGCACACACACAATTACTCTCCACATAATCACAGTTTCACTACAGGGACAATGGCCTTGTATGGAACTCACCTTGACTAAAGCAGATAAATGGTTTCTGTACCTTGGAAAGGCTTCCTTACTTAGAGAAAATGAAAAGAAGTAACATTAGCTTTCTGTTTACCAGATAGAATGAATGCATTATAAAACCCTAGAAGTCTTTTCAAAATAAAATTATTTGAGCTTTTCTTTAACCCATGGATGCAGACATCTCTGAACCATGATAATACTTCACATGTATTATAAATTAACAAAAATGGGGCAAGCTCACAATGCAGCATCGCATCCACTAAATTCACATTCCCCACATATTGCTTCATTTACACTCTGTATGCCACAAAGGATTCCAGTGATGTCAGAAATATCAGGACATAGTGACATGCCACCATATTAATCTTAATCCCCTTCTTACACAAAGTGTTCTGCACACCTATTGTAGAGTGAAACTAGGTCTACATTGCATATATTTGCATGGACAGGTATGCCTAGACAGCTGGGAGAAGAGATGCCATCCCACAGCATACATGCCAGCAGAGACCACAGTTTCACTAGTATAATTCTCTCTGTGCTGGCAATTTTTAGTTTTGTTTAGGTATGCCAAGAAAAGTTGGAATTTATTAAACAAAAAAAAAGCACAATTATACGTGTATTAACTCCACCTAAACTAGCAAAATTTCGATGGTCACATTAACTATACCATTAAAGTGCTCCCCAATTAGCAAAATACTTTATTTCAAGCACCTAGAAAATTATATATTTAAAAGTAGAAATTTAATCAGTATCGGTGTAGCTGGATAGAGAGGGGCCCTGTTGATCTGAGGGGTCTGCACCATGCAGCAGTGGCTTTTCCCCAGTCAGGCAGAGGAGAGAAGTGCACTGGAGTCTGCAGCCCGCAGCCTCGCCGGGACCCATCAGCCCCAGCTCGCCTTGCTCCCCCAGGGAAGCACACGGGAACCAGTAAGACTGTCCACCTGCAGACCCCTTTCTAAAAGAGTTTTCGTTTGGCTACTAATTTCCTGCTCCCTATCTGGGACACGAAAGCAGTGTTACAGCAGATGCCCTGGCTGGCACCTGTATTTTCATAATTCAGGCAGTGGAGGAATTACGGCAGCAAGCACCTGAAGGAATACTTGGCAGAGCAGTCTGGCGGCCAGTGAGGCCATGCTCTTCATCCAGAGGATGAGGACTTCCACTTCCTCATCTGGGACCTACTTCCTTGGCTGACCAAAAATTAAGAAACCTATAAATACCCGAGAAAGCACCATTTTGTGATCCTTCAATCAGAAGCAGAAGCCAACTTGTGTTGTTAGAGCACTCTGGAGCCTCACTACAACTTTTAATAATCGGTGTAAAGTCCCGCAGAATCCTACTGAGATGTCACATAATGAAATGCCAGACAACGTCACTGTGAGTCTATAGTAGAAAATATAGGCAAAACAATGTCAGTGGATGTCTGCATAGACAATGTTATGATTTGAGGAAAGGCAAAATGCTGTCAATGGGAGTCTATATGCTGTAGATAGCATTACCACAGTATGCGAATAAAGGCAAAATGATGTCAGGGCAATACACAATATGCTCAAGACAGAATATATTTAGTCTGAATAGAAAATCTGTCATGTAAAATAGCTGCATTGATTCTCGTCTTCCAGTGATGTGTTGTCATTTTTTACACTGACTGTCTTTTTTATTTAGGTTTACCCTATAGTCTAATCTGCGTTTGTTTCCACATTAACACTTCCTTTACTTGCCATAAGTGAACCCACTACCATTGACTTTTTTACCTTTGGCTTATTTTATTTTAAAAAACCCCAAATTTGAACCAAAATCCCCATTAAAAAACCACCAGCTCTGTCCACACTAGTATTAGCAGGTCCAGCATTCGGGTGCCTATCCTCTCGCTGAATTTCACAAACAGAAATAAAATTAAGTTGCCTATAAAATACACGGATATATGTACGCACACATATGCGCCCAGGCAAAATTCTAATCACTTCTGATCAGGGGAAGTAATATTATTGAGGGGCAAGTAGATTAATTTTTTTTTCATAATTGTATGGCATTTCTGCCTAAAAAAGCTCCAGTTGTGACCTCACATGATTTACGCTTCTGTAAAATGTGGCCTCATGTCCAAATTAATTTAATTTGTATACATTTCATTATTTTTCTTAAGTATAAGATTATTAGACGCTGGGTCCAAGTAATTTCTAGTTTTTCTCTACAGTCCTCCTAATGCCAATCAAACCTTCATGTCCTAAATTGTCAGGTAAGTTCTGTTAGGGCAGTGATGTTTCAGCTGCCAGGGGAAATGAAATGTTTCCTGTGTATTTTGGGCCCAGCCTGCCCTCTTCACTAAATCACAGCTCATTTCAACTTCCAGCAGCCCCAGCGCTGCAAAGGTTAAATTTCCCCACAAACCCTACTTTGCAAAGCAAAGTATCTGTACTTATTGATGAAAGGCTCTAAAATAGAACATGTAATTATCTAAATTATAATCAATCAAGGGGAGCACTGAAGCTCTCTGCCTTCTTCAGCCCAGTTATAGCTGACATTATTGCATGCAGTGTTCTCTTCTCAAGAGTGTTTTGACTCTGGCCACCGGCAAGTCTACCTACATCTACATTAGCAGGTAATTAGGTGTAATCGGGGCAGATCAGCGAACTGAAGCAGCCGACAGGGAGGTCCATGCAGCTATGCTGTGTGTGGTGGGTGTTTTTCTTTTGGACGAGATTTAGTCTGCTCCCTTTGGACAAATGACTCTCCCATGTATGTGGTTCATAGCCTTTCCACTGCCCACTCATTTGTGTGGATCTGTGGGATTTTGGCTTCTTAGAGGTCACAATTTTGACACTGACATTTATCGCACACACCTGAGAAGGGTCATCTAGGTTAACTGCCTCCCTGTGGGATCCCACATGGACATTTGGCAGTGCTGTGAACAAAACCAATGTGCAGCACATAGGGAAAAATGGGGAATTTGCTTTGAGTGCAGGTGCTACTGCTCTGACTCAACATACAGAAGGAGATGCAGCCTCCATTTCAAAGATTTTCTTCTCTGAAAAGCTGGTTTCATGCTGACTTCAAACTAAGATTTTGAAGTTGTGGAGAAAAACAGTCACAAAGTTCAGACTTACCTGGTGTGCTCAGGTTGGACACCCACACTTTGAAACTTGGGCACTGTCGTGGGGACATCATTGTAGAGACAGCTCCGGAGCACAAGCTCTCCAAAGCAGCAGGAGGGCAAATTTCTGGGGAGATGCAAACTGGCTCCTTCTCCTCCCACCTGAAATGCTGAAGAATTAGAGCTTTTGAAAGCTTGGTTGGTATGGGAGCTGAGGTCTACTGAGTCATTAAGGTGCAAAACTGACAGCATCTCAGAAATAACTGGCAGGAGGGGTTGATACGATCTTGGGAACTAGGCCATTCAAGTGGGCTGCTTAAGTGGTGGGAAGACAAATTATCAAGGAAGAAGGCCAATTTTAGACAGAGCCTTGACTGTATTCCATCTTTCCTGCAAAACATTTTTATTTTGATAATCAGCATTCTTTGGAAAAGATAAATTCTGTAGGAATACATCTGGTGCTCCACCTATATCTTTGCAAGAGTGCTCCAGCATGTTAAAAAAAAAACCAAATTCAGATTCAGTCACAGTAGTCCTAAATTTGTTGTGTAGAGAGCCTTAGCCCAAATTTTTCTTGCTTTTGCTGCTTTGCATTTCAACCTTTACGTTACGTTAGCATAGTGTTCCCATGCTTAATTTGCCTCTCATCTGGATAATGATAATGAGCTGTTATTGACTAGCATTTCCAGTTCAGTGCAGTGAACATTGGGTAGTATTCATAAAATCTTCTTCTTATGCCAGCTGAAATTCGTAGTGGTTTTGAGGCAAAAGGCCAGATTCATCAAAAGGATAATGGGCAGATATATTTTTTGTTTGGTTTTTTTTTGAATTTTAATGACCAAATTGCATTGCTATTCTTTGTTTATCTATTTTTGAATTCTATCAGATAGCTTTAGGGATAACTACCCAATTTCTGTATTTATAGGAAACTGGCACAAATCAAGAAAACAGAACAATTCTATGTTTATGAAGCATGAATTCTCACAGTAAATGTCAATATACTGTGCATTAATACCCAAGAATTCTACAGTAAAGGACATATATATTAAATATGTGTTTCTTCTGCACGGAGCCTCCAGCTTGGCTATTTTGTACGGCAGTAGTTCATGCCAGAGCCCTCCTGGGGAGTGTAAGACCCAGCTGTACCCACTGCTGCTGATCTGTGAGCGCATCCCCCCGCCCTGTCCTGTCACACTTACCCCCTCCGAAACTCTGCTGATGGAGGTCCCAGGGCAGGGGCTCACCCTGCACTCCCTAGATTCTGCCGTGGGGGTTTGGACCCTGCGGGACTCTGCTAGGGCAGTAGTGGGGGCACAAGGAGAAGACGGCTGGTGACAAGTGAGGTGTCCACCTCTCACAGTGCTCTGGGAGTATCCAGAAAGGAGGATGCTCCATCCATCTGAGGAGGTAGGAAGGAGATTTTTCTGAGCTGGCTTTGCAGGGAAGGCTGGCTGGGTTTAAAATGCATCATGCACATGTATATTTTTAAGGTAACTGTACGGTCCATATGTGGTGTGTTTGCCAGACCATTACAGAAGATAAGAAATGGATGTCATTTTGGCAGTTTGAAAACTATGCTTGTGGTATGTACATCATCTGCCAGTGCCCACTTGTATCACTTAAATTTAGCATGGAATCTCCTCTCCTGGTGAATGACTTGGAAATATGAGAAAACATGGTGGTTTTTTTCCACACTAAAATTGGTTGGGAAACAGACCACAGAGCATCCTGGATTAGGCAGCAAGAGGACGGGATCTGCTCAGGTGCAGCACCAACAGGAAGAGGCCTTTGCCCAACCGTGGCCACGTTCAGGACCAGCCTGTCCTTTGGAGGCTGCAGAGGCATAGAGAAAGGTCTTGTTAAAAAAAAAAAAAAAAGGCAGACACTCCAAAAACTCCACACAAATCATATTTCTACTAGCATACTAGCATGAAAATCCAAGAAACAAACCCCAAACCTTGTATGAAGTGCAGCAGGCAGCAGGACTGGATAGGGAGGGGAGGCAGACCTGAAGGTGCTGCAGAGCTGTACCCAGGGCTTGGTCCAGGCTCACCGCATGGGGCCAGTGAGCAGGGGTGGGCTCATCGTTACACGTGGCTGCATTTTGGTACACACCTAGTCAGGCTTTGCTGAAGACAAGACACTGGTTTGTATTTATGGAGTATGGCTTGGAGGACCATGGTGATACCAAGCAGCAAAGTAGGCCACAAAATCACAAATATGAAGGGATGTCTCATTGGCAAAGCTTACGGAAAAGGTGGCAGCTCACAGGTGGATGGGGCTCTAGGAGAATATGTGCAAAAAGGACAATGTACAAACAGCCCATGGCTGGGACCCTTGTTTCGTGGCACAGAGAACGCCATCTTCAGCAGTGCAGCATCTCCCACCACTGTTTTGTGATGTCCTTTCTCATCATCTTACTGACAATATTTGTTCCATTAAGGAAATCAACAATTTTTACAGCATTTGCATTTTATCCCTGAAGCATGGCAGTCCAATCAACCTTTCTACAGGCACGTAAGAGACGTCTTCACAGATGAGGAGGGAAAGCACTCGTGTTTAAAGCACTGTCTGGGGTCAGTGGATAAGTCCTACAGAAACTTCACATCCCTTGATCTCCAAGTCCTGTGAGAGGGGTCAGCATGAAAATCTGGAGGCTTGAAAAGGTGGATTTTAAGATGGTCGTTTGACTCTATATAATAGTGTACTAGTTCAGGACTTGGGGTTCTGCAAGCTGAAACACAAGTATTAGAGGGTAGGTCACCCAGTGACTTAGACCTTCAGTTATTCATATGTTTGCCTTGATTCATTAAAATCAAAATCCTCACAGCTTATGTGAGGCAAGCCCTTAATGACCTATTTCTTCTGCTTCATGGAAATGTGGCCTCTCCAGACTCTTCTGCGTTCCAGATAAGGAGACAGAAACAATGCCCGGATCACAGAAATCTCCCAGAGAATGTCTACCCAGGCAAAAGCCTGGCACTTTTAGCTCACAGCACAAATGTGGCTTCTACTGTCTTGAAATCTGTTGAAATGTAGACTGTGTCAGGCAGAAAAAATATTCCACCCCTTAGGTAAAGCAATGGCTGTGCATAAGCCACCTCAGACGAAGAGACATGAGCTGTGTCACGTTCTCTTCTCCTCCCTGATATGCATGCAACGCTCCACAAAACACAGCAGCCTCCACCGCTCTCCCATAGATGCTAACCTACTGGTGACAACAAACATGATGTGACAGACAGAAGGGTCCAGGGGAAGAGTTATGTGAACTTTGGCCCATGTGTGATACGGAGCATTTTTTTGAAAACATCATGAGACAATCCACTGCAAAACAATCTTTTGGATTAACTTCCATGACCTTGGGTCCTCCCGCAAAAACAGATGTTTGTTGCAGCTGGAATTAGGATACTGCACTTCTGTGTCATCTTTGGGGAGGAAGAGCACAGGAACAAAATCCACGCCTGCCAAGAGTACCGGTTTACCTTGATCAAAAAAAGCAGATACAAGTTGCAGTATGTAATCATATAGCAGCCAGAGTCTGGTCCTGAAAGTCAGAGATCTTGGAGATGATGGCAAAAATTATTCACTGCATGACTCTGCACAAGCCTTTTAATTTGCTTGTACCTCAGTCTTGTCACCTGTAAAGCATGGTTAATAAATTTCTTACTTCCTGTCCTCTGCTTATGGGGATGATGAGCAAAAATTCCAGGAATTTCAGCACAGTTGATCAAAAATTCTCAATAACTGCAAAATGCTGTGTGGGTAAACAATTTGGTCGTTGGTGGGGAATTAGCTGAACATAAGAGCTGGGACTCTTCATGAAATGCCTCCTCACAGCTATTTCCATCAAAGCTCACTGAAGTTGCAGGCATATGGCAATTCAGAACAAGGGTGGGTGAACATGTTTAACCTAGTTAGAAACTCAGTGGAAGACTGCGGAGTCTAAGGCATTGCTCAGCCTGTACTGAGCTCTCAGACTGCTTCAGAGAGATTCAGGAAAACAAGCATGAGATGAGAAAAAAGGCTGGTCAAGAAAAGGTCATATTAAGCACAGCAAGAATAATTTCTTTGCAAAGACCCACCACTCTCAAAATGTCCAGCATTTATAAGGGATCTTTATTCCACAGCAGAGATGTGCAGCTCTGAGTTAATTTGATGATGGAGTTTCAGGGGATTCTTTTAGACTGTTTTTGTAATTAATCCTTGAAAAGAAATACAGGGAAAATATTTATTAGATAAATTCGAAGGTTCATAAAACTTGTGCCTTTGTGAATCAGGCTTACCTTTTCTTAATTCAAAGTGAGCTTTTCTGCTTTCCTGTGTACAGAACCGTGAATGTGAGGGGTATATCAATCCACACATCTTCCTAAAACGAGGAGCTGACTTCAGTGCAATGAGAGTCTGATCCATATAGAAGCTTTTTAGTGCGACTTTTCTATAAAAGAAAAGAAATTACTTCCAGATAAAAGGCTTTGACTGTGTTTTAAGAAACATAAATCCTTTATTAAGGATTTGAATAATAATTGTGGGAAACAATTTCGTTGTTTGGTTAATTATCCTTTTTGCTCTCAGCTCTTAATGTGATGATGTCGGGTTCACTTCTAGGGAAGTGCTAACTGGATATGACTAATAAATTTTGTTATAAAGAGAACAGCTTCAGAAATAAAACCTTCCAAGCTATTTTAACCTTTGTCATGTATACACAGTAGTTTTTGGCAACTAATTGGTATCTACTGAGATATAGCTCTTCCTCTGACCAAACATTATTAGCTGTTGTTTTCTCTTACCGTATATGCAGCATGTCCAGGGCCTCATGGAAAACTTTGAAAAACTTTGTAGTTTGATAAAACTCTGCCACAGCGCCAAGCGTCTTCCTTATTTGTTTTCCCAAGTGCTTTATTGAAATGAACATTTTTGTGTCCACGGCACAGTTCCCCATTTACACAAAAAGGCTCCATCCCACTGTCCTTGCAATACCATTTGCACCCCACCTTGGCATCCCTTTCCCCTGCCAGAGCTGGATTTGCACAGATGAGAATGAGACTTTCATTTCAATGTTTGTGACATCCTGATACCTCCACCCCCCTTAATTCTGTGTGAATACGCTGAAGTTATCTGCTGTTTGTGATGACCTTCTGGTTTCTGAATGCCAGCTGTGGCAGTTTGTCTTAAACAAGGTAATTAATTTTGTGCATGTATTGGAGGTGTGAGCTGCCCCCAGTAGTGAAACTGTCGTTCAGAAGTGCAACTTTTTACCTGATTTACATTGACAGGAATTAGAGAGATGGGGTCCTGATCTAACTTGCTGTGGAGGCTTAACAGTGTAATACACGTTTTTTGTAGTTGAAAAGAAGGCTAAAAGCTATAGAGCACAACATGCAAAGGCTAGATACTAAGTCTCTGCAGGTTTAATTCAGACCTCTTTCAAGTGTATACTTTCATATTGCCCTAATATATATGATCAGATTCCAATTTTTCTAAAATCCCTAGTTCATTCACTGAGCAGTAGGTACTGAATATTTTCCATGGAGCTACCCAGCTAAATACCTCTTAAAATCTTCCCTCTTTTGGCAGGGACAGAGGCAATGTCCAAATCTCCAGGAAGCGTTCAACTACACACAGTACAAGCAGTTTTTCCTCTTTTTTAATCCGATGCCTGCTCCTCTTGAGTGGTTGCCTTTCAGATTCGGTAAACAAATGAGCCCTTCTTCACCACGGGCTGCACAGGCCCGTCCTGTGCCCTGCATGAGGCCGGGTCCAGTGGGGGGGAAAAAAAAAAAATCTGTCTGTGATCATGTATTTAAATATCGTATGCTAAGGCTTACGGACAAAGTGGGGGTCTAATTAAAGCTACCAAAGCAACCTTAATTCTGGAATTTCCTAACTTTTTCCACTGCAGCGCCTACTGCGTTAGAAAATTTAGCTGTCAAAGTCTCACAATTCTCCATTAAGCATGACTTTAAGTGAGTTTTTGGGGGAGGGCCACAGGCTAACAGTTTTCTGGGGGTACAGACAGAGGCAGGCCCAAGGCAAAAAGCATGGGATTCGCTGAATCCTTGAAATGTCTACACCAAAACATGGAGCTGCTAGTGCTTTTGAACAAAGTGCCTGTAAGAATTCTTTCAAATGGCTAAACCATGGCATTTTTCCTTAATTGCATTTTCAGAACTGTCTAAACCAGTCTAGCTGAAACTTTCCAGAAAAATTTTGCTTGAGACACCTGGCATGGAAAAATTCAGTCCAAGTAATTTAAAGCTGCAAAATTATAAGCAACTAAAAACAAAATCTTGTAATGGGAAATGTCAGGCAATTTTAGCTACTGATGATACTACCAGGTCTGTCTGTTACAACGCGAAAAATAAAGAGAGACAAGAGGAAAAAAAGACAGACAGAATTATAAATGATAAAAGGAGAAAGCTTACTTACTGGAAGAGGTGGGTTTTAAGAGATTTTTGGATGTGAATAAAAGGACGTTTGACAGATGAGGTAATGGAGACTGTTTAATGTGTTAGGAAGCAGCATGAGTGAAGGCATAAAGCAGAGGGTAAGGGGAGGAACAGAGGTAAGGCTATTGGAGGGTGTTCTGAGAAGGCAGATGGAAGACGAAATGTACAATAGTACAGAAAAGGATAGTATCAGAGTTCCACTGTTATGATCATCAAGTTAAAATAATACATATACATTATCTGGCTTCAGTTGGGATGCTCAGGTACTTTGTTGACAGGTAGGTGGATGAGAGTATGCCTCCTTAAGAGGTGTCCTATTTAAATGTAAGTGCTTGTAAAATATCCAGGGGAGGGACAGCCTAAACCCACTTCCCATAAGTCATAGCTGCAGCTCATTTCTAAATAAAATTTCTCACAAGGTTCTTATTCTGACTAGTACTGCTGACTTCATTGGAATTCAGCAAGAAGCAGAAAACATCTCAAAGGCAGAGTGTGATTTCCAGATAATTCTTTAGATCTGAGTGCCCAATCCTGAATTCCTTGACTTCTTTGGGGACTTTTGAAGATCTATGTACCGCAGAGCCAGTGCCAGCTATCATTCTAAATCTTTCTTCACTTGGCAGGGTCCAGTCCTTCAACTCTTGAGCAGTGGTCTTTAATCATTTGAGAAGTCCTTTTGACTGAGGTCACTCATGTTTAATTTTGTGACAAAAGGTCTCAGGAACTTGCCTTTAGTCTCCTTTGTTTTGCAAATGTATGAGCTTTAGTCTTAATTGAATATTGAATCTCCTACTAGTTTTCATGGTGCAATATTGGCTCTTAACTCTTCTACCTGCACCCTGTCTCAGGGCCCAGGTACTTAGAACTATATGTCACTTACGAAAAGCATTTTTCTCCATTTACATGCTAGGATCATATTTATTTGGGAGCTGCTTGGAAATCTGTCATTATGGTGTTTGTGACAGTTTGACAAGGCCTGTTGCCATGGAAAAGCTTTGTGATGTTGTATAAATATACTCCTAGGTCAGAAGTTCTATGTATTTTTTGGACATGGATGCTAAAGGGAAAAAAGAATGACTAAACATTAAAAAAGCAGAATAATAAAAAATAACAACAATAACTAACATTTGATACGATATTTCTGCCCTGTAACCAAACAAACTATTTCTCAAAGCATTTAATTTATGCTGTAACAATCCTGCTAGCAATGAAAGTTCATTTATTTCCAAGGTTCACCCCCATCCTTAAAATATTCTTATTGCCAGTCATTTTGCAATATTGATGGTTCCTCTATTAATAGACTAGCAGACAAGGGAGCTATTATTCTCGCCCTCTATCTGTTATTCCATTAGGTAAGGCTGACAGTCTCCGACTGCTTGCAGTTCTATAACCTACCATGTGCTCAAGCCACTAACTAAAACTCATCCTCACATGTTGTTTTTGGTAAAAATTATGACTAGACAGGAAAAGAGACAACAAAAACATGTAGAAGAGTATGAGAGAAAGCTCAATATAGGTTTGCATCCAAAATAGCAATATTTTTTTGACTCAGACAGAAATGAGGAAGTGTCAGCACAACGATGTGGAAAGTCATCTGAGCCTGTCTCTGCAGTTTGTCCCTGCTGACGACTGATGCCCTGTGTTTTAGTTCCAACTGCACCTTCACGCCGACACAGAAACAGTCTTTCCAGCCCTTTTTGCAGTCTGTAACACAACATCATTTATGCATTTCGTAAGGGGATTCTTAAGCATGGGCAAGTTCAGGCTATCCTGAGCCAATGCGACCTGTGGGCATGAGCTTGCTTTCTTGGGTGCCAGCAGTAGACTCCAGAAAAGCCAATTCTCGCTCAGTTTCCTTTCTCCCTCTCTGTCCTATATGTTTGAATACAGATGTTTTGCAAAGATGACAAAATACTTCTCTGAAACAGCATTTGAAGTGAAGGAGTGAGGATAGGTTATAACCCTACCTTTGGAAAAGGCATAAGTACAAGTTAAGACCCTGACTGGGGATCCTGGCTCTTGCTGAGCTCGGGATTTGTGAAGACCTTTGGGCCAGGGCTGCTGTCTCTCAGGGAGGTAAGACACCACTGGAAAGTAGACTGGCTTGGGTTTACCCTTGTGAAAGATGGTATCTCCCAAGCCGACCAGCCTGACAGAGCTTGCAGGAAATGAGTGCAAGCAGCTGACCGTGTGTACCTGGCCTCCGTGCACGCAATGACTGCTGAGTGTCTCCTGTTACCCTAGACACAGCCATTTCCAAAGGAAACAAGCTACATGTTGAACTTCAAGATGAAGGTGTGGCAGTGTGGCATGACACTGTGTACCGCTGTACTTCATGCCTGACTCAGGGGCATGTAGTAAACTAGAAAAAGCTTTGACCAGGTTTCCTCACCTGCTGCTCTTGGCTGCTGCCTTCCCCCTGACTGTCCAGCTGTGAAAGCAGTCAGGGGAAGGTGCTGTCCTTTGGAGCGTTAGCCAAAACCAGATGTCCCATAACTCACTGGGCTTCCTTAGTCATTTCTCAGGACATAAATGGTTTGCAAAAATAGAATCGTAATCTTAAAAAAAAAAAAAAGAAGAATCATGAACCCTCAAAATTTGCTCCTATCCCTAGACTTTGTTGATTAGCGCTCTTTTTCCACCATAGGGTCTCTCTCTGCTCTAGTTCTTCCATAACAGTTTTGGCTCATTTCTCTATTTGCTTAATTTTCTCCCATCAAACTACAAGGTACTGTTTTTGAGATCCTTAAACATCAAAATATCATGTATTTTTATTTCAAGTTCCCTGCCATTTGATCCTTATTTTTAAGTGCTAACTTAAAAGAAGGGGGAGATGTCTGGAAGTAGAGAAATGAGAATTGATCTATAGTTTGAATGCAAGCCACAAATATGCCATGAGAATATAGACACATGCACGCAGTGCCATCAAGAAAAATATCCCAACCCTCCCACTCTTTTTACACATTACAACATATTAAAAAATATTTCTGGTCATAGTGAAATATGTTAAAATAAAAAACTACAAAGTTGCCAGTACCTCCAGAATTTTCTACAGACAGAGGTGCAGTTCTTGCACAGAAAAACTTTCATGACAGTTCATTAACCTAATCTTGGTTTTTGGAAGTTGTGGTCTACCAAAAAGAATGCCAACAAAAGAGAAGGAATGAATTTGTTACTAGTCTAGCTACTACCTGCTCTGGTAGGAAGAACAGCACTTCTATAATAAGAATTAAGATACCATTGGACAAACCAAGTCCATCTCAGGTGCCTGTATGCTGTGGAGCACTAAAAGATCATCATTTGACAGCACATTTCACATGCCCAGTGTAGAGCCAGCTGTAGTGGTCACCAATTCAGGAAAGCATCCTTAAGTGCTGTTTTAGACTTGGGATGAATGGGAGCCTTGGCTGAATAGCATCAATGACCATGAATATGGGATGTTCCATGCACACATATGCACACGTGTATCAAAAGCTTGAAACAGAAGTGTTATTAAATCTGTCTAAATACTCTGGGAAACTGAGGCACGGGATTACGTGCTCCAGCAAATGCAGGATATCACTAGTGGAGCTGTGACTGTGAGGACATGACTCACAGTCCTGTGGCCCATGGAGCAAGGCAAGGTTTTTGGTCCTCTTTGGAGAAGTGTTGTTATATGCAACATTGCTCAGTGAAGACACTGGAAACCTCCCCCAGTAATTTATCTTTCAGCTTGGTATCCGTGAAAGCTTTTAAGGAGAAGATTCTAAATAAGGAACCAAAAAATGTTGCTGTTTCTCACCATAATTGTAAACTGAAAATAAGCACTTATACAACCTAGCCCAAATATTTAGTTAAAGAACAGGTTTATAACTAAGGATATCTTAAAATGCGTTTGAATTATTATATACACTACTTAAACAGTTAAACTGTCAGCTTAGGGTTTTGTATATCTACCTCATTAGCCTGCCTCCAGGGCCTGTGGTAGGTGAATCTGCATTTTAAAATTTTGTATTTTTCCATGCTTTATGCATCCTGTAAAATGCCTTGAGAACTTTATGAGGGATGTTGCATTAAAATGTGTGATTATAAATATGATTTAAATATCTGAAACATTACAGAGTGATTATTGTTCAATAAGGCAGCATGCATAAAAGGGTTATCTGCATGCTGTGCTTAGGTTTCGACAATATAATGTAATGAATTGTTCAATATAGTTTGTATGCTATTTGTCTCTGTTTCTTCTCATACTCCAGAGATGCCTGATATGCAGTACTCTAACAAGGCTATCATAAATTGTTGAACAATAAACAGCCCTTGAGATTTTTAGATAGTATGTGGTTAGTATGTAATCCATCTTGAGGAACTTGATTTAGTGCCACAAAGGAACATCCTTGACAATGCTCAACATTGTTTTAAACTGCTGCTAAATCAATTACTGCGTTTGGGAAATGGCACGCTTCTTCCACTCCCTGCTCCATGCTGGTGGCCTGGCTGCTCAAGGAGAGATTTAGGGAGCCATACTACGGAGGCAGATGGGTTCCCTGGAAATCACTGAAGTAACCCAGCTTGAAATAGTGATAAGTAAGGCCTCCTAAAATCTGCACTAAACTGCACAACTCAAGCACTGCTTGGCTGGATTGTCTTAGCTGTGTCTAGCAACAAATGAATTACGAAACAAACAAAAGTGCTTCTTTTTGGATCGGCGCTGTGTCAGGGAACAACAATATCCACACGCACTAATAATCTTTGGTGCTTACACCAAGACTTTTGTGTTCGGAGTATGCTATGTACATTGATTAATTTTCCCTTGCAACATCCCAGTGAGTTGGAGAAATGTTACTACCCCCTTTTCAGAGATGAAATGAACCAATTACTCAGGCAGTGTGAGGCTGCGGGGGGCCTCGTGGACCAAAGGTGAATGTTCTCTTGAATATAATGATGTTACAAAGAGTGACGCAATAAGTTAAACAAGACCAAGGCCATTTGTATTTCCTTAATGTTTTCTTCTGCTCCTCTGTTGAGGCAATTGCTGGGGACACTGAAGGCAAAGGAGAAGGGCACTTCATGTATCTATCTAAGCTGTAACCTTGCCCTTCTGCTTTAGAGACATAAATAAGGATTCCTAGGTGGTATTTTCTATATCCTGGGAGACTGCACAGAAGGAATATTGAGATGCAGTTATTACAACAATAATGTTCTGACATGTTTCAGGGGCTATGACAGTCTCAGAAATATCACACTTTTATTGTGAGAAAATAAAACTAGAAGGAAGGAGAAAGGATCCTGAGATCAAGGTAGAAGGAGGCAAATTGTGGAGGATACATTACTGAGAGCCACATAATCTAGTTTCCAAAGGATTAATATACTTTCATGGTCTATACATTACAGGTATCACATCATCTGCCAGGGGGACCCCGCAAGCCTGCCTTCAAATTCAGCATCCCCTCCAGGTTTTGGAGTTTTGCTCATGTCTCTCTAACTACTGTCCTTAGAGGGCAGCGGAGTGGCGGTCACCTCTCTTTCTCCTAAACAGCCTTATGTCCTGATGATGCCATACCTCTCACAAAGTGGATCTGATCAGGTATTGATCTTTAATCTACAGCATTGCTGGAAATGGCAGCCAGCTGTAGCTGTGAAGAACAACAACTGGCAGACACTCTGGTTAGTGTTGGCACTGGCCTTCTCTTATGAGATCCAAATTCCTGGGAACCAAATGTTCCTGTGATTCTGGCTTTCTGCTGCCAATAAAGCTTATGATACAAAGCTAATTGGCTTGTAACTTTTCTTGGAAATCTGGAAGGGAAATGGATATGTTGCCTTTATTTATACACCGATATGCTGAGGATCTGCATTAAGATAAGGGGAAAAATTATGTACAGCAGTAGCCATAAAAAAGCCAATGTTTACCCATCTTCACTATGAAGTGGTTTCAGAGACGTATAAGTAGCTTTTATTTTATATAAGCTTAACAAGACTGTAAGAGTTCTTTTGGCCTCTGTTATCGCTGTGAGGAATAACGACAGGCAGAGTTCATTGCAGTGGGGTATTTGTATAGGCTCCTTCAGGGAGGGACTTCTTTTGGGATTTGTGTTCGTTGTGTATCAAAACTGTGGCCAGTCATCATCCAGAAAATGAGAGCTAAAACCTGCTGTGAGAAGGACGTTTGTGGGAGCTTCCCTTTGCTCAGCAACTGATGATTCCTATTTCCACTGACATGTATGTAAAGGATGAGTTTATGACTGAAGAATACCTTATTCATCTTTGCCTGCTTCCTCCTAGCCAGTCTGCTCCTATCAGTTGACAGCTGACAGTAACAGCAGTAAAATTCACATCTTGCAGGGATTAGAGGAAAGAAATTCTCCCAGCCATAGAAAAGTTGCTTTAGACTTGGCTATCATGTTAGGATTGGCTTTTGCTAAAAAAATCATGAGGACCATTTAATTTTGAATGCTTTTTAAAGCATTTCAAGAAGTGTAGTCATGGAAATATAGCTCCTAGTCATGTGGCAAAAAAAAAAAAAAAATCCCTGTGGGATAGAAGGAATTAAGATTAAAATTGGTTTGGAACATTTGTGCCAAAATCCAAACAAGGTACTACTGAAAGTTTGTGGGTGAAAAAGCACTTTTTCCTGTGAAATGGTTCCTCCTGTAATGGGCCAGATTCTGTTTTCATCCATGTAACTGAGAGCGGTGACTGGATCCAGTTTAGCAGACATTTTGTTTTATGGGGCTTCCTGGAATGAGAGGAAAAGTTCGTGAGTTGTGGAAGAACAGATCTTTTTTCATCTGTCCTCCTGAAACGGTTTCACAAGGCCTGTTGACCAGATTGTGGGGACCAGAGGAGTTATAGCTGGAGCGGAGCTGGGAGGACATGCCTCAGTATAAACCATAGAGGGGCGCAAAAGGAGGTAGGATCCCACTTCAAATGTTTCTAGCTCCTCCCTCTGTTCACAACATACTACTGTTCTCATGCTACTACAAATTTACCTTTTTCAAAAGCAGCAGGGAGAAATAGAAGCAGCTCTTCTACACAGTGTGGGAATGAAGGGGTTAAAGTCACACAATTCTATTATTCTTGACGGGTCTTTTTATTTTCTTCTAGTTCATCTTACCCTCAAAAGAATACACACGTTATTTTTACCTTAGGTGTATCTGCTTCACTTGTTTCACTTTTCAGACAGTTACCTGGCTGTAAGCCAGCACTGCAAAATCAAAATCTGCCATTTATTTTAGGATTTGCTTTATTATTCTTGCTTGAATTTCATATTTTTTCATTTCTTATTACTTTATGTCATGCCATCTTTTTTTTTTCTTTTCTTTGTTAGCTTTGTTTGCTTCCTGTCACTCACTGTGTGGTAGCTCAACTATCAGAGCAGAATGAAAAAGCTACACGTTAACTGAGGTTATATATATTACTGTCACTTTCCTAACACTGAAAAATACAAGCAGCAACCAGAAAGCAAGCAGATCTGAGGTAGGTCAGCAACTTAGACTGCAGTTCTTTGAGCTACGCCAAGTCACAAGGAATCTTGAATTGCAGATACAAGAGGCGTTGGGCTTTTAAAAAAAAATATTCTGTTTATCGAAGATGAAAGCAATACAATAACAATGAGAATAAGCACGAACATGATGAAAAGCAAACAAGAAGCAGCACAAGCCTCAGCCCGAGTGTAATATACACATAAATTCTTTTTATTCCTAAAAAGAGCAAAAAAGTATTTGTAACAGCTGGTCTCAACCCAAAAGTTTGTTTGGATCACTGAATCATGCCCTCATACTGTTTAGGACTATACATAGTTGCCACTGAAATGATCCTGGAAAAATCCCCATCTTCTGCTAAGAATTTTTTTTCTTCTTGCTGCTAAACATATTTTGTTGTTAAAGATGTATGGGGAAATGAAAACTGGTGGAGAAACAAAGGCCAAATTTCTAAAAATGGCCACTTAAAATTAGTTACTTACACTTTTAAGAAGCAGCCTGTTTTTTCACAAGAGCTGGACATCTGCCAGTTTCCAGTGCACTCTGGGGGAAAAGCAGGGAGACGTAGACCCTCTGAAAACCTGCCGGGTGCCTACGTGTCGCCTTGGAGAGCCGTATTCTCGCTGCCTCTCGCTGCCTGTGCTGGTCTGAGGAGTAATGGTTAATCCAACTTAAAGCTTCCGCTTTGAAATTTTTTGCCCTAGCTTTTCCTGTGGTCCAGCAGCCTACAGGAGATCTGTCCCCCTTTGTAACACTGGCCTGAGCCTGACAGATGAGGCAGAGACTCTCACCTAGAGCACCGGCCCAGGATGAGTGTAGGGTGTTGCATATGGTTTCCCTCAGGAAATAGGGCACAGTTTCTGGGAGTGTTTTAATTGCTGGAATATTTCTGATATCCCCATATTTTCCCTTAATTTTCCTTGATTTCCTGTTATTCTTCCTGTCATTCTAGTGCTTCTTCTCTCTAGTTGTTGGAAATCTCTTTATAATTGCATAGCAGATACAGTGTCTGCCTTTCAGACCCCCTTCCTAACCATATAATATCCCACTTGCTCGGAGGTAATGAAACCTATGAGTGGTATGACTTTGCTGTTTGGGCCTTTCAAGATCTGATCCCTTTGTCTGGAATAATTTGCCCTTCCTCTGAATGCAAAGAAATCCACTAACCTCAACCACATGCACTGCAGCTTCCTCTACATCTTGAGAGAAACAAAAAGGTTTTGGGTGGTTGGAACAAAAGGGTGGGAGGTAAGGAGTAAGGGTATTCTAGCCATTGAGTAGCTTTGCAGTCAGCCTGGTGGAAATTTGCTGTGGCCCAGGAAGAGACGAGTGCCCTTCACCAAGGCAGTGCAGCTGGAGGGATGCTACAGTCACTCCTCTACCAGACACCGCTACCACCACGGGAGACAGCCTGTCCAGCATTCGGTGTGGCATTTGCTAGCCTGAGCATTCTCCCACGAGGGAAGCCCCTCACAAACAGGTTACTTATTCCTAAGCATCCCCCACAATGACAGCACACCGTGCTGTCGTGGCATCCCGGCTGGTCGTCTGGTGATAAGTCGCTGTCTCCCATTCACCCTGGCAAAGAGGTACTTGTAAAATTTACCAGCCAGTATATATATGTGCCATTCCACTCCCTGGCTTTCTTTGGGTTATTAACTCGTAACTCTTAATCAGCGAAATCTGCCTCTGGACAGTTTTGTGAGCAGCAAGGACGGCGCTTTCTGTCCTGCACTTCCTGACCTTATGTGCCAGTGTAATACACAGAAGTATGTCAAATGCCATTTAATCTTCATAATCCAAGCAGATTATGTTCATAACTTCACCTCTATCTGCTCACAGCATTATCTCCTTTCAAAAATGCCACACTGCTTTTTTTAGACAAGATTCACCCTTTACAAGATGGATTTATTTTTAGCAGCCAGGTCTCGTGTCCTGCCTGCACCAGCGCAGGCCAATGCACCATACAAGGCTCCACGTTCCTGGTGTACTCTTCTCAAAGTGCAATATAGCAATAATATTTGCAGTTCTGAACTTGCATTTCTGAAATCTGTGGTAGCTGAAAGTAGCAGTGTGAATTAGTAATTAGTCTACTGATTATTGTTTTTACAGAGTAGACTATTTGCATTATTATTTACAGAGGTTACAGCCTAGCTCCAGGCCCCAGCTGCTCATTCCTACTGAGGCAAGAGGAGGCCACAACAATAGACTGCAGCTACACAAACAGATGATTTACATTTGGCATAACTGGGAGTGTGAAAACCTTGTGAGGGTGGAAGAGGTCAGGAAACGAGTGGCTGATGGGGAGGGAGGATGCGTGCTGCCTGCTGATGCGAGAGGAACTCCTTGCTTGGCAGAACAACCACTCTTGCAGGTCCCCACCTCCGGCCACGTGCCCCTGCGTTTCCTCCAGAGCTTCTGCCTCCTTCGTGGGCCCAATGTCAGATCAGCTGTCTGTGTGGTTCGTTTTAATTGAGGAGGCAAATAACTCCAGCAGAGGGGGACAGGAAAGCAGCAGGAGAAGGGAGGATAACAGGCTGGAGGGGGGGGGGGTTCTCCCTTCAGTGTCTTTGGTTTTTTTCCAAATGATCGCTAGCCATGCTTCCACAATAAAATTAACAGTCCTGTTTAAGAACATTTCTGGGGTGAAATCTTGAAAAGTTTTGTCATTGAGTTCAACTGAAGCAGGTCCAAGCTCTGAAACCTTTTAAATCCTATTCCTGTTGGTTTTCTCATGTACTTAATCCTTGCTGTGAACTGAATGAGGCAATGATCCTACAGAAAATAATGTATTATCACATAATTGCAGATTGCATTATATGGTGTATTCATTATGGGGGCTAAACTGAGGTTACACAGACAGCTTTAATTCTGGCATCTCCTAGCTTTTTAATGTTTGACTTTACATCCCTTATGATGGCCTTTGAATGAAGTTTGCAGTTGTAACTAATGATTAATTTTGATGTAATTATTACAACTTTACTTTTCATTGATATCTTATGGAGAATTTCACAGCTCTGTCCTTCATAAACAATGAGGCTAGGAATTTGCTTGTCTGCATGTTTAAGTTGCTGAGTTTTCTTCAACATTTTTTAAAGAGTTTGATGACTTTGGACACCCCTGTCACTGCAATTCTTTCTCTGTGATTCAGTAACAAGCTGCATCATGAGCGGGCAGTGTGCCCAGGTGGCCAAGAAGGCCAACAGCATCCTGGCTTGCATGAGGAATAGTGTGGCCAGCAAGACTAGGGAAGTCATCATGCCCCTGTACTCGGCACTGGTGAGGCCACACCTCAAATACTGTGTTCAGTTTTGGGCCCCTCAGTACAAGAAAGACATTGAGGTGCTGGAGCGTGTCCAGAGAAGGGCAACGAAGCTGGTGAAGGGTCTAGAAAACAAGTCTTATGAGGAGTGGCTGAGGGAACTGGGATTGTTTAGTTTGGAGAAGAGGAGGCTGAGGGGAGACCTTATCGCTCTCTATAACTTCCTGAAAGGAGGTTGTAGGGAAGCCGGTGTTGGACTCTTCTCCCAAGTAACCAGCGATAGGACAAGAGGAAATGGCCTCAAGTTGCATCAGGGAAGGTTTAGAATCACAGAATCATAGAATCATAGAATCATTAAGGTTGGAAAAGACCTCTAAGATCATCAAGTCCAACCGTCAACTAACACCACCACGCCTCCTAAATCAGGCCCTGGAGCGCCACGTCTACACATTTTTTGAACGCCTCCAGGGTTGACGACTCCACCACCTCTCCGGGCAGCCTGTTCCAATGCTTAACCACTCTTTCAGTAAAGAAATTTTTCCTGATGTCCAATCTAAACCTCCCCTGACCCTCCCGTTGCCCTTCTCTGAACTAGATTGGAAAAAAAGCTCATGTCCCATTTTCAAAGCACAAAAACTGCCAGGGATTTCAAGTTAGGCATGTTCAGAAGTTCTTGGGGTTTGGATCTATATGTAACTGTGGGCATAAAGGCCATCCTACTGACTTCGATGTTTCTGGAGGGAAGTTACTCTAGATGTAATATTTGTAGGATTGGAACCTTAATTTGAAATCACATCAAGGGACCCTAATTTGCGATCATACCATATTCCATTCACTTCTTGACCCTGTAGTAAAAAAGCATAGTATACACTGTTAATACTCTACTATGCAGGATAATGAGGTGCATGCATATGATGCATGAAGCAAAGTATCTCAGCTATGTAGCTATTAAATTAAACTTTGTGCTCTGACTCTATTGTCCTCTACTCTCACAATCATTAAAAGAAAAAAAAAACAGAACATCAGGAGAGAACGTTAATGTTCATGTCATATGAAGTTACAACTGTGCTATTTGTAGTTTATAGTAGATAATGTTACAGAAGACAATAATCTCACCACCTGCTGGAGAAAGTAATTAGAGAAGAGTAGTATTCAATAGCTGTTTTTCTTTGCAACACATTTTTCGTTGATGATACATTAGACTGTAAGACAGTTTACTTTGAAAGAAATACAAAATAAAGCCCAGAAAGTTCAAATTCCTTTGGTTTCAGGCCCAGCAAAATTTCAAGAAATTCCAAGTAGATGTACTTTATAGTAGTTCAAAGGATTGTCTAGCAGAAACGTAAAAAGTCTTGAATTAGACTAAATATGATTTTAAAATCTTAGGTTCTATATTTGACTAGTTCTACTAGTATTAAACTACCTTCAGAATAATTTTGCCTGCAGACCATCCCCAGTGACAAAACTTTGGTTTTGTCAGCATTTCCATTATTACTTTTGAGCCAAATTTCCAACGGTTTTAAAATTTATTCATAGCAGTGTTACTACCAGTTAGAAATGAATGTAGAATGTCCCTTCCCTGCACTCCTTCCTCGGACATTGCTACCGTTGAAATTGGTGGTATTGCCATTGACTCGGCCTGGTCAGACTTGCATATTACTTGGATTATGAGTCATAATACAGCAGAAATCTCTTATTTCCATCTTAATTTTTATAAGCAATCATAGTTTCTGCTCAAGATCAGTCAGGAATGTACTAAAAGGAGCAAACAATCTTTTTATCACTATGTTGGCTGTTCAAATCTAGCAAACTTCGCAGTGACTAGAAGTAAATGACAAATCTTCGGAAAATTTAAAAATATGGATTTGGTTTCCACTCTAAAATGTGAAAGTGGGTTTTCACTGTCCTGCTCAATTACAGCACATGTTTTCATTGTTTCATCCAGGAGGTATCACCTGGAATATGTTTAGCAGTCTGTGATGTGGACATTGAGGAACTGTGGAGTGCGGGGTAATGTTAGTGAAGGTACTGCTGGCCTTTGAATGAGAATGGATGAAACCACAGCCAGGACTCTCTCAAGCTGGAAGTGTCCACGCCAGACTTTTGAAGTATGGCACAGCCACCTGGCTCCGGGCACTGCCCAAGCCTCCGGTCACCCAGAACTGGCAAGAGGGATATGAGTCATGGAAGAGTTTAATTGTGAGGGAATATGTGTTGAAACCAAACCACTTAAGTTTTGACAAAATGTCCAAGGAGAAGTTTTCCTTGGTCAAAGATACAGGAAAAGGAGAAGAGAGCAGGCAGAGGGAAGGGAAAAAACCCCAAACCCTTCTCGCCAGCAGCTGCTGTGCTAGCTATTGGAGTATTATCCAGGGATACAGGACACCAACATTCAGGCTCTGAATCCAACCCTCGGATGTGTTGCTAGTAGGAGCTACGGCAGCCTCTTGCAAATATAGATGTATTTTAAATTCAAAGTATCTTCATTTTATTTTGATGCAGGTCGAACACATATTTTGAAACCACTCCATGTTTCAAGAAATTAAATTACTTTTAGTTTAAACTCTTTTGAGACTACTGCTTAGGCATTGTACTCCTCTCCGCTTAGTATTGCTCTGTCTTCAAAAAAACCAACATTACTTTTTCCTGAAACAGGAATATGAATGTCTTTTAATTACTCTGTATGTGCGATTGTCTTTAAGAAATCCCTGCTAAATAAGCCTATGAACAAAGCTGGGAGTCCTGTTGTTGCCATGTTGCTGTTGCCATGTAAGGTGGCAAATTCTAATAATAGTTTTTGAAGGCATCTGTATCCATTTACTTTTATTTAAATATGATAATCTTCTGTGACTGGTAGCATAGTAGTTGCAGTTTTGTTCTTAATGACTGTCCAGCAATTATATATGTATTTATAATTCATTTTGCACGGTGAGACTTCACCTATTTATTATTTGGGAACATATTTAATAAAACTGGAAAAAATGTCATGAAGAAAGAGAAGACCCTTGATTAAGAATACTAGCTGTACTGTAAGGAGCACACAAGACAGTAGATGTATACTCCTAAAGGCATTGATCTGTTCCTCATTTAAATCATCATTAAAACAACTTTGTAGAGCTCTTCTTCAATCTTCTTCAGTATAGCTTTGCTAAGTACACAGCCCAAGCACTTGGGGTCATTCTCACAATTTATGCCTGCTTTGGTGTGACATGGACAGGATGGACTTCCATTCCCTAGACTTCAGAACAGCTTTGGATGGTTCAGATTACCTTTGCATCAGTCATCTGGCCAATGCTGCAGAGCTCAACACAAGGGGGTTAACAGAGAAGAGATTATCTTCATATTCCTGCTTGAGAGTATGCACACAGTGCCTTTTGGAAAAGAGAGTCTATACGTTGGGAAGCTGGCTGGAAACTGCTTAACCCCAGCTGGCACTGAAATGTTGGTAACAACATTCACTGATGTTGCTTGTTTAGGGACAGAGAGATAGCACGTGATTTTTTTAATTGCAGAAAGAAATCTGTTTCTCCTGTGCTTGTTCAAGCTTAGAGAAGATTTGTGAATAACTATACTCTCTTTGCAGCTGGTTCAAGGCTCTCAGCTTTCCCCTGTCGCTAAAACTACTAAAAGCATGGAAAAGGTGCGCAGACTTCGTGCACAGTTTTTTGCATACTTGTTTCAGTATTGTACTGTGCTTTGCTGAGTGAACTGGAACTCGTTTACACCCATGGTCCAACCTGCTCATATATCAGACAAGATAAAGCTGTTTGTGGAATTGGGAGTACAAAGAAATTTGTCTTCAGAAATGATTATGTCTTATTTGTCCTCACCAGTTGAAACATGGAGTACATATGGAGTACAGATCTCATGGGAAACGGAGAACATTTGTTGTACAGCTTATCTCTGCAATCCTTTTCCTGTCATTCCTTAGCAAAGAATTCAATAGGGCTTGACTACTGATGCCCTACCCAAATATTTCCTCCTGTTGGATGCTGTGCCCAGCTTTATATCCTTAAAATTAATTCTTGCGCTGGATCCTCTGCTGTTTCTCTCAGACCTTTTTGTGGTATCTCCCAGGATATAATGAAAACTGCATCCGTTCTGTAGCTTTCTGCACTGCCAGGGAAGGCTAATCACGGGACACGCTCTGCAAATGTCATATTAACCATTCATTTCACAGAAATGCAGACAGATGGCCGGAGGATCGTTTCAGCAGGGTCAGCATTCTGTTTTTTTCTCTGTACCTAAAGTTGCCGTGCTTGTTTTTTCATAGTTTTTCTGTATTGCCAGCTCTCGGGGAACAGGATCTACATGGGCATGACAGTACTTCTCTGATCTCTAATTCTCTGCTTTGAGCAACAGTCAAGTTTCAAGATTAATTCCTGTCTGCTCAGAAGATGCGTGCCTCTCCTGAGATCTTAGTAATACCTTTCTTATCATTGATGTCTGAAACATTGAAAATTTCTGTTTGGACAACTGGTCATAACATTTCTATGAAGACAAGTTGTTATTAATGCAGTCCCTTCTTGAAATCAGTGTGTGCCTGCTTCTCTGTGTGCTTTCAGCAGCTATCCGCAGGCTCTCTACACTGTTTTGCAAGCTAGCTGACCAGCTGACAAATAGACAAACCCTGTCCGATTAACACTATCTGTGCATATCCAGCTATCCTCAAGAACAGCAAGTACACATTCAACATCTGCTCAGTCTCAGTGAATCCTAGGTATCTAAAAATATGCTTGAGTTGAATTGCAATTATAAAGTTGTATTATGTTTCTCCGCTGTGGTAGTTACTGACTGCCCTTGATTTGATAGTAAATCCCTTTACATCTTTGAATCTGAGTATCTTTATTTATTGTCTCCTCAATGATCTAATATACTGGCTTTTTTTCCCCAAGGAGTGTTAGGGAACCAGTCTAAACCAAGAATTCTCCACATTTATGACAGAGATGGATAAATTAATAGCAAATGATCAGAAGAGTCATTGGTAGATGGTAGAGTGGCAAGTGTATGTAAAGATCCATGTGTACAAACAGCATTTCAAGGTATTGTCAAAGTGTTCAAAGGTTGTTCTAGTGTGTGAGCAAGGAAGCATCCAAACCAGGCTCTTCAAACACTGCAATCCTTTGTCCTTCACCTGCCACTACTGTCTCTCAGAGCAATGGTAATTGTTCTCTGTTGCTCTTCAAAGCATTACCCAGGGGCTTTTCTTGCTCTTACCTAGTGAATAGAGGCTGAGAAGCAGTGATGTATCTTCTCTGCATACTGTATCCTCAAGTCTATCAACATGATCACAAGCCAGTACACCATACACATGGCAGACAATGTATGGTGACTGTACCAGCTCCTCTTCTGAGGATGATCCTAGCTTATAGATAGAAAGGGCTGTATCAGCCTCTTCAGTTTGAAATTTGCCATATCAGAGTCAACTAAGCTCCACATTGCCTCTTAAAGATTGAACAATAAATAGCAGCAAAATGTGCTTTGGTGGATGGATTTCTTTCAGCAGGTGACTGCATAAACTAAATCTTGGCAGTAGAACTTCAAGTGAGTGAAGTATTATGGTTGATGGGCTTAAATCTTTCTTCTGCTAATGCTGTGCAGGAAAGACTGTGACTGAAATAGGTATAATTAGTGAACCGTGATTGAATTCTCAGCATCAAGAAGACAACAACTCTTTCACAGTTTCTACTTTGATGTCATTTCTCATCTGTAAAGCTGTTCTACTCAGAACCACTTGAAGGTATTTTTCTTTTGAATTGGCTGCCTTAGACTGTCTTTAGTGCTAGATTATCTGTGTCAGGTTTATCACAAGCTGTCTGGATATAGGATGATTTTTCTTTTCATGGTAAAACATAGCACTCTTCTAAACTCTGCTTCCAGTTATAATGAAGGTGCTTCTTGGTTGAATCTTCTGTTGGTGGTTTCCAAAAACCCAGAATCTGGATCAACAATCTTACAATCTTCTGCATCGCTATTTTTGTTTTATTTACACTTCACAGTAACAACTTGGGTGATAATGACTTGCTACAGTCACTGTCTCTCTGCTGACAAGAGCAAAGATCTGTCATCATCTTCTATCTAGTAGCATTTTGCACTTTTGAATCTGCATGTAGTGTATTACCAGCACTTCACAAGTCCTTAGTCTCAAGCACCTATTATATTTTGGTTTTGGGTTTTTTTTTTTTTTTCTCTGAAAAAGATACTATTCTCCTATATTGTTCCTTCATTTGGAGCTGTTCTTGGTGACTTCCTAGAGTGTCTTCTGAATCAGGGAGCTGTTGTTTTGTTCTTTTGATGTAATAATATGCAAAAAGTTTTCCTTATGACTATGTTGCAGAATTGCTGATAACATATGTGGTATTTCACTAGCATGTAAGTTTCTGCCATAACCACACCTTGAATATTGAGGAAAACTATTCCATGATTTTATGCTTTAAAATGACATTAGATTGGCACTTGGGTCTTACTAAGGTTTTGAATTAGACATTGTGCACGTGCATGCTTGGAAAGGTGCTGACTGGTACCTTCTTATTTTCCAGTTCTCTCTACCTTTGCTTCAGAACTATAATGAAAACTGCATGAATTTGTGCATTACGAACAAAAATTCAGCAGCATTATGGAAGTAGAAGCACTAGTAGCGGACATACAGAATGATTGATATTGTGGCATCCAATTTTCATTTCAGCAATCATCCTGGGAAAACTACTCATGCAGAAAAGTTACCACATATAAAAAAAGGGATAGTAAACCATACAAATACACATCCCTGACTCAGACTTTGACCCTCCCTTAAGGCAACCCAGCCTGGCTCATGGATGAAATGACCAGATTCCAAGTGGATATATGGATTGGAAGTACATAGTTAATAGGATACACTTCCTGTTTGTATCTGAGAAAAATCATGCACTAATTTTCCATTGGACATTTTTTAAATAAAGCTTTGACATCTAATTAGTTATCTTGTTTTTATATAGCATCTTTTGTCTTTGGAGTATTCCATTGTCCCTGTGAAATGCAAGAAGTCTTGCAGATCTAGGAGCTGTGTGAATGAGGGAAATAATTAAATGAGGTCACCATGTTGATGTTTTGTAGCATGACATGGAACTAACACCCACTTCTTGTTTTTTAAGTACTAAAAAATCCTTAATCTAATTAGTTTCTTTAATCTGACAAGCAAAGATACCTCCTCTCGACTCTATTGCTTTCTTGCAAATGCGACACCTTGAAGATCAGAAATGTTCAGTGAGGAATTGTATTAGGCTAGCTAATTGAAATAAGTCAAGAGAACCTGGAGAACCTGGAATTAGTCTGTCTCTCTGCTGTAAGCAGTGGTTTGCACTTAAACCTCCTGGTACTGGTGGAAGACCCGGCCAGGTGAAAATTTCCAAGCACCTCTGTATCATTTGCTTACATGTAAAACAAAATTTAGTTGTGCACTGGAATCAGTTGACAGTGAGTTTGTATAAACTAATTCTTTGTCTATGTCATTTAGTAAAATATAATAGCTAAGCATTCAAATGAGGAGGAAAGAGCTGCCTGTGCGAGGCCACAGAAAAGCCTGAAGGCAAATTTGCGTGGAGTTTACAAATAATTCTGTAAACCCAGCATTAGACATTGTGCACCTGCATGAATTGAAGTCTCTGTTTTATTTTTAAGTCTCCACACTTCAGGAGGGATTGCCACTAGGCGGGAGATAAAATGCATGTTTTCCTGCCAGGTGCATCTCCCTTCACTCTCCTCGCTGAGCTCGGGCTGCTCCTATAACCTCTCCCCTTCCCCTGCCTTTTTTACTCCAGTTTTTGTCCTTTTCCTTCTGCTACTCCTTTTCATGGGCCAATTTTGAGGCAGAGGACTGGGGGAAGACAAAGTGATGGCTTTCCCTCTCTGCCCTGGGATCCAGGTGTCCTCTCCTCTGTGGCGGACCTGCAGCAGGAGAGCAAAGGGATCCATCAAACTGAGGAGATAAGAGGAGTAGGCAGGGTGGGAGGGTTAACCCTGGCATCCCAGGGAGCTCTGCTGTGACGTTGGGGATTAGGCAAATCAAATGAAAAAAATAGTAAGAGCTTCTTCCCCTGCGTTGTATGTGTTTGTGCAACTGGCATAGCTGGTACCTTGGAATGATTCTGTATCGTTGTGATAAGCATTTACCAACTCTAGATTTTAGCCATGACTAGAATCTGGATGGCTGAGAGTATGTCTGTCTTTTTTTTTTTTTCCCCCTGGCTTGGGGAATTTCACACTTAATCTAAAATTCCACTGCAAGCATCCAAATTTAATATGAGTTTCCATTATTAATAAGTATAACTTTTAGCTTTTCCTCTCTTACAGAATGAAATTCACCTCTCCACCAAAAAAACACCAAATCCCAAATTTGTTCACACGTTTGGTGCCAAGAAAATACAGATTGCGGTTAAGAGGCTAGAATGAAGCTCGCAATGCCATCAAAACACAGAGCTGAGCGCAGCAGCATCACAGCTTGAGACAAGGCTCATGATTCAAACACATCATTAACACAAGCGCTTCAAATATACACATCTGCAAAATTCAAAATCTGCAGCTGACCTTTGCTCACACCAAGCCCATCCTTCTAACTGATCTGTACAGGTGTATCATTATAAAGGTCATGGGACAGGCACAGGGACAAAGCCACTCCCTTAGACCCCCAAAGACAAAAGATAGGGGAAGTAGCAACATTGAGTTTAAAAAAAAAAAAAAAAAAAGCGAGCAAATGTTGCTACTTCCCCTATCTTTTTCAGCGGAGCCATGGAGGAAGCAGCGCTGGAGTGCGGCTGCAGACAGACACAAGCTCCCTGGGAACCACTGCTATGCAGGCGCCTACCCCACCGCGTGCGGGGAGCTGCAAAACTATTGCGACATGGAAGGATGGGTATGAAATAACAGATTCCTCCTGCTGCTCTGGTGGCTGTCACATTTCACACCATACCTCTCTCCTTTTCACAGGCACTCTGGCTGGATTAAATAGATTAAGAACTGGCTGATAAATATGAATGGAGTTGCAAGTTGATGTGGAAAAAGGTTTTCACTGTTTCTTTCTCTATGAATGAATCATGAACGGAAATTTCTTCAAGTGCATTAGAAATTAATTCCTCGAGACTCCTTTTTTCTCCTCAGGCTGAAAAACTGAAGAGCCAAATTTTGCAAGGAAAAAAAAAAAAGCATTTTAATTTATCTGAGAATCTCTTGCTTCAAACCCTAACTTCTAAGTGCAATAGTCACTATGTAAATTATTCCCATAAAACAACGTAACATTACAATCCATTTCAACTAAAAGGATCTACTTAGAGTAGAAAACTTCAGATTTGATAGCATGTTTTTGCTGTATCAAATGACTGCATCTCATCAAGTCTCCCCAGTGTTGTGCTGCATGCTTTAGGTGGTCTAAATCTGAGATGAATTGATGCTGAAGAATTTAGCTGCTTTTTTTTTTTTTTTTTTCAATACCAGATTGGTGTCCCAAAGTTTGGAAATGCTGGTTTGTGCTATTCATAAACTGACAGTAGATCTTACCTATATAGTTAGGTATATACACACACACACACATATATATATATACACATGTATAAAATTCAGATCTAATTTTAGATTTAAAGCACCTTGCAAATTCATACTTTTTTGGTTCTAACTGTATATTTAGGATGGCCACTCACTGTAAATATATTTTGATGTGGAATTTGTTGATTTTCCTTACATGGATAGTATATGTCAATCCCTGGCTAGAAATAAAAAAACCACGGATGTAAGCACAACTTCTGAAAGTCCCTAGCATGTACGAGGAAACTCACATGGAACGAACAAAATCTTGGGAACTTTTGGTTTGGTTTTCTAAGAAAATGGGGCTTATCACGTTGTCCCATATGTGAATCTGTTCAGCTGTTTGTCTGTCACTACCCCCACGTCTTTCCCCAATAAGTTTTGAACATGTTACCTACTGTCAGACTAATCTGTCAAAAGTCTTAAAGATTGTGAGATAGTGAAAATCAGCAGTGGCGTAAAGGAGCCGTTGCTGACTGCCAGATACAGTGAACACCTCTCTTTTCCATGCCATGAATGGCGTGGCATGGCTAGCGAGACAAAGGGTAGCACACATATGGGCAAAGCGAGCTTCAAACTTGATCCAACACTGACCGCCCTTTGAGTGGCAGGGAAAGACAGAGAGGCAGGAGACCTGGAGGTAACTGCAGACATTACATGTGCCCAGGTATGAGAAAGGAAAATGAGCATGGAGTATGGGAAAGCAATGAAAGCCTTGTGGCACAGAGGCTTGCAGGAGATCTGGAAGCATTTGGATAATAGGGGGCGTTTGGATAATAGGGGGCGTTCCTGAAGATGAGGGGAGACTCCAGGTTCTGGGGGGAAGAATGCAGGGGAGTGGACACATCTTTAGAAAACTGGGTTTTGCTATTCCTTGGCTCACAATATTTGTTTCAAAGGTGGCAAGGGGAGAGGCTTCCCCCTTTTTAATATCTCTGGACTCTCTGGTCGTAGCAGCTCCAGGCTTCAGTGGCAATGAAGTCTGCTCGAGGATAGTTCAGTCCTGGCTGGAAACCAGCACTTGTGGAAGTCTCACAAGAAATCCTCCTGTGAGATTTCCAATTGATATGACAGACATGAAAAGCTGAAACAATTCAGTAATAACTGCAAATGGTCTGACCTGTACAGATGAGCTGGATTCACCTGTGGGATAACCTTCTACCAGCTCCTCAGAGGAGTGGTGGAGTAAGGTGGTTTCAGCAGCACAGACCACTCACACAGTCAAACACCAACTGTTAGAAGAAGAGGAGTGCCAGTGTATAACCTGGCACTGGGAGCATGAGCTTCCACAGCTGTGCTTGCAGTGGAGAAAGTCCTGAGCTTGATGGGTGAGTGCCTCCTACCAAACCTGCTGTTAATTACCACCTCCCTGCATCAACACAGCTGGAAATGGGGACAGTTGTGAAGCCTGGAGTAAGGTCAGTTAATATATGGTATCCAGGCTGAATTACCTACCTAGTTCTCTTCTGAGGTTTGCTCAAAATGGTTTTAGCATTAATGTTATACCCAGGATCAAACCACAGTAAGGACTAAAGGCATTAGTGGTTAACACGGCCCTCAAGCGGTACGTGCTGATAAAATGAAAATACTGGGTGGTGAATGCATACAAAATTGCATCTTGACAAGGGATGCTGTAGGGAAGCCTCTCTCCCATATGCTGCCACACAGGAGGGAATTCAAAGTGCACAGAGCAAGTAAGCTATTTGAAGATTTGGAGTATGATGTATCACACAGATCAACACTTCAGAGAAGAGGCCAGTGAAGGAAGAGCTAGTCAGGATGTGGATTTAGCGTATTAGACAGTCTGCAATAAGTCCAGCTTGGACACTCAGTGCTCTCTCACATTGCTGCAAGAAAGAAGAGCTCACCAAGGCAATTCAAGCATAGCAGCTAATGCCATAGGAGAGTAGTAAACCCTTATCCTCGCTTTCTTCCCAGTAACAAGCCTGTGTAGTTATATTCTTAATGTGCTTTAGATAGAGTAAGCCACAATGCAATTAGGATGTCCATATGGAGAGTCAGTGCAACATAGCTAGTACACTGTAAATTCATATCCTCGCTTACTGAGAATTAATTATCTTGTAGACAAGCCATGTGTCAGTGAAATCCGTTCGTTACTTTATAGGATATGTGGTCTTCTAGGAAGGCTGGCCCAAAAGAAATGGGGGACTGAAACTATGATTGGCAAAGCAAATATATTGGTAGGAAATGCAGTTTTATGCCAAGTCAGTTGATTTAAAACAATCTGGCTTGGTTTTCAAACCCACCCCCCCAATACTCTAATTTGGGTCAACTGAAGCCAAACTGAAATGTTTTGTTTTGGTTTTCTATAGGAAAAAATAGACTTTTAAAACGTGAATTGAAATTTTCATATGGAAATTTTTCAGTGTATGTTTCTTTTTGTAGAAATTGCTTCTTCTGTCAAAATAACATTTCTACAGAAAATTTTCATTTGGTTTCACTTAAAAAACTTACTTGTCCAAACTTGTGTCTGCTATGTGTTCACAGAAGTCAACAAAGTTGAACCAGAATGAATAATCCTCTCACATGACATGCTTTGCAAGAATGACAGCCTTTTTTTCCTCCCTGTAACCAAAATATCACTGGAAGTAAATCTGCATTGCCATTGCACGTATATAACAGTCTGCCTTAAGAATTCTTGTGATTTGAAAACTGGGTCAGTTAATTGTCCAAAAAATAATAATAAAAAAGGAACGGGAAATAACTGTTGGAAACAAATCCATCTTTCAAATTTCAGTGAGACTGCTCTTGATGTAGTCAGACTTGGTTATAGTTAATAAACCTTTGAGATGGAGATTGGGTTGTGTGTCTAGTAGCTTCATTCTGTGTGATTTTAGAAAAACATATGCATGTGTCAGGGCACCTCGTTGTTCCTCTGATGATTTATCATATCTTTGTGGGATGGTTTTGTTTCCCACTATGAAATGCAAATTTAGCTTGCAGTGCTCCTGCTGCCTGTATAAAGGTTAAAAAGATATATAGATATACATTTAATGTTATTCTTGCTACTTTTAGAACTGGCTTTGAATGATGATTCTAGCACAATAAAGATTTTTCACTGTCTACATTTTCTGATTTTAGTTGGGTTTTTTTAATTATCTTTTTTGAAACTTTGCAGTTTGGATTATATAAACGCAGCCCAGCTGCTGACAGACCAAGTCAGAGCGTATGATCCGTGCCAAGAAACTGCGGTTTACTGTCACGAATATTCAGGCGTTGCTCTAAGGTATCCTGAAGAGAAGACTGCAAATACACTACCCCAGAAATAATAATATCCCCATATGTATTCAGGGTTGCGGGCACTGTTGACATCAAAAGGTTTATAATCCTCATGTGAGTAATCAGCTGAACTGTTGAAAGTACCTCAAGCATTTGGTGCTGCAGCAAAACTCACATATGATGGGAAAGGTGGCTTTGTTACCCTTTGAGCCTCTCCCACTACTCAAGCTTCACCCATGCAGATCACTGAAATGAAGCACTATCCCCAGAGCATCTGTAGAGATATGATTGTGCATATACTTAAGGTTCATCTCAGCTCTTAAGCAGCTGGACATTAAACACACATATGACTTTAACTAAGCTTCTAGGCCTAGCCTTCTTCACTGATGGTGTTTCCCAAACGCCAACCCTTTGCTTCACTGAAGTGAAGCCCAATTTGTAATAAAATGTGCAGCTCTCCCTGGTGTTCATTATATTTTCTCATGCAAGAGATGGAACAGGCAGTGGTGCTGGCATTTGTATCATCAGTGCTAAGTTCTCACTGAGATCAGAGGGACACACCGTAATTTTCATGGTTGTTACAAAAGTGGAAGTGAAATTCTGAGTATTGAAAACCTAGATAAAAGAGAGGTTTCTATATATTATACAACCATCCTGTGGACCAACCTGAGCACAGATTCTTTGTGTATCCGCTGGTCATATATGTTCAATTTGTTTCCATTCTTTTCCTTATAGGCTCCCTGCCAAAGAACGGGGATTTCTTTTTTTG
Organism: Fregata magnificens; assembly: GCA_013389945.1. NCBI lineage: Eukaryota > Metazoa > Chordata > Aves > Suliformes > Fregatidae > Fregata > Fregata magnificens. Next base: position 83,773 of record WAAD01042145.1, read on the forward strand.
GTTGGTTTCCATTGCTCCAGAGTGGGTTCACACCAGTCTTCCTCCTTGCCTTCTCGACAAATAAAGGCAAAAACTGCTTACCACTTTCTTTCTCTTGCAAGATGTCTACTGGTAGCTGGCATTAATTATGAATCTGTTCTTTTAGGTCTTTTTTTTCCCTCTGACTCATTTTAACACTTACCAACTTCAAGTTCTGGTTCTCCCAAAAATCTTGAGAATGCAGATAAAATTTCCTTTCTCCTAAACCTCAATCTTTTGCTTTGTAACTTGTTATTAAAATAGTATAGACCACAACATAAGCTAGGAGGGAAAGTATGTTTTCTGAGAGTGGCTTGACTCACTACTATCTGTGTCTGGCATTAAAAGTGCTGAACCTGAATACAAAATCTTTTCCTAGCTTGCTATTATGCCTCTGACAGTCCCTTTAGGTAGCATTTTAAAAAATCAGAGGCCTAAAATTGTGCATCTACTGGCATAACTAATATCAAAGGAAATCCAGCCCCAAACCTTATTTTCAGCTGCTCTTAAGACCTGCACCTATCAACTGCATGTTTGGCCCAGCCCAAAGTGAAGGTCTCAGTCCACCTGAACTAGGATGCAACTAGGATGTAATTACGATTGCATTTGGATGCAATGAAGCAAACTTCTCATCTGAGAAGCAGCAGATTGGATGGAAGATGACTTTAAAGCTACCTACCAGCTGATCCCAGCAGCTGGAGCCACGTTCCTCTGACCAGAGTTTAGGCTACGCTGTTTGACTTTGCGCTGGAGCAGAGGGGAGGAGGGGAAATGCTCACGCAGTCGGGCATTAATCTCAGCTGGGGAGCAGAAAGAGGCAGCCAAGTGCAATATATTGGCCACAAGAATTTCCCCGCGATTTTGCTGGTGCTTTCCTGGGAAGGCCAGGCCACCTCCCAGCAGATTTCCAAGCAGAGAGAGTCCCTTGGGAGGGAATCAGAGCGGTTCAGTTGGTCAGAAAATTCAGGTCCTCATTTGGACAGAAGCCTGGTCCTAATTAATGGTGTGAACATAGCCCGTTAGTTTTCAGCATCATTCTGTTTGATGCGGGGCTTCAGTCCCTGACTTCTTCCTAGACTTGCCATATTGCTTGAAAGCAGGGCTTCCTGAGTGAAAATGTTGTGTATTGAGGCTGGTTTTTAGCTCATGTACCAAGGTGTGGCAAAGACGTGCTGCAGAATGAAATCTGGATTCCACATGAACTGCAAAAAACCCCATCATCTTTTAAAATGGTCATTTAGCCATTCTTAAAGTTTAAGCTCAGATAAGACAAATATATCCATTTAATTTACATGCCGGCAGAATTTTCCCTCCAGTGAAACCAGGTCAGCAGGAACAGCTTAAATGGAGGAGAATTTGCTTGTCTGGTGCAAAGAACATGTTTGTTGCTTTTTCTCATGGCACTGTAAATATTTTTTCAGAGAATAAACTTGCGTATCCATTAGCACCACAGCCCCTTCCACACAGGGTACTCCTTGGAAAAGTACCAAGCGAGCACGACTATTAATTCAGATCAATATGTGACTCTGACAGAGAATGTGAAGCACACCTAACCCAGCTAACTATGCCCCTGATAAATGTCATGAGAGCAGTGTGTCACCCGTGCCTTGCCTTTCTTTATTTCCATTATCCATCAGGACAGGCCATGAGGGAATGCCTGGGAACTGTGTCGTTCTCTGCAATAAGCCACAATGCTAATGAGGCATAACAAATTGAGGAAGTATCATGTATAATCCTGATCCCTCATTGACACTATTACCAGTATAGATTTCAATTCACCATTTGTTACATGCTTAATACAGACAAAGTGAGAGGGTGTAGAAGAATTACTCCTTCAGTCATTGCATTTTTTAAACAGTTGTCATCCTCCAAGACAAAACTCTCTGGTAATACCCTCTGTTTTTGCTACTGCTGTTTCTCAGCAGGATTTGCTGCTTGTTCTTGTAGGGGGTCAGCCAGACTTTGTCTTTCTCACAGTTTCAGTTTCCTACTGGGATTAAGGGTCTAGCATATTTCTGCAACAAATCAACTGAACCCAAGATAAACAAACCTACTGAACAACATGGCTCTGGTACATGCCTGCATTTTAGGAGTCAGCTGCAAAGTTTGTTTTTCGTAAGGTGTTCCAGAGGGAAACATATGATTTTAGTGAGTTCTCATCAAAATGATGGCATATTTTGTAGTTTGTTGGGGGTTTTTTTTAGGATGTGAACTGTTTCTTCATAAGTGTTGTTTTTAGTCAAGTGATCTGTGATTCTTTCCAGAAATGATCTTTTGCATTACTTTGAAGAATCCCAGGGTGCCCTGCAGACAATTAGTAATGCTTCACTGCACACTTATGACAGAAAACGGTTGAGATTTATCTACAGATTGAAAAACCCAGATATTGGGCCATGCTTTTGGTTTTCATGCCTCCCTCTTTTTATCCTAGCAGCTCAGCGATGGGTTCTTCTGGCCTATGGAGAGACTCCCCACAGGTTGCTCTTCCCTTATAACCTTGTTTGCAGGTCCTACTGACAGTGGACCTCAGGAAGGTGCTCCATCCCCGCACTGTGACCAAAGGGATGGGGACAAGAACCAGGTTTTCTTACAGATGGTAAGCGGGTGCTCAACCTGCCCACCGCGAGGGAGCTGCCCTCCCTGGTCACTGTGTCCCTGGGTGGCCCCGTCTCCTCCCCACTGAGGGGCTCTTGTTCCCCTGGGCTTTCCCAGCCCCTCGCTTTTCCCACGGGCTCTTGTTTCTTCCTTTTTGGGGTTCTTCTGCCTCTTATTACCCAGGCAGAGGGAACTAGGGAGGCAGGCTGACGGCTCACCCGAGCAAACGATACCCTTTCATCAGCATTACTCAAGTCTGGGGGACTCTGGCTGCCAGGAAACCTACTTCTGCCACACGAATACTGTATAGTAACCAAACCCAAGTGCAATGATGTACACTACTCTCAGACAAAGTGGTACTTCATTGACAGTAGAAGAACCTGCAAACTGATGCCCCCAACCAAAAGATTAATCTCTGGTTTAGACTTTCATTAAAAGGCATTCACAACAGTACAAAACTGATATTCATCTGGATTAGAGTTTAGCACCTATTCGCATTTTAAGGGACACATTTTAACTGCTGCTTAATCAATAAATACAGAACTTTTCGAAGTGGAGTAGAAATTCTTCCATAGTAGTGAATGCATTTTAAATGGGGAATAGGGTGAGACTTTCACAGAGATATGACAAAATACAAGACTGATAAGAGAAATAAGGTATTTGACAATGAGGTATAAAGTTATTATTACCACTTGATTAGGAAGATTTTTATTAGTCACCTCTGATTGCTCCTCGTAAATAGTGAGACCATCTAATACCCCTATAATGATGGCCACTACACATGAGTATTGTGATAGTCATAGTAAATGTGCTATGTAAGAGAAAGAGCACTTGAATCTCTTTATAAAACCAGACCTGATTAGGAATTGTACTCCAGATGTGCTTGTGTTAAACTGTGTATAACTTTCAGGCCATACATTCGTTGTGCTGAGCGCTTGCGGCTTTGGGGTGAAGAATTAGTTCCTGTTCCATTCAGTGTTTTATTTTCTGGACAAATGCACTGGTTTGAAAGAAAAGGTATTAACTTTGGCTCAGATATGACTATTTCCATAGAAATGTACTGCATTTGAAAGGTCTTTGATTTAAGTTCTTGACATGCTTTCAAATGATCAAGTGTCACAAAAAGTGGTAACTTTTGATCTCATTAATGAGCTAACTGAACGATAGTTTAAATGTAGCATAGCATTTTCATGATTTAAATTTTTATCAGGCTGTTCTAAATTGAAAGGCTGATTAATTTTAATAGGATTTCTATCATAAATGGGAAAACTGTCCAAATTTTGTAACCAATACATTTTTCACTTGAAACACTCTAAAGTAAAAAGCTACTTAATCAAGTGACTCAAGCCAATATAGGCAGGTCTACACTATTAGCTGCTGTCTCATTCATAGGTCTCCCTTAAATTCATTTCCAAGTGTTTATGAACAACCAGAGATGTTCAACATAAAATGGCAGCTCCTTGGGTAAATTCACACCACTTTATTAGTCATATCAGCTATAAACTACAGCTAATTTGAAGTCCTGTTTGAAAAACTCTGTTACAAAAGCTGTCAGACATTATAAAAAAAAAAAAGAAAACAGAGGAGAAAAGGCCCTCGTAGACTGATAATACTGAATTTAACCAAAAATGTCTATTGCTGCAGAGATAGAAAGACAGCTGCTAATTTGACCCAAATTTATGACTTGGCTGAGAGCTTTGGACAGCTGACTGTAGAGACCTGCAGAATCTGCAGAGTTTTTAGACCTGATTTCTCACCTGCAAAAAGATGGGTTTCTAGTGTCCTGACTGTGTAAGGGTGTCCTCAGGTATGTATAATTTTGACCCAAGAAGTTTAAAGGATTGAAGTAAAAATGCAAATCTAGCTGCTGGATTTGTAGCACAAATGATTCTTTGGAAGGCAATGAAATACTACATATCACATTGTTTTCCACTTGTTTTTATTTACTTATTGGTGATTCTTGCTTCTTTTCTTGCTTCTCCCTCCCACCTCCCCTTTTCCTTGTTTCAGTGTTTTCTTTTATCTTGAAAAATAACTGAAAATTCACTCTGTTTAGTATGATTCAATAATCATGTACCTACCTGAAATGCAAGGACATTTTCTAAATAGAAGAGAATGGTGTGTGTGTTATGTTGTGTCCTGCCTTCAGATAACAATAGAAAATTAATAAGAAAACATGAAAGGAAGGTAATAGGTAGCTAATATGTCTTGTTTTGTAAGATTATGAAGTTGATTAGCCTTTTAAAATGATTTTTATTACTGACATCCTGTAGCAATAAATGATCAAATCTATTACACATAATTAACTATCATTTATTATTGTATCCACTGTTTGTAATTCAACAGATAATTTCCTATTCATTATATACTGTTAGACATTCAGCAAGCCCTAAATCTGCATAGTAGTGTCAGTATGTAAATACAGTTACACCACGAAGATAAGCTAAGTAGACTGGAAACCAAAAAACCAAAAAACCCTAAGTTTCTTCAATTTGTGGCTGAGTTTATGTTACACTCAAGATCAAGCCACATAAATTGTGTGCCTCAGTTTCCTCATCTGTGTTCTGGTAGTAACAAAGCCTGCCTTTCTGAAGTGTTTTGATAGTCTTGGATGAAAGGCTCTAAGTACAATACATTATCTGTGATAGCTGTGGCTTTGCTAAATCTTTGCTAGTTAATAATGCAGTGTGAGTTGCTGAAAACTGAGAAAATTTGCTTGCAAATAACAAAGGATGTCTGCTTCAGCAGCCTTACCTCTCATCATCTCCTTTTTTGTCATTGTAATGGTAGCTATGAATATGCATCTTTGTTGCATTAGAGCAAGAGGCAGTTATTTGCCCCTTCTGAAAAAGCAACAGATTATTATACTTCAAAGTTAACTGCAGATGGCATATTTTTTTTCCTTTGTGTTTTTCTTTTTTAAAATTAGTTTGGGAAAACTGTGAGATTGAACATAAACTCACAAGGTCTGTGAACATGAAATTCAATGGGGGAGCAATACAAATAAAACCAGAGAAGCCAGAAGTTCTCTCCCATAAACTGGAGCTTCACATTGATGTTCCAGTATTTTAGCTATTTTAAATATGCATTTCTACAGCAAAGTCAAAGCAAAAGATAATCAAAATGGTAAATAGTAAAGAGACCAAATCACTAAAGCCTACTCTATGTATATATGCTAATTGAAAGCTAGTACAATGTCAAAAATAATTTCTAAGCAGTGCTGTGACACATACAGAATCACAGAAGGGGGTTGGAATGGACCTCCAGAGGTCTTCTGGTCCAACCCCCCTGCTCAGGACCATGTCCAGACAGCTTTTGAATATGTCTAAAGATGGAGACTCGATGACCACTCTGGACAAACTGTTCCTGTGCTCAGTCACCCACCCAGTAAAAAAGTTTCCTGATGTTCAGACGGAACCTCCTGTGCATCTCATAATTCATAGGTTTGTTAAATCCAAACAGTTTCCAACTGAATGTTAACACCTCGTTACCAGATTTTCCCTCTCTCTTAATTTTATTTAAATGTAAAGATCCTCTGTGAAAACAGGTATCTGATTTCTTTGGAGCTACTAGCAACTTGACTACTGATTTGATTACATAATGGGGAAACAGATCACCCATTATTTAACCAGAAATAGTTTCCATATTGAAGCATCTTCATTTAGGTAAAGCTTCCAATAATGGTGCAGCTGTCAGCGTTCACTTACCCCTCAGGCTGTACCCAGCTGAAATCTTTTTCCTGGTTTGCAAGAGACAGGGAGGTTCCTGCCTACCTATATCTTTTTTCTTGGCTGGGAGAAGAACAACAAAATATTCTTTTAAAGTATTTTTGTAGTTTTGTAGATGGGTAGGGAGTTAAGCTGGCACACGACCCTCAGCAGCCACCTGCCATAAATGAGGCAGGTGCTGGGTGACTCACGACAGCTGGCCATAGCCAGGCGAAAGACTTTTTGGGTTATTTCTCCGTGCAAACCAAGAGAAACCAGCCTTCAAAAATTCAGAAGATGTGGCTTCCCCCTTGGTCTGTCAACTCCCCGTTGTGGTTTTCATGGTGCCCAGCACTCTAGTACTTAGCACTTCAGAGAAAGAAACCCATAATGTCGTAGCCCCGAATGTGCAATACCTGAGGGGAAAAACTCTCATCTCCAGGCCATGAGGCAATTTTCTTCTACTCTGAAACATGAAGTGTGATTACCCTTGCTCTGCTTCGGTGCTCTAAATTTGGCAAGAGTCCTATAAAAGTGAGGCATCCTTTATCTTTTCTGGACTCTTAAAAGCAGATTTACAGGGCACCGTGTGAGGAGTTAGCTGCACAACTGGCATTAACATTAATGAGAGATTTGGGTGTAGCTTCAGTGCAGCAGGTAGAAAATGTTTCTCGTTTCAGCTTTTTATTTAAAGTATATTTCTATATTATTTGGCTGAGGAAAGTATGTACTGAGTCAATCAAATATTTGAAGGCAGCACAACACAGGTAACTAAGTTAAGGCTGGCAAATAAATATTTTTGACCTGTTTTTAATCCATACTGGGACCAGTTCACACGAATACATCAAGGGCAAGGGGTTGAAAGTGGGTGCAGAGACCTTTCCAGTCTATGCTTACATTGACAATTCTTCTGCTGTTCTCATATTCTCAAAATAATGTATATCAAACCACTTTGAAATCTTTCTCTCTTTTTGTGGGTACCTTCATAACATGGCTTTTAAAATAGCTGGCCAGCTTCAGTCCAGGCTTTCCTTTAAGTCTTAAAAAAAAAAAAAAAGAGGTTGGCACAGAATGTTAATGATTTAAAAATGAGATGCTTTCATCTCTTGAAACATTTCGAATGTGCTGAAAAATAGATTGCAATACTAAAAAAATCAAGGTTTCAAAATATTTAAAATAAGTTCATTTTCTTTGTGCTTGAATTACTCTGCAAAACTTGTTGAGACCTAAAACTCCTTAAAGTATTTGCATTGTAATTTACTGCTTATATTTCAAGAGAAATCCCATCTTCACTTAAAGTGTGTTGACTAAACATTTATTTATATTTTTTAACAGAAAGAACTAGAGCAGATAGCGAGTAGAATAAAAATATCTGCAAACATTTCAGTCCGCTTTTCTTCTTATTTAAATATGACATTTTCACCAACATGTCAAAATGTCCCATTCAACATCACTGTCCAGCTCCAGCTGTATTTTAAAGAACAAGCTCAATGATGCAATACCAAGATTTTGAACTTTGCTTCTCTTCTTCAATCTCCATTTTCTGAGTTTTTGTGTTCTCACATAAAGATTGCAGCATCAGTCATGCTTTTCATGGTACTGCTTTTGCCTTGGAAGCTACATCTTTTATGTTTAATTATTTTTTCCATAGAGTACATCCATCCATCTATCCATCTATCTATCTATCTATCTATCTATCTGTCCCCTTAGCTACCACTTTGGGATGGTACCTGCCTTTTCCTGAGACTTCAAAAGTGAAATAAATTAGTGAAGGGGGCTCATGAAAGGGAATGTTTAATAACTACAGCAGACGGGAATTTGGAAAATCAAGATTTTTGGTGGCTTTAGTTCAGACTTTGATTTTACTATTGGAGCAGATTTGGCATGTTTTGATTTTGCTTTGTGTCCTTAAGTGTGCAGGAGGAAGTGTGGCAGGGACGGGCTCCTGAGGTGCAGTACAACAAATGGTAGACGCTTAAGAGATCAGAGACACGATAGCTTGAGTAAAGGACTGGTGACATTTTGCCAGTTTGATTTTAATACCTGGCACATCTGTGGCATTACCAAACAGCCTATGATTTAGCTAAAACATCATAAAGATATTCAGTGTCATAAAAGTAACATTTTATTTAACCTTCCTGTAACAACTTTAAGAACAGTAATCTGTTAGAGTAGGCTGCATGTCTGGCACATGATAGTGGATGAGAATGAGTAATCAAATCTTAAATATGTATTTGTAGCAATATTGCCTCAAAGTTTTTGCAAATATTGCTAAAAAGTGTATGATGGGAAGAAATAAAAAGAGCTAGAGCAAGCAAAATAAAATTTCTATGTCCTTAACTGGGAGTTGAAAGAATAGAGTTTCCCAGTACATCAACAGGTTTTTTATTTGTTGCTTCATGTCACTGTATGCTGATCCCACAATGGCTTTCCCCCCCTTCCTTGCCACAAGCAATGGAGACAAATGATATATCTCCACGAAGAAAAACATTCTGAGCTGGTTCCTGGACTCTCTTAATTTTTTTCCTTCATGACTCCAATTATGGACCTCAGTCTGGTGTCTGGCATACTTTGTGCCTGAGAACAGCACCCAGGCGAAGGCACATGGCACGTCTTGATGCTTTAAAAGGGCAGGCTGCGGCATCAGGGCTTGGGAGTCTCATCGCCAGCCGTTCCCACCCGAGCTGCCTTAGAAAGGGAAGAGGCATTTCTCAAGCCTTGCCAGGCTTTGCTGGGATACGTGCCGTGTCCTACTCACTCAGCTTTAGACCAGCTCATCTGGAGAGGTTCGTGCTAATGGTATGGGGGCAAACACAAGCCAAACCAAAGCTGCAGCACCTCAAATCCAAGGAAAATCTGATTCCACAATAATCAGCACATAGAAGGTTTAAATAGTCATCTTATTGTATTTTGATTTATTTTTATTTATTTTTCCTGATTGTTTGGGGGTTTCTATGTCCTTCATGTGTATTTGATATCTTTATCTGCAAAGTAAGAAGGAGCAAATGATATTTATGCCTCACTTCTGTAAGTACAGAAGCCCTGAGAAAATGAAGAACCTCAGGAGAAGACTCTTCATCCCGCTGAAATCCACACTGCTCTGTGGGATCTCTATGTTACTGGCAGCTTTCCTAAACATCCTCCTCAGCTCTGTATTGCCCAGCTATTTCTCAGTGCTGTTTGCTGCAGTTAACTCAGACATCCCCCCCCCAGCCTCATCCCTATGTGTCTCCCAAATCAGGGTTTCTCCATTAATCCTCAAGACGAAACCTCCTGGCACCTATACGGGTACACACCAATACAGCCTGACCTGGGTATACCTTTCATGGGTGAAAGTCTCTGTGCTGGGCATGCACTAGTCAGACAGTGCTCAGATACGCTGGTGGCTAGGGTGGCTGCTGAAGTTACATTCACCAATTTGCACTCCCTTTATATGTTAGAGGAAGGAAGCACAAGCCAAAGAATAGCAAAACCTGTATGAAGTAGTGTTTTGCTTTGATAGAACTCATGATGAGAACTGTGTGACTTCTGAGGTATTTATTTTTGTTGCCCTAACCACAATGTTCCTGTTCGTGTTTTTATTTATTTCCAAACAGAAGAAGACAAAGTCCTCAGTTTGTTACTGACAGACATGCCGGTCACATGGACCTTTAATTCTTGCAGCCACTGGGCACACTACACAGGGAGCTATGCAGTGAATGCCAAGTAGATGTACACATAGATACTTGTAAGAAATACCTCTGTATGTTTTAAACACCTTTCTGAAAGTGTCATATCTTTGCTCATGTAGAGCAGAAGTGAGCAGAGGCACTATGCTGCGTTGGTCCAGTTCCATGCTAGTATCACAGCACACGCTGCTGCTTAGCACAGCCCGCTCCTTCCTGAAGCAGCCATCCATACCCATCTGTGCATAAAACAATAATCAGGGTGTCATTCAGTCAAGGGCTGACAGTTCAGGAGAGAAGATAACCATCAATTTCCGTACCTCTCAGCTTCTCTCACAAGTAACGTTTGTTAACCAGGTCATAGCACAGGCATCAGCTGCGCTCCTTCTTCCTTCTCTTGTGCTCGTCTTTCCAAGCATATTTTGGTCTGTGTTATCTTAAAGAAATATAAAATGATCATTTGAAATCCTGCCAACGTCTGTTACTGTGCTGAACATTGGCTATCATGTAAAAGAGTATGTTGGTGTTTACTGTCCTCCTAACAAAGCAGTTGGTCTCACAACATAATCCCATCCCAACTTGCAAGAAAACCAGCAGAGTGGGACTGACATGTGCAAGGTGATGGACAGTGAATGTAATCACTAGATGTGTCAGGGGAGGGGTTTCCAGGAAAGACAGTGAATTATCATTGCCATCATAGAAGACATTGGTGAGGCTCCATCAGGAATACAGAACACATCCTTTGGCCATCAAAGTCTGCAAAGATGAACTAAAGTACAAGCAAAGAAAGACTTCCAGGAAGATGAGGAAAATGAAGAGCACATATGAACAGAGACTAAGATCTTAATTCTTTTTGTATTGCAAAATAATTCTGTGAGGGTGATGACTCCCTTCTGCCTACATCTGAGGATAAACACTAGGAGGGAGAAGAGCTCATTAGGTAAATGATAAAACTGATTCAGTAAAAAGTTTCTATAGTCTGGCCTGAATACTTTTGGGCTGAAAATGAGAGAATATTATTAACTCTTAGAGCAGTGAGACTTTGGGTGTGTTTTTGAAACAGTTCATGGAAAGTGATTGCCTCCTTTTCCAGAGAAGCCAGTTCATTGAGCCTGGAGATCCGTAGCCTTTGTCCCTTTGCTACTTACATGCTTTATAATAATGCTGAGAGAACTAAGACGAAAAAATTAAGTAAAGGTAAAAGCGCTGCATTTTTTAATTTGTAAATATGCCTCATTCTCCACCCTCAGATTCATAAAGCAAAGGCAAAATCACTTAATGATTTTGAAGGGGGAAAGGAGCAATAAGATCACCTGTCTGTACCGTGTTTTCATCTAATTACTCTTGTATGCTACTCAATAACATGTGTTTGGCTAAAGCATGTTATCTGCTTGTTACCTGGGGTGAAGACGGGGGACCAACTCTTGCACCATCTCACACCGATTGGCTCACATGAGGTTGTTCTTATCTTATCCAGTCTTTTTCAGCACTTTGGATTAAGTCTCTAGAGGTCTAAGAAACACTGATTGAACTGCTGTACAAATGTAACCCATTCTTCAAGGTGACTGGACTTCTGAAACATGATGTTTTGCATGTGCTTGAAATAAAAGCCAGGTTGTTTATGGCTGTACAAGGCTGGCCTATGTGACTATCTATGCTGAGGAGCTAAGAAAGTCCAGTGATGAAGAAAATGTGTTGGTGGTTACAGCAAGGGCTGGTATTCTGGTTTCTTTCCTAGGTTCTGCATAGACTCAGTAAGGTGCCCTCTAGCATGTAAAGTTACTGTCTAGGTATGTTCATCTTCATGTCTGTAAAATGGATTTGTATTTATCAACCTCACATTCTGTTTCAATACAAAGCCATTAATACCTGTGAAGGACTTTGAGCTACAGCAGTGCAATGTAATACTGCGCTTACACGAAGAGAGATACACGTGCTTGTGATAACGGGGAAGAAACCCTATAATGGGGTAGGTTTTTATTTTAATTAGAAGAAATCCAAAAGAACAATAGTGAATCAAGCCACTTTTTAAGTTTACTATTAACTTACTAATTTAACTAAGACTAGAATTTGCCCCAGTGTCAGAATCTAGAATATTAATAAATAATGACATAAATAGTAACCACGGAATTAAGCAATTAATGAGTTCTTTTTACCACATGAAAGGCCCTGATCCAGGCCCTTTAGCTCTTGCTAATGAGAAAACCAGACAGTTTCTCCCACAGGCAGTCTGTCAGCTTTCTTCAGGCATTTCATGAATTTTGGTCAGAGCACCCATGATACACAGTAGGTGCGCAGGATGGCAGATACTTTCCTCAGTGCAGAAGGATGCCTAGAGCCAGACTGAGGGTGGCCAGCAGTCCAAAACTTTGCTTCACGGTTTATCAAACTTAGGTAAAAAGGGCAGTCTTGCAATGTGTTCAGAAACATAATTATTTGGTCCTTTAAGTTGTTTTATATGATCTTTTCTTTCTTTTCCACATTAATCCACTTTATGAGAACAGACGTGAGCAGAAGAAAGCCAATTATTTGACAATTTAAAAGGTGGGGGGGAGTTAAAACAGTCGCTAAACAATAATGAAACTAATGTTGAATGGCATTCAATTAATATTTATAACGTGCAGCAATTTTAACAGCAGAATTAACTTATTTTTGTACGTCTGACAGCTCTCTGGTTGATTAAGAATTGCATGATGATATTTTGCATATTTCCCATGCAAATACAGTATTATTTGCAGAATTATTTTTATCCTTAATTGAAGTTTTGTTTTGAAATCACTGTTTTCTGCTGTACTAAATCTCTGTAAGTGATCTTATTAGGGATTTTATTTTTTTCTGTCACCTTATCATGCAAATCTACATTTTATACACTATATATTGATAGGATCCTCTGAGGCATAGCGTAGACCTCAAAAATATGGGAAATCTTCCTCAGAGATTGGTGGGAAGACTTCCTGCAGCTGTAGCCACAATGGCAGGAATGGCACTAACATGACAGTGCTTCTGAGCTCCATCAAGGATGGAAATCTTGTTGGTATTATGACACTTCAGAAATACAAAAGAAAGGTGGTCCTTGCCTCATACAATCACAGTGTGGCCCCTTCCACTTTTAAAAAGGTAATTTAGGGAATAGTTTTGGTGAAACCGGCCAAGACCCCTTGACTACTTGCGGGCAATTATTCAGTTAATACTATTTTGTAACAATACCTTAATCTCTATCAATGCGCCTTCTTGCCTATTTTTATCTGACAGTAGCTAGCATTTTCAAAAGCATCTCTCTAATTCCCATTGCTGTTAAAGCTCCCAAGTTATTTAGATGAAAATTTACATATCATGTATGCCTAAAAGTGCAAATAAGTCAGATTTATGGAAAGAAGCAGTCCAGGAAATGCCTAATTTCCACTGAAAATCATGGGAACTGGTATTTAGCCTAGTTTCCATTAGACACCTATTGCGTCTTTACACAGCTAAGAACTCTTCTAAACCTGAGTTTAGGCAGCTTTGTAAAAGGATGAAGGAAAGAAAAACAAAGTAAGGGCTTGGAGCACTCACCTTAGCTCCTCATAGTTTACATGGTGTGTTGTGAGCATCCCACAACACAATAGGGTCCCCAGTAAAACACATGCGAAATCAGTAGCCTGTACAAACAGCCCCTCTGCACCACTGTCTATCGGTACAATTTTGCGCATTTCACTTCCTACAGGGAATAATTTTCATCACTTTTTGGTCAGACTTACTTGACCTACTTCTGGTTTCAGTTTTAAAACCATGTAGGGATTTGACTGAATTATTGGGTTAGGACAATGGCAGCTAAAACCCACATGAAATGTGGCTGTAACGGCCAGAACAACTGACAAAAATAATTTAGTCCATCCAAAATATAACTTCAGAGGAAGGATGGAAGCCTCCATGACATGAGTGATTTCAAATTTCCCTGGCAAAGGCACTAGCCAATAGACAGGTTCAATCCTGCACTGATTCAGTATGATAATATAATAAACTTCTTTCTCCCACACTAGTGATTCTGTACTAAAGGTCTGCACTGGGATATTCTGCACTGCTCTAATAGAGGAGAAAGGATAAAAGCGGAGGGAGACAGAGTGAACAGAGAAGGAAGGGGTTTGCTGGTGGTTTTAACTCTTTTCCGCTCTCATAATGATTTTTTCACTTACAGTCCGGCCCTGCTTTCAACAAGAAGGAAACAAAGGATGAATGTGGCAGCGAGAATTTATCTCCTTCTCTAATTCCTTCCTTTCCTCCTTGGATGACATTCAGATGCCAGGCTGTGAAAAAAAACATCTTCCAGTTGCCAGTTTTTCATGCACTCCAGAGACAGCCAGGATGACAATTTTGGATCTACATCTGTATCTTCATGCTCTTTTGCCATTCCTTTTCTTCTGAGACATTTACATTATTTTAGATACTGTACAAATGATATCTATCAAGTTATTCAGAACACTCTGTTAAAGAATAATAATGAGATTTTTCTATAAATCACAGAAAAAAAAAGCTGTAAGAGGGAAAAAAGAAAATGGTTCAGCTTACCCTAGCAGACAAGTATAAACTCAAAAGAGCTGAATTCATGCCCTGCTCTGTCAGAAACTTTGTTTATGACATTGGACAGATCGTAACCTCTCTCAGTCTCTGCTCCCAGACTGCAGGATAGGAATATTATAGACATTTTCCTTCTTGACTGCAGTGGACCGGGTTAAGGGAAACCTTATGAGCCTTATGAGAAGTCATAAACGCTTTCTGCAGAACAAAAAGAACAACATGAGTAAAAAATGTACTCAAAATTGTGAGGCAATTGGAGACTACTGTAATGACAATATACAAGTACCAAATTAAATAACTGGTCTAGGCTGTAACAGTCAGAGCTGTAAAATCTATTAAAACACATCTGAAAATACGATATGCACATTCTTTGCTTGGAGTAAGTGTAATGCTCCCTTATACTAACAATATGGATGAGGTGACTTGCTTGTATGTATATCCACATGCAATTGAACAGCTTAAGTGAACAGCTCCCCCGTACCTAACAGCTTAAATTTTCTCAATATATAAATAAATTTTTTAAATTATTTTCTTCTGACAGTTGTGCGTACTCCTCTTCCCTACAGACCAAAAAGTTAAGCTGAACAATAGTAAAAAATCTGGAGGTCAAATTCTGCTTTCAGCAATACCTGGGACACTTTAGAGAGTATTTTCAAAGGAGGCAAGAGACCAGGCTGTCCACAAACACAGCAGCAGAACGTAGCTGGTTACAGCACTCAGCTTTCTTCTTTTTTCCCAGTATCAACAGCCCAGTTACACCAGGAGCTGTTTTGGGGCTACTGTGCAGGCCAGGCAGCAGGCAGTAACACACCCTCCCAGCTCACAACCTGGACCCCTGCCCTGGAGTGAGGCATGCACACTGCCCCCCTCGTCCAAAAAAGGGGCCAGGGGAGACTGTCTTAACACAGTGAAGGAGGAGGAAGGGTTACCTCTCTTTAGCAGTTAGACTGGGTAAGGGGGAGAAGCCGGGGCAGTTGCCTACAGCCCCTCACCTGTAGATTTGAGGGACTCACATCTCTGCAGGCAGAGAGAGAGCTCTGACTACCAGGCTAAAGGATATTTGGGAATCAGAAAACCTCAGCAGCTCCATCTTGCTGGAGTTGTCATATTGTTCTCTGTAATTGAAGATCCATTGGGTACGAGAAGGAGGGAAGGATTTCAACCCTGTAGACAGTCAGACAGGAGCTTCTGGATTGCAGCCCCTACTCCAATGACTGTATAAGCATTTTTCCAATAATAATTTATCTAATATTGAATAAAGAACTATTCCTGGGAGCAGGACTTGTTCCTTCCAGTCAAACATGCTAACCTTTAGGCTATATTCTCATATATATTCTTATTCTCTTTGATAGATATATAAAAATATGTGTACAGTACAATGCTTATTGAGAGGCATTCTCTGTTTCCCAGTTATTTTTATTATTCCCTCACGAGCTTTAAACTGCCCACAAATGTGCCCCAATAATAAGGCAGGACCTCTCCTCAGAAGTGGGAGCCATGGGCTCAAATCCATTAAGAATAAGAACAAAAATGAAAATAAGTTTCCCACACCATGACTGAGTGCTCTAGCTCATGACCCAGGGAGTGGAAGGAGGAAGGGGGAAGGCGTCTCCTTCACTGGAATTTGATGAGAGAGCAGCCTCCACGGCTGTGCCCTGCACCCAGCTCACCTTGCTGGCCACTTGCTGGGAACACCTGCCTGCACACACCTCTGGCAGGTGCTCTGATCTCAATTTGGGAATGAAATAGATACTAAGCAGGTCAGCCCAGTCCAACCTTAGGAGCCTCTGGGCCTGAGCAGAAGCTGAATTTGGAGATACGAAGGTCAATAGTGAAAAAGGAGGTGCCTCCAGGGTTGCGTCTGAGGTTAGTGGTGGCTAAATGAGGGCTCAGTAAACGTTAAAATCTTACTGAGGGGATCTAAGTCCCCGGGCAGTTCCTGTGAATAGATGTGTCAATGAGATGCGCCCATATCCCATGCTGTAACAAGGCTTGCTGGCTCCTGGAGGGGGGATCAGCTGGTGCTTGCCCCTTTCCCTTGTCCCTCATCCAGGTGGCACCTGGCTGCAGAGTTTTGGTGCCCACAGGGTAAGGTAAGCCCCTCTGCCAGCTCCCTAGCACAACCCCCTCCCCCAGGGCCTCAGGTACTGGCGACAGGCAGGATTTTACACTGGTGCTGCTGGGGATGCACCTCATCCACCTGGCTGGAGACTTGCAGGTTCCTCCTGCCTGAACGTCCCTTCGCCCTGTGTAGGGGGGCTGAGAGATGGGTGCTGGCTGTCATCAAAGGTCAGCTCATTCCTGAGCAATGTCTGCCAGCTGCACCCCCAAAACCTCTTTTTTTTGGTTTCCTCTACCAGGGATGAGGCAGGCTGGGCAGATGTCTGTGGAGGTGGCAGGTGATGGGGTCTGTGACTTCCCTACCCGCCTGCAGGGCAATGCCACCCTGGCACTGTGGTCGTGATAGCCATAAACATACACCCACATTAAGTGGTTTGCCTACCACTTAAGGAATCCTGTTGATTTAGATCCTAAATTTATTCAGGTCAAATACTGTTGTGGTACCTTTAATAGCGGGGAATGGCTTGCATGAGGCATTAACAGCCATAACACTGAGGTTACAGAAGGTGTCATCACACCAGAGCAAAAAATCCCACAGGATTGTTAGTTTTCCTTTCTCCCACAGGAAGAGGCTCGTTGCTGGGCGAGAGTGGTGGCTCCAGGGACAGCCAACCCTCGGGCCTTAACAGAAAGTCCTGGAAACCTGAAGAGGTTCCCAGCACCCTCCCTAGAGACCTGCCTCCCAGTTGCATCTCACTAGAGCATCCAGGCTGCGGGCTGTTCCTTTGAACTGACCCAAATTCCAACTTTCAAGGTTCCCCCACCCTGCTGCAGCTTGAGGGCAGCGCGAGCTTCTTCCTTCTTCTGAGAGGAGACGCGGGATGGGATGTGGTGGCCAGGGAGCAATAACAAGTACGAGAGAAACGTTAGTTTCAAGTAATTGAAGAAAGCAGTTAGATCCCTTTTTGGTCATGTTTTGAAAGCAAAATGAAAGGGGCAACCTTCTGATTTAAATTGTTTAAGAAAAAAGAAAAATAATAAGAAAAGTGCACTGTGTATACAAAAAAAAAATCTCTAAAATTTGCCTGAGCGTAAGTATGCTAACGAGTGCAGAGTTGTCCAAATATGGACTCAATGCGAGTTGGAGGGGCATGAGCCAGGTCTCATGAGTAAACAAAATAAAAATACCAGAGGGAATGTTTTAATAGCTTCTTTTAATTCCCAGTTCAAATAGATTCCTTGCTTAATTTGTTCAAGTGAAGCCGTGTCGATTTGGTAGTTGTTATCGGTTCGTTTTACTGAATGCGCTGGGGCCTGATCCCAGGCTGTGTTACGGTGAGTGTACACCAGTGAAACTCCCCTGGCACCAGGAGGGTTACAGCTAACCCACACACCAACAGCAGCAAGCCGAAGAACCAGAACCATTATTTCCAACAGCCTGTTTTGCAAATAAACCTTTTTAACCACTGGAAAATCACTGCTCTTCCGACTACTGCGAAAGCATGAGATCTAAAGCTTTGCTGAGACAGTGCAAATCTCGTACGCTGAACTTTCGCAGAAAAGAGTATTAATCTGTCAGCTAAAGGAGTTTCGAAAAGAAATGCTGACATAGTATTGAGCTGAGATTTGGGAAGCCCACGTTCAGCTCCTGGCCTGGCGCTATTGCTGGACCACGGCAATTTTAGACCTGACTTTTCCCTGCATAGCGCCTTAGTTTCTGCACTTGGACACTGGAGATGATGAAACTGTGTAAAGTAATTAGAGATCTACTAATAGTAGCAAACTTCACCAACAGTTGTGAAGCCTAGGAATTGCTGCCTTTTAGAAATATCTCTGCTGTTGGATCACCAGATGCTTGCGTGGAAGTCACTGAACTTCGTTGTTCCTCAGTGTAATTGCATGCCAGTTGGACACAACGAGTTTTACCCACTCTGCAGAGGACTAGTAATAACAAATTACATTTGCAAAGTCCCTTGGAACCATTAATTACTAAACATGATCATTTGAATCAGCATAAAGTGTCAGAAAGTTGGCCAGGTGCAGCTAAAATTCAAGGTACAGATTCTCATTCAAATTACTGCCCTTTTTCTTAACTTAAATGAATTTCAGTGACCAAAGCCTGACTGAAAAACTATTACTTGTGAATGGTAACACCACCTACGGTTTTTAAACCTGATACCTTTCTTTTATCCTCAGACTGGTTGAACTAACTTTCATTTTCAGTTAAATGACTCCAGACAGCTATTATTTCTGTCTGGCTCTATGCCTACTGCCCAGTTGTACAGAGAGACATTTAGTCAGTAAACTCGGTGCCATTTCTTTGAGGTTTCTGAAGAAGAAGAAAAGTAGAATTCTGTGGAAATGAAGAAAATTGGCCCAGTGCCATGAACTACTGCTCAAAACTCATAAATAATATCTTCTGCTGGACCTATAATTTAAGGAGGGAGATTAGCTATAGCAATATGAATTATATTTTTGTCTCCACCCCACTCTCATATCCTTTGCTCCTCAGACACATTTTTACCAGGTGGACAGGCAGGTTTTTAATGCGAGCAGGACTCTGGCTGAGATCTGGGTTTTACCTCCAGAGCTGGATGAATGTGATCAATTTATCCCTTTCCTGCACTGATTTGTCTGCTGGCAAATCACCAAGCAATTCCCAGCTAAGAAAATGTCGCTGTAAGATGATATATAGGGTGAAATGGAGAGCAGTTGCTTCCTCAATATAGCTGCAGATGATGTAGTCAATGATAGCCATTTTAGGTGGAGAATAAAATTCAGCCATCTAGAAGGCAGGCTTCCATCTTGTTTATACGTCCTGAAAAAGCTGTTACACTGGAAACATTTTATTTGCACGGCCAACAAAAGCTATTTTAGATGTAGAGTAAAGTTCAGTCTTGTGGAAGGCAGAACTTCATTTTTTAATGCACCCTGAAAGAGCTCTTACACTGAAAACATTTTACTTGAGTATTCATAGTCAAGGGGCTCCTGTGTTACAAAGACAAGGGAAGAAACAGTGCATGTGAGTAAGCCGATGGTACCTGGGCTCTCTTCACAAATGGGATTTAGGCTTGACATTAGTCCCTCCAACTTGTGAGTGCCCTGTCCCCGGGGGGATTCAGCACCTCGATGGCGGTGGTGTGGAGAGCGAGGTGCCTGTCAATGACATTTGCTGAGCAAGCAGCAAATCTAAATCAGCCAGCAGCAAATGTGGGCCTTAAGCCTCTGCCATCTATGTGCATGACTCCAGGTGTCGGGAAAAAGTATTGGTGTATATTTCGGTATCAATTGGGAATTTTGAGCGCCTCAGTTGTGGCCCTTAGATTGTAGATGGGCATCCAGGGTTCCAGTTGGTCTAAATCCCTTGTCTTCAACCTCCTCCTAGCTGAAGTCCTTTGCGAAAAACTCCCAAGTTTGCCCTGGGTACAGATGAATAACTAGATCTGACTGTCTAGGAAGCTTGTTCAGCTTAGGACTGCCAAACTCAGCCATCAGGTTATTTTAAGAACGGGCACGAGGCGGGTAAAGTCAGGCAGATAACGCTTTCTGTCTTTCTTTGGGAGTGCTCAGAAGCCAATCCTTTCCTTGGTAGGGACTGCTGTTTCATTTTCAAGTGATTGTGGCTTTGCACATTTCTTTATTACAGAACAAATCTAATCCAGCAAGAACCACTGGATCTGGAGAGGAGACTAGAATAAGGGCGAGGGAATGATTTGACCTTGGACCAGGAAAAGAAAGAGCACTCAGGACGTTTCTGGCAGGAATTGCAAGGAAAAGAAGATCCCAACAATCTGAAACTGCTTTTTGCAGGGATCACAGTTTATGTTTTCCCTCTGTGTTTTCTTTCCCCAATGTCTGGACAAGCGGGCTTCCCCCACAGCCTGCCTGAAGATACAGTCATAGCAAACCCAGTGGAAGCAGCGTGCCTTTCCCAGATGTCAGAAGCTGCTGAACAAGCACAAAAGAAAGCTAGGATGGAAGACTCATGAGGACATGAGTCACGAATTTCTTTCAATCCTCATTTCAATTACTTCCTGCCCCTTAACAGGAAAATAGCTACCACAAAGTAAGTGCAGGAACATCCATAGACACAGAGAAACCTTGGAACACAACAGATATTATTTAAGAAGTAGCTGCTGATTTAAAGAAATTGCATATTATTTCTTGTACATTTGCTAATAAAACATCATAAAGGAAAACTCTATGTCATCTCGCTAATTCAACTCAACGCAATCGGTTCAATTACCTAGATTTGCAGTGTCCCAGTAAATCCTGTACTGTGTTCCTTTTCCCAGACCCACCCCACTGGTGCTGACAGGGGAAGAACTCGTTCTTTGCTCTCCGTACTGTGAGGAATTCCTCACAGAGCTGAGGATTAAATGTGGCTCTTTTAAACAGATTGCCTTTTCTTTAAGGTGATGTTAGTCAAACAAAGCTCTCGTTTCCTATCACAATATTTATGCTTGCTACTAGCTCTTCTGTCTCCAAGTTACTTGCTAGTGCAAGGTGGTGATCAGAAAGGAGGAAAGTCTGTTTTAGGCCTTTTTTATTTATGAAACACTGGAAGAAAGACTAAGTAGCATTAATTCATCTTACAATGTTTTCACAGCAGAAAAAAAAAATTGGCAAAAAGTATATTATACAAGCTCAGTCAGCCAGCTCCCAGGGTTGTACTGCTATTTGCCCTGGGCCAATTATATTTTACATGATCAACACACCCAATAATTAAATAATGAATTGGTTTCTTTTGGAAACTCCATAAAATGTCATGGACCAGAGAATATTTATCTAGCCTCTGTGATTCCTGCTGAAGAAACATCTGGTTCTTTTTTCTTCAATCAACATGAAGCCTGAAGGGGCCCAAATTCAAAAGCAATTATATTTTATGTCATTTATGTGCATTACAGGCTGACAAATTTAACTTGTTGGAATATGTGATCCCACCCTCCCTATCCAATTTATGTTGATCACATTTTCAGACAGCCATGGAAAGAGCTGTTGCAGCTTGATAAAAGTTGTTGATCTATCAACTCCTATAACTTCATCGCCAGAGTTTGCAATAACAAGGTGCTCGTTCTAACATAAAAGCTGCCGCTAGACCGTGCTTCCCTCCTACCGGGATTATTGTCAGGGAAAACCCCAGAAAAGGTCTCTTTGTGTACACCTTGTAGCAGGTCCTTCAAACGCTTTCAGCCTTCCTCTAACTTTGAAAGAGAAGCACATTTTTTTCCTTTAAAAACAACTTTTACTTTGAAAACGATAGAAGACTTCGATGAAAAAAGACCACAGATGCAAATTCTGGATGGTATAACTTCCCACTTCTCATAGAAGGCCTGTTTTGATACTGAAGCTTGGCTGTTTCAGACACTGTGTTACAGAGCAGTGGTGCCTATAATGCTTGCTCATAAGCAATAAGGCAGGTGTATTTGAGCACATTACCCCCCATATGCTGCTCTCTTAGCAGAGCTCGAAAGCTAAGCTGGCGAGGAGACCCTGTGGTACCTCTGATGTCACAGTGAGGGGTGTTGGCGATTTAGTAAGTGGTAACATTTCTTGTGAGTTTTATTTGAATCAAAATCCTTTGGACTGTGCTAGGAAGCTTAAATAGCACCGTGACAATACTCTCAGTAATGTCTGATGTGGGTGGATTAAATGTCAGGCTGCTAGAAGTACCGCCTTTGAGAAGAATAGAAAAACAAATGCACTTACGTCTTCTACAAGTATTGTCATGTATTCAAAAAAGACAAGCTTAACCTCCTCCAATTTAGACAGTTGATCTCAAAACTCGTAAGATTTAACAAAAAAGAAAAAAAAGAATAATACATGTTGGGTGAGCTATTGGGATTACTCCATCATCACTTTGAGCTTTTCTCCCAACTCATCAGAAACTAGCTTAAAAATTTTAACTGCCTTCAGCAATGTGCCAGGATGTGAAACAATGCAGCCGGAGCTTGCCACCTTGTAAAAGGGATGTCACGGCTGCTCTGGTGAGAATTGGAAAAACCACCTTATGAGTCACTTTATGAGTCTTATGAGTGAGTTCCAGCATGGGCAATTATATCTGCCAATGTAATACCCATTTTCAGTTTCTGCTGGGTCTTTTTTCCCTTCTAGTATCTTCTACTGTTTTACTATAGAGGGGATGAAGCGTTGGGGAAGATGTGGAGGTGGATAGTTGCATTCAGATAAATGCATATTTAGTCAGTTTCTTAGCTTTGGAAAGTATTTTAGGATTTCTTGTCTACCTTTCTTCTCCATGTGTATGTCCGGATCACTTACGTTTACTGAGAAATCCCCACGATTTTGCTACAGCTAACCTTCCACAACGCAAATTACATGCAGATGAGTGATCTGTAGCTAGGCCTCACTTGGAAAAAACTGCACGGCTTGCTCGCTCCAGCCCTCTGCCCTTCCTCATATGCTCTGAAGATGCCACTGCTACTGCCTCTTCCCTCCTCCCAGGGATGCTCGTCACCTCCTTTCCACTCCTGCCAGATCTGTGGTCTGCTCCGACAGCTCCAGAGCTGAGCCAGACCAAAGGCACCCACCCGGACCACGGTGACACCCTCTGGAGCTGCTTGGGCGAGCCGGCACCCTGGTCCCCCTCTGGGAGCTGTGGGCGAGACCAGGCTCGTCCCGGCAGCGGTGTCCTGCCCTGTGCCTCCACTGCAGTGTGCTCACACTTCCCTGGTGAGCTGCCTCACCACTTGGAAACTGCTTTGCTAGTGAATAACTGGAGATGAGACTTGCCCAAGGATCTTGGCCATCTCCGCCTACTTGCAGCTGCATGGCTATACATCAGCTTACAGCATCATATAGCGAGACCACAGTGCTCCTTGTTTCCAGTTTCTAAACTGTATTAAAAGGCAGCTAAAAATACCTTAAATACTTTCCTAATGTTCCTTTTCCATGTAAACAACTGCTGTGGGAGGAAGTGGCTTCTACATTTTTGCCTGTCAGGGGTGGTTCACACTAAGAAAATGTTTAAGAACACCTATACAAGACCACACTATCTGATGAACCAATCTATTGCCGAATTTGTGTTAAACAGAAGAAAAAATAAATAGGCCTTGTATAGCTGCTCAAGTTCAGAAAGCTTCTTGAACTGCTTAAGTAAGTTTTAGGCCATCCTATAACTGGAAAACTGCTGAACTGTTGTTT
Source organism: Fregata magnificens (assembly GCA_013389945.1). Taxonomy (NCBI): domain Eukaryota; kingdom Metazoa; phylum Chordata; class Aves; order Suliformes; family Fregatidae; genus Fregata; species Fregata magnificens. The sequence continues at coordinate 107,534 of WAAD01042145.1, forward strand.
TCATAAATATTCCCTCACAGGCATACAAGAAACAGGCTGTGTTGACAAGTGGGAACTTCTGCTTGAGCCAAAACTTTGGCAAAACTTTTCTTCTGGAAGCCAGGGCAGCAACACTTCTCCAGCCCTGACAGAAGAGGCAAAACATTCAGCAGTCCAGTCTACCACTCCTGACATATTTCTAATGTCACAAAAGTGTCATAGGTGCAGTGTCAGGCAGTCACCAAGGGAGGTAAGTGTCCCACAGCTGCCATTGCCAGCTACAGCATCTGCCCTGGCACCTTTGCCCGACAAAGCTGGTACTCCACATCTTGTGGTTAAGCTGCATTCCCAATGGGTGTTGCGCTACTTGTGATTTTCTGCAAAAACTTTTCAAGCACAGTAACGCATATTTCTGTTGACAGTTTGAAGCAAGAGAGAGCTGTCTGCCAGGCTGGCATATAGAGCCTCAAGCGCTGACTGATGCCGCAATGCCTGAGTCAGTACTGAGCCACTGCCCTAGCATAATGCTAGGAGGGCTGGATATGCCTTGATTTGGAACAGGCACAAGATTATGAGTACTTCATTCCGTCACCCTTCTCCTGACAATGGTAATTATAAGTCCTGTGGTATTTTTTCACAAGAAAAGGGCTGTTAGCTTAAGCTGTCCTGGCCAACATTCCACTTCAGGTCATTTCCTTTGCCTTCCCACACTCATTGCCTCTGTAATGTAAATCTTATATTCATTCTCCTAAGCTATGTAGTGTTACTTTTCTCTGATCTGATTAGATGGTTACTCCATTGCAATGGATAACTAAGAAGTTTTTTCAGAACTAGGACCAAAGCAGTTTCATCTTACTTGTGTGTTCAGAACACTTTGGAGAGTAAAGCAATATAGAAATTGGGCCTGATTTTATTACGCAAGTCTTTAACTTGTCAATTTGTTGCAAATTTCTCAGAAGTTACAATGGATTTGCAATATTGTAATTTCAGGAGAGGTATGTGCAGAGGTAAGAGCTCAAGCAACAGTTATCTCTTGAGGGTCTCAGCACCCACTGCTCATATGCGATAGCGGGGACTGATGGGGTCTCAGCACCTTTCAAAATCAGGCCCAAAGCTGGTCCCCCAAAGCAGAAATGATTTCTGAAATTTTTTACTTAAACACAAGTTTCCCTGGTACGCTACTGTAAGCAGAACATGAATGAGGCCGTCCTTTGTATAGAGAAGTTTCAGCAATAGTAACAAAGCTATTGTTTTGTTTGTTTTTCAACAGCTTTTCTAGGCAACTTGTTAAGGTAGCATTCATATCACCTTTGGAGTATTTCTTATCTCACCCTTGTGCCGTGTTTCAGCCAGTCCCACTTAAGATCGAAAGACTGTAAAATAATCACAGCAAATTCTTAACATAATGCAGGACTCTGTTTTACAGTCAGTAACATTTCCTGTAACCATTCTGTATCAGCCAGAATTTTTGCTGATGCTAATTCATAATATAGACAAAACACCAGATCCTTCATTGAAATCAACGGCCACATGCTTCTTGATTTTAATGAGATGATGTGTCTATTCAAAGTAAATTCAGAGAGGGAGAGATTTTTTTCATTTAGGACCTTGACTTTACAGGGTTGTTGAGACTACTTATCTATTCTGCTATATTTTTTAGATCTTCAGGTAGAGTCATTATTCTGGAAGAAAGTCAGGCCTGTTTCAGCACAGCATGTTTGCAGGGGAAGCTCTTCCAGAACAGCTCTGCCAGGCAAATTCTCCACATTTGCTGGTAGTAGTTCAAAGTGACTGAAAATCTCAATCATTTGGTGGTTCTTGGGAGCCCATCAGAAACAAGCAGCTCCCTTGTTCCTGGTCTCACTAGATACTCGTCTGCAGCTCAGCTGGCAGTAAGCAGGCACTGTGGTAGAAGCAGCAATATACTGAACTATTTTTAGCATCTCAGGAGGGACTCCTAGACTAAACCTTTGAGCCACAGTGGCAATTTAGGTGGGGAAAACTACTGATGCCTGTGTTGTACCTGTTCTACACAGCAGACACAAGCCTCCACAAAATAGAAAGCTTTTCCCAATAAAAAATGTCTCCTTCCACACCAGCTTGAACTATATTATCCGGAAAAGGACCTGGGGGTGCTGGTCGACAGCCGGCTGAACATGAGCCAGCAGTGTGCCCAGGTGGCCAAGAAGGCCAACAGCATCCTGGCTTGTATCAGGAATAGCGTGACCAGCAGGAGTAGGGAAGTGATCGTGCCCCTGGACTCGGCACTGGTGAGGCTACACCTCAAATACTGTGTTCAGTTTTGGGCCCCTCAGTACAAGAAGGACACTGAGGTGCTGGAGCGTGTCCAGAGAAGGGCAACGAAGCTGGTGAAGGGTCTAGAGCACAAGTCTTATGAGGAGTGGCTGAGAGAACTGGGGCTGTTTAGCTTGGAGAAGAGGAGGCTGAGGGGAGACCTTATCGCTCTCTACAGCTACCTGAAAGGAGGTTGTAGTGAAGCAGGCCTTGGACTCTTCTCCCAAGAAACTAGCGATAGGATGAGAGGAAATGGCCTCAAGTTGCGACAGGGGAGGTTTAGACTGGACATCAGGAAGAATTTCTTTACCGAAAGAGTAGTTAGGCATTGGAACAGGCTCCCCAGAGAGGTGGTGGAGTCGTCAACCCTGGAGGTGTTAAAAAAATGTGTAGACGTGGCACTCCAGGGTCTAGTTTAGGAGTCATGGTGGTGTTAGTTGACGGTTGGACTTGATGATCTTAGAGGTCTTTTCCAACCTTAATGGTTCTATGATTCTGTGATTTTTGTCCCCAAAATTGGTCTCCATTATTGCTATAAAAGTCTCAGTGTATTTACTCTAACACCTACCAAAAGTAAAAGACATCAGAAAGATTTATTATCCTGTTCTGCAAACAAAGAACTTAGAGACATAGTAAGGCTCTAGACAGACAGTGTCTTCCTAATTCGGATGTGTTTTAATACCATACCTCAGGTGCTCTCAAACACAGCAAACCCAGAAGTTACTACTGGCTGGCTGGTTGTTCACACTACCTATGGCATTTAAGCTCAGTCACACTATCTGAAACCACTTCTTAAAGCTCTCTAAGCTCAATTTTGCCTGTTCCAGGTTAAGCAGTGCTCACAGAAACTAATGAGGTTAGTAACACTGCCAAAGGGGAAAAGCAAACAGGTGAACGATGGCAATTTGTTAAAACACACAGTTGTTTGCTAAATTAGTGTCTGTCCATGGCATAAGGGCAGACTTTCAACAGGATTTAGCTGCTTAAATCTTGCCTCATTTCTTCTGTGAATGATGAAGTCTCTATCCACAAAATCTCCTGTTGACTACTAGTCCTTATGCAGTTTAAAGGCACACAGAGCGCCCACGTTTCTCCCAGGAACTTTGCTAAGTATTTGAAAGTCTGCTTTAGACCTGCCCAGGACTTCAAGTTTTCACAGCAGCAAGTAGCCAGGCCTGCTATGGGATCGAGGGCTGAAGGACACGTCCTTGCCCTGCCCTTCAAGATTTGAATTGGGATGTAATTTTGGAGCACTACTCTTGGATTGAGCCTTCCCACACAATCCTCAAGGAAGGTCCAGAAGAAAACCCTATCTGACCTTTCCCCAAAACCCCTGTAACTCAGCAGTTAGGGGTACCCACCAAGGCTTTAGCAGGTTCAGATTTAATTCTAAGCTCTGTTTGGGAAGATTTGAACCCACATCTCCCACTGTTAATTCTCTAACCATGGAACCACATTGTATACACAAGGAGGGCTTTTGCAAACCTCTTTTGAAGCAGTTCCAGTGTGCTTGGACTAATGAAGTATTCATTGGGCCAGAGAGAGTACGAGCAAGAGAATAAGCATGACTCCATTGCCTTGTGATTAGAACATTCCCCAAGGGGGGAGACCTATATTTTGTCCCTGCTCTAATGGCTATTTAATGTTATATCATTAGATTATACCATATTATATCAATACGCTTTATATTACATATACACACATGTATGTAAAGAAAATGTAAAATAGTCATTAAAGCAGGGACTCGAACCCAGATTTCTTCCCCTAACCTCCTCTTCAGGGGGTGCCATAATTACTGGACTATGAAGTCATACTTCTTCTCTCACTCTCACGTTCTCTGGCCAATTAACATTTAATTATTCTGGCCCAAGTGAAACATTTTCGATAGGAGGATTTTGGGCCCTGCAGTCTGCTGTAACCTGGTGATTAGAGGTCCGTGGGTGCAGTGTCTCTGGGTCAAGGAGGCATGGTGTTTCCGCCCCCATGGTCCCTCCTCAGCAGTACCTGCTAGACAGCCTTGCTCTGTGAGCCTACATCTGTGGTTCCCATCCTCAAACACCTGACTCTTCTCCCATAGTGTATGGGCAGTACTGCATGGGCCGCCTAGGAACCTAATGCAGAACTGTAGATGCCATCACATTGAGTAAGCATTGGATGCTATGTTGCCTGAACTCTTTTCTGCATCCAGCTCGAAACTACCTGCTAAAGGCCAGTCTTTTAAGCCAAGTAGAGTCCTAAATTCTGGACCATACTTCCTTCTTTTTCTTTGATTTCTCAAGTTAGGCAGATCTGTGTCTAGCTAATAAGCAGATGGGCGAGTTCAGAGGAAAATTGAAGTGATAACGTTGCTAGGAGTTTCAAAATTATTTCATAGTGGTTGCAATGTTTTAGGGAGGGGTATCTGTAATCATGCAGCTTATGAATCATGGTTGATATTATGAGGTTGTCAGTCTGAAAACTATCCAGTCTTTGACCTAGCATGGACATACATGGGTAAGCCAGGAACAACTGAATGTCATTAGGGAGAGCCCTTTAGACAGTGGAGTAGTTATTATGCATTTGTGATAGTTACCAAGAGCAGAACAAAGATATTGAGTGGTGAGTGTGGCTTTAAAATAAATGCCTCACAGGACAAAGGCCATGCAAGATGGACATAAAAGTTAACAGAATAAAAGCAGACCCTCAAGTCAAGTATACAAAACTAAAGGCAATGTCCCTCAATCAGCAAATAATGCACTGCCATAGAAAACGAAGGCACCCCAGCAGTGCTAGCTTCAGCTTAAAGAAAAACCTGTCATGTTGCAGGACCAGAGGTGGTGAAGCATAAGCATGGATGTATTTCTTGCATTATAAAAAACAGAGTAAGTGCTACACATGACTGTTCTGTAAAATCTGCAGGTTTTGTTTCCTTGTACCTACTTTATTCTGGTTAAAGGAGCCTATATCAGAAGGTCCACACCTTTTGGACGTTCTGGGACATCCAGCATGTAAGTGATTGGAGTGGTGGTGTAGGGAACCACAGCAGACACCCAGGCCACATGGTGTGGTAGCCAGATTGTAGATGCCCATTCTCAGAAGGAAAGCAGTAGAGTATGCTCCTGCCAGAGTATCTAGACCTCAGAACCAAAGCCAAAAGCAGGGACTGAATACTGGTCACTCTCTGAAAACTTAAAACTTTTGAAGAGACCTGGTGGCCAGACCCCCAAACAGGCAGTATAACTTCCTTTAAAAAAACTGTCAAAATGAGATCTTGAACTAACTGCAGCTAGGGTAATGGCTACCTGTATTTCCCTTACCTTTGATAGCACACACTTTTCTATTTCATTTCTAAGCTGTGTGCGAGCTATGAATCAGCCCTGCTATGAATACGATCTAACAAAGAAGTGTCTGTTTATTAGGGGGGAAACATATGTCTTCCTACATCCCTCATGGTTAATGTTAACAACACCGCCTAATGCCAATAAAGATCTATAGAGAGACAGACAGATAGATATAGAGACATCTTTTGTGATTAAATATAATTACATAAAACTTCAACTTCAACAACTCCATTGCAAAAAGATCTCCATCCATTGCTTAACATGGACTACTGCACCTTGCTTATTTTTCAAAACGTAAAAAAGATCTTAAAATATAAAAGTGTCTCTGTGCTTAGAGGATAATACTCTTTTTTCACTTCAGCGAATGTTGATCTCTAGAACATTTTTCATTACACGTCGGCTGAGTTAGACTTGGTGATTCTGCCCCTAACACCTGTAAATCAAAGGAAAGATGTGCAGGGCTGTGCTGCTCTGACACCTCATCTCTTCTCTGACTGTCACATTTTCACCTGCTCATTGTGTGAACACCGGTAGCATGCTGGCAATGCAGCTGGTCGCAAGCTCAGTGCTAATCTCACCCAGGCACAGATTCTGTGTCCTTTCAGCATTGGTTTGTCTCCTGGCTCCAGGTTACTTCTCTGGTCCTGATCCTGCACTTGGGCCATGCCACAAGGATTTCAGTTCTGGACTAAGCCTGGATTGTCCTTGGGTCTACATCCCTTTATACAGCTTATTTGTAAAAGTATGTGAAATGTACATTTTAGTAAATATATTATAAACCAAAATTTAATAAAAACTCTCCTCTCCTTTGGAAATTACTTTAAAATATCATATACTAAGGACTTATTCACTTTGATCTAATAAAACTATTCATAAACTAAAAATTCTGGAATGTAGCACCCATACAAAATAGTTCCTTTTAACTGGGAAAAACCAGCTGTCTGACCTAACCTGAACTCATCATAATCAGGAGCCTTTCTTTCTTGTGAATGAGCCCTGGATGAATCTTGAGAAAAACTTTACAAATACCTTCCCTCCTTACCTCTCAGGCACACATGGAGGCACACATATATACATACACACATATGCCCCCCTTGATTTTTTTTAAATGCACATTTCATGCTGATTCAGGCTACAGGACTCATAACCCTAAAACCATGTGAAATGGGAGTTTGACATTCTTCCTCCTGTAAAGCCAATGGATTTTTATTTATTACAGCATAAACTTACCAGACCCTTGCCCAAAATAATTATATGTACATTTTGTTTAAAGATTTGCTGTGTTTATCTCATGAGGATATGCTGCAGGCTGATAAACCCTGCTTTCAAGAGCCCTCCTATAGTCTTCTTTTGCCTTGCTCATCTTTAAGTCAGATATAACGCAACATCTCACAATCCCTTCTTCTACACTATGGGCATGCATTGTGCAATCTGCTTGTAGGGGCAAACAGTTTATTCACTCCCTCTATATACAAACAGTCCTTAATTTCTTCATGCAGAAAGGAAAAAAAAAACTTGTCTCAAGTACGGTGGGACTCTTTAAAGCAGAAACATCTGTCTACCAGAATTTAAACCAAGAACAAAGCTCATTTATCATAAGTTCTACCAACACCAGCAGCAAGCATATACCATGCTTCCTGTCAGCATGACCTTTATCTGCAAGTAAGAGAGCAGCAAAACAAGAAAAGGACAAATACGTAGCTCCTAGAGGACAGCACAGCATGTCCTGCCTCTGCAACACATTACAGGAAAAGCAAGAATAAAAAGCCTTAAAGAAAGACATCACAAAGGCAGATACAAGGGCAAGAGCAGACAAAGCTAAAGCAAGAAAATAGAAACATTTAACCTACCACACCCTCTGAAACACCAATTTTTCTCTTTCAACAGCAGTTTTGGGACTTCCAGGAAGTTTTACGCCATTGTTTGTGGTAAACGTCAACCTGGTCACGGCTCAATATCAGTAGAGGATTTGTTGTTCTGGTGATTGTTGCTATTGTTTAGGAAAACAAACAGGGAACTGATGAAACCAGGTCCTGGGTCCATGCTGTCACTGAAACAGAAGACCAGTGTTAAAGACAGGGAAAAGGTAGAGACACAAAAAGCCACGAAAGTGTAACAAAAATCCCAGACACACAGGCAAGAAAAGGGGAAGCAGATAGGAGAAAAAGACCTACACATAAGCTAACGTCCAAGTCAGAATTTTCCTTTTTTACCAATTTTTTGGTGGTGGTGGGTTTTTTTACTGGTGGTTTGCTTTCTAGCAGAAAGTGCTCTGTGTTCAGCCTGACATTCAGAGTATTGTTTTAATATTGTTCTTTAAAACAGGGAGATGTACTTCAGTAACAAAAAGCTATCTCATTAGCTCAATTAGGAGACACATGACACCCCTTTTCACAAAAGGCAAGAAGCTGAAGCAACAATAAAAGAGCGCCTAGCAAGGTGTGCCCTGTTGTGGTTAATGCTTCTTTATTTGCCAACGTACACAAGCCTTTGTATACAATTATGTACATGAGTATGTGATGTATAAGGGCTCTGCTTGCCAAGGCCACATAATCCTACATCTCATTCCCCATTTTCAACATTAGAGTTCAAGATCCAATATGCCCTCATGGAAAGCTCTCTCCATCCTGGTTCTGCAAGAAGTCATGTCGGAGTTGTCACCAAATACTCCTCTTATGCCTGTATAAACTCATTGGGATTTACCCTGTTTACAGCAGAATCTGATTTCATATACCTCCTGAAGCAATTAACGCAAACCTTCTGTAGCTGGCCAAAACAAGGTTCCCAAGTAACCTGATTTCCAGATGCACCAGTAGCTCAAAATTGCTCTTTGCCACTATCTATTCAGCACTTCTGGAAAAAGCAGTTGGGTTTTAGGTATCAAATCACAAATTTAGGACACTAACTTCAGGATGCTCTTCTTCTAAGAAACTGGGTCTTGAGCCAGTGAAAGGCTAAATTCTACCTTCAATTATCACACTGCAGCCCCTTGGTCTTGGCGGGCACGTAACTGAACTGCATGTGCAGAGCACCTTCTTAAATGTACATAGTTGGGGCATTTCAAATTTCCCTCCATTTTGCAGATGTAGCACCAGACACAGCCAGTCTCAAAGTTTAGTCAGAACAGGTTCCAATAGAAAACTTGAAAGCAATAGCTTTACATTCAGCTGCAGAAAAAAAAAAGCCCATATATTGTGGTAGTCTTCACTTCTCGCACCTACTCAGTGTCAACAGCTGTTTAGCTGTAGAATTTTGAAAAAGCAATCACTTCTTTTAATATTGCTGCAAAAGTATTTTATTTCTACATAAATGATTTATTTTAATTTTATTTCATATTATTCAACATAAGCTATTTCTAGTATATATCTATAATGTATTGTGGGTAGAAAGAAAATCTCTGATGAACGCATACTAGTGAGTTCTAGAAAGGCAGATAATTTCCTTCACTTAATAATAGTTTTCTTTCCTCTTGGCTGCAGACTCTCATAACTAGCACCATGCCAAACATTCAAAGATTGGATTATGGCCTGTCGTACTTGATTATTTTTGTCAGCATGCTGACCCAGGGTGCCCTTTTCTTGTGTTGTTCCTTCTGTTTCCATTTTTCATGTCATCCAGCTTTTCATCTTGTCAATCAGCTTTTGACTTCCTGATTAAAGTGTCTGTCACAGGAGCGGCCTGGTCTCCAGTCAGTTGTTTAATTTGTTCCTCATGGCATCCAATTGAGTTATTCATCTGGCCCAGCTGTTCCCAAGTGCTTCCAGCATCACTTTTTCATGTGTTTGGGTTTAACCTCTATATCTATGTACAACAGTGTGAATTGTTCCATTCATTCTGTTGACTGTGGATTGCTTTGCCTCCGCCTAATGCCTTGACATTGCTAGGACGGCTGCTACTGTATTCTGCGGCTTAACCAGCTGAGAGAAAAGCAGTATTTCACCCTGGTGTTATGGTAACAAGTACAACTAAACAGACTAGTTCTCAAGTATTATAGCAGGCCCAATTTTTAACAATTAGGAACATGTAATGGAAAACTCTGCTCTCAGAGATTTGAATCCACCCAAAAAAAAAATGTTGATGACGCTTGGCAGGAGGAGAGAAATGTTACTTTGCCAGGAATTTTTAGCATTCACTTGAAATCAGTTCGCTTCATTATCATGAGGGATGTTTTCTCAGTGCCAAGTCTAGGCCTGGTATAACACAGCCATAACTCCCAGTGACTTATGTGGGAGTTGCACAAGCTCACAGCAGGGCTAAATTTGGTGATCTGACTAAAGTCGGACAGGCATCCAGTTGGAACAATGGAATTTAAATCAATTCAGTGTCATCGCAGTAAAATGCTCAAATGTTGTTCTGTTGCTTTAATCGCTGCTTTTCAGAGAGAATTAGGGGAGAATAATTAGCATTAAGTTCTGACTCTACTCCATGAGTTTTTTGCCTCTGGAATAACAACTGATTGCCTCAGTTTCCCTACTGGATATAACAATATACACCACACAGGGATGAAGGAACATCATTTATTAAATAAGCTGAAGCTGAAAAATGCTGAGTATTATTATTTATGATTACTGGAAGCTAATCTAATTGAGTAGAATGCTGGAATAGTTTTGAACTGTGTATCACGGGGAAGAAAGACATTTTCTGATAACCAGCTTTCTTTTTTGACAGAAGTCAAGCAAAGTCCATGCTGTAGGGCACATGTTGATTGATTTAGGGTTTGGGAATAATCTATTTTCCTTCCCCATTGCTCTATTGTTTCATCTTTTTTTCCTGTCTTCTACTGCATCACAAAGTATTGTCATTTGCTAATGGCAGGATGACTTAATGACCTTTCTCAGATAAGAAATTCTCTGCTTCACTATAAAAGCATATTGCATTTATATAAGTTTTATCTGATAAAAATATAGAGAAAAAAATTTGATCCTAAGCTGGGTAGATTTTCAGCAGACTGCAGCTTTTTTTCCTATTGTGTTAACATTCGTTTCTCCACAGGCACATCAAGACTCAAAGTGCTGATTCCATAGCACTGTGAGTTTTTAGTAGAGTTTTATATACCAGAAGAGTTTTATTAAAACAATATTAACTCAGTCAAGTCCCTGCTGGATGCCTGTCCACATCATAAAAACCACTAGCTTGACTGGCACTCACTGGCACCCATATAGGAACTCTCAGTGGGGAAGCCAAGGACTGAATGGACCTGGGTCCTGAAGTGCCCTTTCATCCCTACAGGTGGTCCTTCCAGCTCAGAAGTGAGGTACGTTCTTGGAGCAGTACCATACCTGTTCTGGGGCTAAACAAATGACTTCAGCTTTCATCACCTTCGTGCCAAAACTTTTCAAGAGTCTTACTTTTTTCTTTTCATTTTCTTTTTTTCGAATGAAGAATCTAAAGTTGTGTTTGCTTGTTAGGAAAACTGCATTCTTTCCAGTTGTCGTTTTTGCACTTATTTAGAAAACAGAGGTACACATAAGAGAGGATCAGGAAATATCTCCAGTGGCATTTGGGGTTTGGAGCCATGATACGTCTAAGAGATTACTACTTTCCTCTTACTTTCTCACTTTGTAGAAGCAGCCACAGGACCCTTTTACAGAATGCAATCTGGCTTTAATCACCACTAAATGGCTTCCATCCTACTGGAGATTTGTTTGGGAAGGACTGTTCCTGAAAAACACTGCTGTGAAATGCATGCTATTTGGAATGAGTTTGTATTTGAAATGCATTCTATTTGGAATGAGTTTGTATTTTCTAACCTCACAATATTTTAGGATGGGTTAGAAAATATGGCAGGACAGAGTGAATATGTACATTGGGCCTAGTAAGTATGCACTTTCTATTAGTATTTGAGTCTCTCCTGGGTGCAAAAAAGGAAAAAGGAAGAATTAGTTCTCAAAAATAAACTGCATCTCGTGGCCACATGCAATGCACCCATTCAAAATAGGCTGTGCAGTTAGTACTGCTGGGCTTGCTTGGAAACTTTGCCCTGAGTCCTCTGAATTTGGTTCCCTCTTACATTTTCCATGAGCTTGACTCCTTCTTGGTTAGCCAAGAAAATAATTGCACGATGTCTCAAATCTGCCCTTCCCCCAGCTTCTTGTATCATAAAATAACTCCAGGCACAATGTTATGCAAGTCTGTGATCATCCCTCTAATTTCTTATAAAAGATATGACCTCGTTATCAATGAAGATATTTTTAAAGTACTGATCATCTGAGCTAAAACCTCACGGATAGAAATGCAAAATATGTTCTAATCTCTCTTAAAGCTCAGCTCCACATTGGTTACACTCAATTCAAATTCTACATGGTTTTCTTTGCAACCAAAACCAACTACTCTACTTTCAAGATACATGAAATATGAGCTGAAATTTTGGGGTGCAGCCATAATCTTGAGAGGTTATATTACAATGTTTGGGGGTGTACAGACTTTATTAACACCTGAGAATGAAATTTGGCTGCCAGGCACACATTTATTAGGATCATTCTAAAAATTTGCACAGTATAAAGCCCAAACCAGGGTGAGCTATACAATTTTATTTCTGGATCATAACCTGAGCTGATTCTCTTAATGCATAGAGAAAGGGGCATGTAGTTTTCAGATTGTGACAACTTTTGGTTTGTGTATTATGTACTGTAGTTCTAATCAGTTGGGAAGACATTTTATTCTCAAAGCTCAACATGGACTGCAAAAGGAGGTGTATACTCAATACTCTTCCGCAGAGATTTTACATTTATTCTTGGTTGCTGTTGTTCTCAACCTAAAAGAAAGGTCACTTCAAGTGATGCTACATATATTGCGCTCTTTATGCACCTAACAGTAGAGTGTCTGTGCTCTAAGATGACAGAAGATCTGCAGCCCCTCATTCCTTTTGCCTTTGATGTCTTCAAGAAGTGACTGAAATATCAATATGTTTACTGAACATAGAGGAAAAACTACTTCCCTCAGGGTGAAGTAACTAGGTTTAGGATGGCTTACAAGACACCTCCCCTATGGAAGAGGACGAGCTTCAGGGCACATATAAATATACATCATATACACATAGTCATTCTCCCAGCCAGAAAAAATACATGTGTTTAACAAGCACATTTCAAATGCAACCTGGTTTAGCTTCTGCTGCATTAATAACTCCTGCAATTAAGCAACGTTGGTAGCCAATTAGCTCAATTTTTTTCATATTAAAGGAGCAAATATAGGCAGGTATTTAACCCCTTTTGTGCCCTTGGGCCATCAGCATGCCTAACATTGGGGAAAGTGTAACTGTAATCCTTTCAGATACAGTTTTTCTTCTGTTATATCAGGAGGTGATAAAACGAAACAGCATGATTGAATATTGAAAAGGCTGGATAACTTTATGAGTATTGCTACTACTAATAGCCACCTTATGTTTAAGTGAAATCTTTTGCATGGGAGGATCTAAAAACTTCCCAATGTGCATATAAGGATAATTTCACTTATCATTGAACTTTTCTAAGGCAACCATGGTGCATAAAAGGAAAACTCCATGAGATGAACAGCAAGACTGGCACTTAGTGGAAATACTAGTGTTAGTCTATAACCTGTACAGCAGGACCTACTTTGTGATGGGGAGGTAATATTGTGTGATCTTTCCCAGACCATAAGCCAGTATGGTGGTTCTAGAAGTTGTCACCAAAAGGTACTTTATTCTCCTTTGTACTCCCTGAGTATACGCAGGGGCTTAAGGCTGCAGTCTAGTCCTTGTATTTCATGTTGTTAATTTTTCTAAAGCTATATAGGATGAATATTATCTATATAATATTAATTTACTTCCATTTTCTGCGCATTCAGTTTCAACACATCATCCCATAGCTACCTATTGCAATGCTGGACTAGGTGATATTTTAATGCACTCTAATTTCCATTTAAAATTCTACTGGAAAAGTGTGAAATATCCTTTTTTGTATGTGTGTGAATAGAGCCTTTAGTGCTCAAGTTTAAATGAATGGTGTATTTTTTGGCTAGGTGTCAAAGACTTAACAGAACTTGTACTATAGTCTTCTCACAGGAAAAAACAAATAGTTTCACACTGAGGTATTTGGAAACAGGTGTGCTGAACAATTACAGAATGTTACAGCTCTTGAAGGCAGCCCTCCAAGAAATTAAGTTCTAAAAATGTATGGTAACACTATCACATTGATAAAATATCTAGTACTGAATCCCACTGGACAGGAGAAAAACTGACTGGAGTGCAAGGAGAAGATGTGATCACTATTATGTCAGGGCATGAAGCAGCTAGAGTTGTTGCCAACAGGTCTGGAAGGAAAACAATAGAAAAGCTTCACTTGGGATGTGGTTTGGAACAAGAGATCAACAGTGTCCGCTCCCACTCTCACGGCCACCACCCTGCCTCGAGCGGCAAAACGCTCTCCTGGCCATACTCAGTGAAGTGCCTGATGGAGCCATCGCTGCTTATTTAGCACGCAGCTACACAGCTCTACAAAACTAAGCAGCAACCTTTTTTGCTGATGCCTCTCTTTCCTAAAGCACGAGTTCCACATTTCTGTTTCACCATATATTCATCTCATTTCAATTCTCTCCTGAAAAAACAATCTTTCCATGCTTCTCCTCCTTGGTTATGATGTAGCTCAAACTTTTCCATAAAACTTGTAAAGTCAAGATTTCACTTCCACCTCCTGATTTCTAACAAACATCCAGAAACAATAGTAAGCATTTCAAAGCTGTTATAAATCCACAAAAAGAAATCCAACCTTCAGTCCGCTCCCCTGAGATGTTCTCCTGCTCTTACAAAAATTATTTATGTCCCCAAGGCACATCTGCATAGCAAACCTTTACCAGGACCTCTTAACTTATTTTGCACTTTCCCACTTTGAGACCACTGTTCTCAGAAATTTAAAGTGGTCTCTTCCATCAAGTCTGTTTTATCTGTTACCTCAAGACAAGGTGACCCCACCCCAAATTCACCAACTTACGTGTGTGGTGCTTCCACATGGCGTAGAGGGGAATTCCTCACTGACTCTCTCCACATTCAGGTTATGGCCCTATCATTATTTTAGCATGTGTAGCTACACATTTTGTTACTGGTCACAAAATTATTCCTCTCTGTTTTCAAATCCAGCTGTACTGTTTGACTCCGTGACCTTCCGTGGCAGCGGATCCCAGAGACCACTCTTTGCCTTTGCCAAGACTGTAACAGAATGTTTAACGTCAAAGGATGAAAACACATTATCCCATCTTTGATGTTTAAAGTGAGGGGAGAGACCTCAAGACCTTTCTGCATATTATACAGTGTAACACATTTGTATGCTCTCTGCAGAGCTGGCATGTCTTATTCAAGGTCAGCTCTACTCCACACTCTGGTCCAGCAACCTCCCTCCCTAAGTTTTCATATTTCAGTTACAAACCAAGTTGTTAAATTGTGAAGTCAAGGCTAAAGCAAATGAGCAGACAAATGGCAAATAGAAAAAAATCCTAATGCTTTGTACTGCTGTTGTGCTTCTCTGAAAAGATCAATGCAATAGCAACCTGCATTCATGGACCTCAAAGAACGTCCGTAGAGGTGGGCCAATGCCTTCAGTACCAACGGAGCTCCAAAACGCACACACACTCACAGAAGATGGGGTAAGAAGTAATTTTACTCATATTACTGCAGACACAGTGGTGCAAGTTTGTTATATATGTCAGGAGAATCAAGCTTACAGAACTTGAGGCATGGAAAAGAACCGATTTGACCCACAGTCACAGAGCTATTTAGCAGCACAGTAAAGAAAACAACATACATCTCCTGGCTTTCAGTTTTCTCCTCTCTAGTTGCTGGGCAGTACCACTACTGTTCCCATAATAATTATACTATGTGTTTAACAAATTGTGTGAGACCTAGTGAATGGCAATTTAGCTTAAGGGTGCTCTTCAGGACCCAGAAAGGCCGCCTTCTTCTGTAAGGCTTTATCCTCGCTATGACTGGATCATCAGCCACTTGAAATGCCTAAGAAGCAGAAAAATAAACACCAAGTCAAGTCAGACTCCAGGTCTCTTTATGATCCTCTTTGGGCTTGTCAAGGGACAAGTTTGGTGAGAGTTCCTGATCTTATTATGGCTTCCAATGGGGCAAGAGTCTTCTAATTATTACTTGATATTGTGAATTCTGACCAGATATTGTCCAAAGAAAAGCATATTTTTCTTGACAAAACTGTCCTTTATTTCTAAAAGAAACCAAAAAATAAGACCACTGTCATTCTGTTTTGTCCTAACCAAACTGTTGTAGACATTATTTCCTAAAAAAAAAAAATAAATAAAGTAAATGTAGGTCTCTATCAAATGACATCTAATGTGTCTGGCACTTCCCCTGTTTATGAATGCTATTTCATGGTTTGCTTTTCAAAATCTTTTGATTTCAAAAATCAGAGTGTACTGAAATCAGCTTTGCACCTCAAACCTCAGTTAATAAAGTTCCTCAAACCTCAGTTAATGAAGTTCAGTGATGGAGACCTCTGTCCTCTACAGAGCAGACTGTTCCCCCTACCTTGATCCTCTTTGCTGCTTTTTCCTCTTTCTCAGGTGGCTGAGAGTGCAAAAATGGCCACCAGACTTCTGGTTTTGCTCAGGGAAAGCTTGTGTTACGAGGCAGTGTGGCTTCCCAGGCAGGTACGAACGCCAGGCTTGGACTTGAGAGGTCACAGGTTCTGTTTCTACCCCTGCTGTTGCAGTTTCCCCTTTAGTACAATACTAATGACCTGCTTTGCAAAGTGGTTTGAGATTAGTGTTGAAAAGCCAACTTCACAGAGGTATGGGATCATTATCATGGAATATGATAATTTAGGATCTGTCATTCTGTCCGATCTCACATTCAGCTGGAAAAGTGCATGCCAAGCTTAGCCTGCCTACTGATTTTGTTGCTAGTATTGGTGGGGTGGATAGAGACAATGGAAACTCAGTACCAATCTTAATGATAAAACATACATTGCCACATTGTAGTATTGCATTACATCTATATACACACACAAATATACACTCACACACACAAACTCTGTTGCATCAGTTCTTTAGCATTCCTTGTTGTATGTAAATGTAAGTCATTATAATCCCCATACAAAATTAATTACAGTCAGAAATTCCCACATTTGTATTTTCAGAGGGTTACCAGATATTCTTTTAATTTGGCTCTACCGTCTTGTCAAAATAAAAGCTCTTTGCCTAACATTTATGAGGCCTCTAAGCTTAATTGCATTCATCTTTATCAAGTCTTGAAACTGGCTGATATATTTAAATGAGATAAAATAAAAAGGTTTGAGGCAACTGAAGTCTCTTCAATAAACTGAAGAAAAATTTCTGAAAGACTATGGAAGCAGTAGTGACCAAAGCTGTAAAGAAGAAAGATTTTAAAACTAATAAGTTGCCAAGTGGATCCTTTTCTTAATTAGTCTTCCTTTCAAAGAATTAGTGAGTAAAAGGCTTAAAGAAGATGAAGTGAAATTTGAATGTTACTCACAGTCTATAAATAAGACTTAAATTAGTCTTTCATTTGGCCCATGATAATTCTATTATATGTCCTGCCATATTCTAATTTCTTTGTCTCACCTCCCTACATTTCTTCACCACCAGGAGATGTGACCTTGACTACTGGAGGAGACTTGAATATTTTTCAGTCTATAAAAACAGCTGAGGTACATTGGTACTCTTCTCCACTTGGGGTTTTTGTTGTTTTTTTTTTTTGGCTTTCATTGTTAAACGTTGTAAGTATTTGCAGGTTTACACTTGGAAATGGCAGTCAGAGGTGGTGGGTTCAGCTCTGAGCTCTGTCGCAGACATCCTCAGCAGCCTTAGGAGGCAGTGGCAATGGACCACACTCAGCTGAGGTGGCTATTCTCCCTAGGGTCCAACCCCTCTGAAGCAGGGACCATCAAGCTGTGGTTTGTAGACCCCTGAGGTTCAGAGGGTCTAAGACAGTTAATGAAGAAGGACAAACGTACTGTCAGTTTGTACCAAAAGCAGCACCATCACTGGAAAGTTGCTGGAGGACTCTGAACAGAGCCAGGTTATCTGTAGGTCAAAGACAATTGCCCAGGGAGAAAATGTCCTCCTGTTGAATAGCCTTCTACACCTGAAGGTAGTTTTAATTTTTCTGTGACTGATTTCCCAGCCAGTAATGTGATGGAGTAGTGGGAATACTATGAATGTTTCCCACCCTGTCTTCCCTGTTTATTTTATAAAATCATAAGCTCGTAGATTCTGTTTCTACAGACTTTCTTCTGTCTCTGCAGGCAATGTTGCTCTCCTATCTGCTGTTATGAGTGGTACTGAAGCAGCAATCACTAGCGACCTCCATCTCCATTCAGGGCTCAGCTCTCCACAGCCTGATCCCTGGGTCTGAGTGGAGAGAGCAGCTCTGGCCCACACCATGTGGTGTAGAGGGTAAGATTTGTGGGTTTTTATTAATCCATTCTTTGGAGGCCAGGAACGAACATCTTTTTTATCTCAGAGCTTCATATTGCTATTGTCTACCATGCAGTGCGATCGATAGCTATGCCTGTGAAATTTATTCAGTGGTATAGAAACAGGTGATGTAAAAAATAGCTTTCATTTAGATCTGTGACAAATTCACAGAAAAGCTGAGTTTCTTTAATGGCTGGAATGAGGAGATGCAAACTATGGCAGCTCTAGGCAGATTCTTATTTTGACAGAAGCAGTGACTCACTGTGTGACCATGGACAAGTCATTCAATTTTCTTGTGCTTTAGTCAACAAAACTATAAAATTATTAAAAGACAAAAAAAAAAAGTCCCCAGATTTTACTGAAAAACAAATCCTTCCTCTGAGCTCAGTTGGTGAATAAATGACAAAAACAACAAGATGAAACATGGGTGTAACCCACAGTTTTGCCAAATATACCACAGAAATATGGAGAGGGTACAGAAGAAGAGAAGGCAGGGGGAAAAAAAAGATCAGCAAGAACACTGAAATGCCCCAAAGCACATGAAATCATATTAACAGAAACAACTTCAACAAAAGAGAGTATAGATGCCCGCAGGGTGGTGAGTAGGAGGGTGTATTCCAAAGCAAAATAGCAATCAAATGATCTAATGCTCTTTTCATCACAAGCAGCCTTTAAAACTAGATAGTGATTGTCTCACCCTTTCATGGGTTACAGTATGACAACTATTTAAACGTGCCAGGAAACAACACCAATCAGACTTTAGCACAGTTAATGAAGGATGGTTTGTCCAATACTAACTGTAGGGAGAAACATGGACGCCTAAAAGGCACCACTGCCTACCAGTGATGATCTCCTGTTTTAGCCTGCTCAGTGACACCTGCTTTGCCAGGGCCACATGCAGAAACCAGGGGGGCCTAGGTATCGCGCACACTGAGCAAGTCCTGAAGGAACTGGAGCATGTAACAGGGGGAGAAGTGACTACTTTACATGCTGTTTGGAGTCCCCTGTGCATATAAGAGATACTCCATGCTGCATGGGTGCAATAGGTCTGATGCACCCTACAAAAACCCCACTGCATGGTGGCATCTGGCGTTCTCAGCCGTCATTATAGCTGGGGTCTCCAGCCCTTTGGCCGTGGCTCCTGCACTCTATCCTTGGTTGTTGCCTGGGATGGGAGAATGTGAAAAAAAGGTGACACCTCCTGAGACATCAGCATTATTTCTAGGGCCTATTCTATGCTGTCTGGCCATGGCTGGTTTAGTTTTTTACACAGAGTGAGATTGCAGCAAAAAGTGCTGTTGCATTAGACTGCTCCTCGGAACGAAAGCAGGGTGATGCTTTAGCCCTGGTTGCAGCAGCCAAGTGGCTGTAATGGAGTGAGAACTTGAAATGCAGAGGAAAACAATGAACAGCGGAAAAGTCAAAGTTAGGCCTGTAGCAGAAGAAAGGCTACAAAGGTATCTTCAAAGGGTTTTCTGGGGGAAAAAAAAAAGGAGCAGACAGCATACATATTAACGAACCAGAAACAATATTGAAAAACAACCTATTATCCTTACCCAGATCAAAAGAACATGAAGATTAACACCTCAGACATCAGACCTCTGCAACAGGAGAGTGGTCTTAGCAACAAGTCTGCTTCCCCCCGTCTTCCTTTGGTTTTGTGACTAGGGCCAGGCAAAGAGGGAGCAGGTTCATTGGGAGGAGCTGTAGAAGTGGGCCTACAAGCCCAGCAGCTGCACAGTGGAAGTTTAAAAAAAAAAAAAAAAAAAAAAAGAGCATTGAAACTGAGCAAAGGCTCAGGAAAGTCTGGATGAGCATGGGAAGAAAGTGAAGATGGAAATTATATGGGCTACAATGCAAAGACAAGATTTACTGTCTTGCCTTGCTTGAGGGGAGTGCTGGAGCACTCAGGGAAAGATGCTGCATTATTTGCACACTCCTCGTTGAACTGCCAAAAGGCTTCCTGCTAGCCATCAATCTCCTCTCCCCTCCTCCCACCCCAGAGCCCCCTTCTCCTACAAGTCCATGAAGCTTCCCGGCTTTCCAAGAGAAAGAGAGTCCTACAGTGCTCACCCCTGCAAAGGCATTTTCATCTGAAAATCAGAGACATTCTCTGCTGGGGATTTTATCCATTTGCAATGGGAATGGCTCAATGATCTGACAAGCCTTTTCCATATTTTATTTCTTCGATAGGCAAAAGAGCAATCTGACCAAATTAGATTTTCTCTTAACAATTTTACGCAGCACAAACTGCTATTTAGGGACTCCTGTCTGGTGCATGAAACCACTTCTGCACAGTGAGGGCATTTACGATAATGAAACAAAAGCTACCCCAGAAGTGGTTACAAGTGAAGAAAAGGTACCTCTAATGATGACAATGGGGAGAGACACATTCATTCTCTGCCAGAGACTTCATAACAAAAATCCTTTTTTCTACACACCTATCTTCTATTAGCGGCTCACATTTGCTAGGGGCATTGAATTTCAGTCCAGATTCTTTCTGATTTTTTGCGCTTTTCTGTTCATACATTCACTGGTGATGAAAAAGGGTCAAAATACAAAGTTAGGATCCAGCACATTTTTCATAGCTACTTTGATGCTTCAGAAATTATACAACCTAAAAAGAGAAAACAAAAAAACTTGGTTTTGCCACAAATGTGACAACAAAATTTCAGCCTTCCTGGGATCAACAGAAGTTTTGCTGCTGATTGCAAAGGATTTTCACTTGATTTCATATGCAGGATTCATTAGATAAGAGGTAGCTATGTTGTTTATACTACAGCCATTTTCCTCATTCTAGCCATTTTAAAAATGATCCAGACTTTTCCCAGCTGTGATAAGAAGAGAGTCACTGCACAGAAGGTAGAATATAGGGAGTTCCAGTCAGATTTAAGGAAAAACTTTTTCAAGATGAGAGTGATTAGCCACTGGAACAACTGGCCAGAGAGGCTGTGGGATCTCCATCTTCTGAGATATTCAAAACTCGGTTCGGCATGCCCCTGAGCAACCTGCTTTAAACAGAGGTGCTTTGAGCAGGACATTGGACTAGATGGACTCTGGAGGTCCCTTCCAATCTAAACTGTTCTGTGAACCTGCATGAGGGAAGCACAGTAACTTACTACATAACCGCACTGTGTGGATTGGGTCTCTGACCCTGCTAGTCTTCAGACACTACAGAAAGCAGTGCTAAATACTAAGAATAAAGGCAGAATTCATGAATATTGGAATTAGAACCATTTACAGGAAGATGTAGACTTTGGTCCAAAATAGTTCTGCATAGTAAAAATGCTGTTGCTAAAAGGCTGATCATTTAACCAGTCCGTTGTGTGTTTTACTGGAAGTTTGCGTGGGTGCTTTGAAACCCACTCCAATCTTTTCTTTCTACATAACAATAAGATCATAGAAAGCTATGGTTTACCATCAAGAAAGTGGGCCATGTTCTGGGTTGACTTATACCTTCTGCAACTTCAGTAGCAATGCAATTTCACAAACAGTGAGGTAGGACAGGACCTGTTGTAGCGCTCTTCAAACTTGTAAAGTTTCTTCCTCTTTAGACTGAGTGGGAATTTTTGCAGGAACAGACTGATGCCTGACATTTCTAATGCTTCTTGGTTAGGCCAGATTTGAAATACCAAAAACATTTTTCATGGTATTTTTGTATTCCTATTTCCAATTTTCCCCCTCTCCAAATTTTCTTAACTTCTCTTTCCACATATTCTCCCTCTGCCTCACTCCTAAGAAAAAGAAGGTAAGAAAGAAAGATGTAGAAACTTGCATTTCCATGTGGGTGGGAAGAATTAGCAAACCAGTTTTCAGATTTCCATCCCTGCTGCTATCAGGACTGTTCTAGTTTTATACACATAATCTGCAGATCCCGTTCTCCTGTCTTTCCTATAGCAGTATGTTTCAGATGCCTACTGAAAGCCACTCAAACCACTGAAGTTTTTATGGGTTAACCCATCATAAATGATTATTTTATAATAATCAATTATGATTAATGCCAAGCAAAAATATATAGCAACTGGTTAGCTGTATGATGGAAAATAATGAATAAAAGGTTTAAGCAGATGAGTCACAACACATCATTGTTTCCTAAAGTCTGAGAAATATCCCCTTGCGGGGCGTGAAGAGCTAACAATGGGTCACAGAAGATGAATATATTAAAATGGGTGTGTATTTAACAACATGTGGTAATTTAGCAAGAGAAGAAAAATTGTTTTTCTCTTAACGCAGCAGGGTTTAGTTTTCAAATTTTGGGAAACAATCTGGTATATCATGATCCGAGGCAGCATGTTCCTACCAGCCCATGGTACAGGCAGGCTGTTTGTATACAAGTTTCAGGCAATTTTTGTATGTAATGGAGGCTCCCATGATCGCTGAACAATAGGACAAAAATGTGACCACACTCATCTTACCCAATATGCAGTTATTTTCTGAGCTACCTGTGAACAGCTACCAAAAAAAAAAAAAAAAAAAAAAATTTAAAGGATAGGTGGTAGGGATGAATTCTTAACATAATAAATTGAATGGAAATTCTTCCTGGACTTCAGTGCATCCATCACTCAAGTGGTGCAGCTCACTGAAAAAGTCCAACTGCAATTCCTCTGTCTCTTTGGCTGTGGTTTCACAATGGGCCCAGAGGTTAAATGAGCCTGCTGTTACTGCTCATGCGTGAAACTCAACAGCTCTGAAATTCCTCCTTAAAGGCTGCATTCAAACAGGAGCTTAGACCCACTAGGGAAGGACTGTTGCTGTCTTGTTCTTCTGGAAAGCGGTATAACTCTCCAACGCAAGCTGTATTTCTGTATAAAATATGTTGCATCCTCCTGACATCAGTCAGGAGTCAAAGTTTTCAGCTGTCTCCTTAGGATGGATTTTCAAGAGCACCCATCCACAAATCGACAAAAAAAGTTGTCAGATTTTCAACAGAGCCAAGAAAACAGGCCAAAGTTTTCTCCCAAATAAGGCCACAAGTCTCACAAGAAAACAGTTGGGGCAAAAAAGTTCTGCTGAAAATGTGGCTCCACTTGTGGGCATCAACACTAGACAGTCTGGCACTCTAGTGCATTAAAAGTATTGCCTCTTTTGTCTCTCAGATCTGTCAGCTTCCTGCCCCACTAGCAAAGATCATGGTCTTGAACTTTAAGGAATTAAAGTTAACATTTGCTTACACATATCAAGCTCTGTGTCAGATATGTGTAGGCAGTTACACGTGACACACACTTCATCCCTCCTACTACCACAAAAAGAAATCCCTCTATTCTTTATTGTTATCCTAACCTGAGTGTATTTTTCAAAACTCCTAAGTCATTTGGGGTCTAGGAAATGTAAAGGCCAAATTGTGCTGGCCATTTATTTCTAAAGGGAGATGCTCATCAATTCATAGCTGAATCTGGTCTAACACAACAGTTCTCAAAATATGTTCTATTGGCTGTTAGTGGTCTCTGGGGATCTACCACATCGTCCATGTTCTGTTTTTTTCCTTCCAGCTATGAAATACTTTACTAAAAGTTAACTTTCAATTAAAAAATAGAGACACCTAATTTAGGTCAGGGACTGGACTGAGATTAAGAAGACTTGAGTTTTGTTCTTGGTTGCACAACTGACCTCTTGCGTGGCCTAGGACAAGCTGCCTCCTCTTCGTCTAGCTTATTTTGCTCTGCTTACCTTGCTACATTTTCCTCAGTTGAATAAAGAACCTTCAGTGAGTAAATCAAGCCTGACCAACTCAATTGCTTTCTATGATAAAATGACTGGATCTGTGGAAAAATAGGGAAAATTGACTTTAGCAAGACTTTAAGCACTGTCTCCTACCATACACTTGTATCCAAGTTGAAATCTCACAGTCTGGATGGGTGGACAACTAGGTGAGTAAAAAACTGGTTGTATGTTCAGGCTTGGAGGGTTATGGTTAATGGGTCATACTCTACGTGGGTGCCTGCAACAGGACCTGGACTTTATGAATAACCTGGAGGAGGTGATGGGTTGCACTGCTGTCAGGTTTGCACATGGCACCAATTTGGGGGAGACCACTCAATACACTTGAGGGCAGGGGCTGTCACCCAGAGGGACCCAGACAGGCCAGAGGAAGGGGCCAACAGAAACTCCATGAAATTCAGCAGGGCCAAATGCAGAACCCTGCCACTGGGAAGGAAGTGTCCCTCAAGGACACTGACAAAGTAGCAGAGGGTCACCACGATGGTCAGGCACTGAAGCACCTGCCCTGTAGGAAGAGACTGAGGGAGCTGGGCTGGTTCAGCCTGAAGAGGAGATGGCTTTAGGGGTCCTAACAGCAGCCTGCCTGTACGTATACAGAGGTGATTGAAAAGACAGAGCCAGGGTCTTCAGTGGTGCATGGTGGGAGGATTAGAGACAACAGACTTCAGTTGAGGAAAGAGAGGTTAAGACTGGATATAAGGAAAAACTTCTTCCCCATGAAAGCAGCACCCACTGGGACTGCCCAAGAGGCTGTCCAGTCTCCATCCTCAAGGGTTTTCGAAATCCAGCCGGATAAAGCCCTGAGCAGCCTGGGCTAAGCTCAGAGCTGACCCTGCTTTGAGCAGGACATTAGACTAGAGACCTCCAGAAGTCACTTCCAAACTGACTTACTCTGTGATTGCACAAGGTCCAGTGAGCACCAAATTAGATCCTTACTCAAGGATCAGAGTGCACTGTCTGTGTGCTCTTGCCCTCCCTAGAGCTGTCATGTTCCTGCCTGTGACTCCAGGAAAGAAATATTGGTGTACATCCCCGGTTATGTTGGACTGACAGCGCAGATGCCATGTACCTGCAAACTAAGTCTCATTCAGCTTGTTTCATTGCACATACATTGATATGTGAGCAGGTCACAAACAGTGGGTACAACACACCCGAGAACTCACCCTCCCCTGGACAGAGTTGAGAGAGACCTTGATCTGCCATGTACGCCTGTGCCCTCACCATCTCTCTCTACAGGATATTCAAGGAAGTGGCTCTAAATCCTTCTCAAGAGAGCTGTTCCATGTTATTATGAAGCTGAAGTATTACAAGGTGCTTAAATAATCACTGTAGCAAAAAGCAAGAGAGTGCTACAGAGAAAAAGGTTTTCTAGCCTGGTGGCTGAGGCAGCTCTGTTCAACATCCTGCTCCATGCAGTCCCCGAGACAAAACAGAGGAGCTGCACACACAGGGCATGGAGCACACCTGCTTTCACAAGAGCCAGGTGAAGCAGGAGCGCTCGCAGGATGTGGAGGTTCACATCAGGTGTGGAAAGAAACTTACCTTCTGCCTACTGTGTTGTGGGCACAGATACCTGGTGAAGAGCCTTTTGCCTCTGCAAAAGCCTGTGCTTTCTGTCCCTGTGCTAAGGTCATGTAATGAGCTGGGAGGTCACTTTTCAAATAATAGTCATGTATATATATATACAACATCCCCCACACCAGCTGCTAGGTAAAAAGCACTGCCACGTCTGAAAACCTGGCAAATCCCAGCCCTTTATTTCCTTTACTTTTCTTCCTCATGCTTCAAAATGAACATTTTTGTTTTGGATGAAAGGGAATGTATGTTTGCATTTTACACTAAATAAATGTTTTCAGATTTCCATTTTGGCAAGAAAAACAAAAAATGAAGTTCCATTTGGTTTGACTCTAACTTATTTTTTCTCCCTCTTTTTTAGGTTCGGCACTCTAGCTGAAAAAAAACAATTATTCTCACAGCCTTAGTCACACGTTTTCCAGGCAGTGCCTGAAATGTTTCCTTTCAACTCTCTGCAAGCATTTTATAGGTTGTCATTTCGCTGCTGCTTCAGGAACAAGAGACTGCAATTCTTCCAAGTGAACAGCTTCGATGACTTTCCTGACTGATGCAAATGTGTTACACTGTTGACAAATACTAACCATGAGAGTTGACTTGGCTATTGCTGTTTGCTGTAACTGGTATTTCCCCTGAAAATTCTCCTCCCACCCATCAAATGGAGCATTCTCTTTTATCAAGTTAGTTTTTAATCATTTTTTGTACGCCTTATCTTTTATCTAGACAAATAAGAACTAATCAGTTTTCAAGAACCATAATTTGCCACTTAAATGACTGTAAATGAGTCCCTGACGAGAGTCCAGGCACTGAATGCATATGGAGGCCAGAATATCTCCTACCATTAAAACTGATCCTTTTAGTCCAGTCTGAAACACATGGACAGGGTAACAAAGACATTTCAGCTATATCTCTATATATCTTAATTTCAGCTATTTGCGGCTTTGTTTGAGAAGAAACAGGGAATGCAGTCGATGCCCCAAGCCTGTCAGTGTTTAAGAGGCGTTTGGACAATGCCCTTAACATGCTTTAACTTGGTCAGCCCTGAATTGGTCAGGCAGTTGGACTAGATGATCGTTGTAGGTCCCCTCCATCTGAAATAGTCTAGTTCTATTCTATTCTATTCTATTCTATTCTATTCTATTCTATTCTATGCTATTCATTTCTGTAAGTGTTGCCAATACCTATAGCCCACAAACACTGACGTGGTTCCTGCCCCAAGAAACTTGCAATCTAAATTAACACATGACAAAACGTGTGAAGAGATGCAGTAGATTACAGAGGCCAAAGTCTCAAGCCATACAAAATGCAGTCCTGCCCCCGGTCAAAATCCTGTTCTGGAAAACGTAGGCAAGCATATATACTTATGGACCCAAGTCCTGAACCAGCTCCTTAAAATACATGAAAATATACACACACATTAAGAAGATAACGATAGTGATTTTGTCACTGTAGGTTAGCTGCTAGAGTTGATGCTAACAGGCTTCAGGAGGGAGCAAATCCTGTGTATCCTAACTCTGACACCATCTTCAAAAATGGTTCTCAATCTCATCAGAATTATTACAAGGAAAAAAATAAAACAACAAGTAAATTACTTTTTAGAACTACTAATCCACATGGATTAACAGCCATAACTCAATTTCAGAGAGATGATTGGATTTTCATAACACGTGTGCACACAAACAAAATAGACACCAGGATATTGGGGCTCAGTTAAATATTTAAATAAGATCAAAATAAAATTAAAATAGTTTTTGTATTTCATATTTGTATTTTTAATTGACTGGAAAAGGGAAAGAAGATATTGAAATACTGTGTTAATATCTACGCTATCTCCACTGGCTACGCAAAGATTTTCTTCTGATTTTAAAGTTTCTCAGCTCAAGAAGATGTAGATTTTCTTGGCAACAGCTGCTGTGTAAAATATTCTGAGATAGAATTTTTTATCATAATTAATAATAGATGAAAATTTCTGCGTTTTTGATGTTCTAAACTCTATGCTGTTTGATTTACAACATCTTTATAGTTGTTTTTCTAGTAATTCTGTGCCTCTTTCTGTTGGTATAAGGCTGGTCGTCTCTTTTATTTCCCTAGTGGAGTTGGTACAGTACTCTTTTCTTCCTTTTCTCGCCTTGTTTTTCTGTAAATATATTTCATAAAGTTCCCCTTTCTTCCTTAATGAGACTGATCCCCATGTTCTGTAAGTTTGTTGCTGTGGAATTTTTTTCTTTTCCTTTTTTTTAACTCCGGGCACAGGGCAGTAATAAAACCTTGGTGGAGGCTGTTGCAGCAAGGAGTGTGTTCTATGCACACTCTTGGAGAGCTGGCTGTGTTCTCCGTAATGCACGTTTTAAACTAGATGGTGACTGAAGAGGTATAGTCTGGTTTGGGTGTTGACTTTTTTGGCTTGCATTGCGATTTTTTCATTTGGTGTTGGGGTTTTAGGGAAGTGTGCCTTGCAAAACTTACTGGATAATGCTCCATGATTGGTATTTTATGAGAAGTTGGATACAGGTGCTTATAGGCTATTATTACTGCGTCAGCAGTCCCAGCTCTTGCGACAGTAGAGGACCATATGTCATAGCTGGGATGCTAGTGACAGCTGTAGTTAAAGCTGTGAAAGAGTTTCCGATAGAACCCCTTGTTTTCTGTCATTCGTAACTTTTTTAGCATTACACCTGCAGAGTGTAAATTTTCCAGGAAATGTTTATACCTCAAAGGGAAGTTTTTTGGATAAGCCTGGCCAGTTGTTGACACAAGAAAATAAAAAAATAAAGAAAACCCAAACCCCAAATCAACCAAAAATCAAGCCACCTTCTATCATGAAATCAAAAAGATTCTTTTTCTAACCAGCCATTTGTCAGGCTGTGAAACAGCCTGAAAGATGTCGGGGACACCCCACGTGGCAGAAAGCAGCTCCAGGGAAAACTGTCAGATACTTGACAGGGTTGGGAGGCTCCGACTTACTGCAAACCAGGCGCAGGCAAGCTGTTCCTCAGCCCGCTGGGGACAGGCTAGGCAGGGTGGATATTCATAAATGTATGGAATTTTTATTTATAAATAAACAAACAAAACCCCTCCAAATCAGCTCCAAACAAAAATAATAAATACCCTCTCTGGCTCTTTGTCAGCATTATTGTAGCATGAAAAGCTCATAAAATTTCACCAGAGAAGCCACTGCTGCAAGTTAAAGGCAGCAGTAAGAAATCCCGTCTGTTCTCCTGCACTGCCTGCTTCCCTGCTTCAGTGCCGTGCAAGTTTGAAAGGCCACTTCCATCCTTACTCCGTAATACCCTTTAAGTAGCATTTGTGCATCATGACTGTCAATTACCTCATCAACATCTGCAGCAGCATCATTGTTTGGATAGCTGGTTCTCAGTATATATCCTTACAGAAGAATAAGCTTTGCCTCTTATATCATTCAGCTTCTGTGGTTTGGGTTTTTTTTTCAGTAAGATCTATATATTTGCCTATAGTGCAACATGCCATATGGGTGTACTCATGGTAGTGTGGCTTTTTCTACTGACTGCATTTTTATTTGTAACACTGCACTTTCCATAAAAGATTTTGGCAAAGGCAACGGAGAATCATAGTTTAAATATAATAATATTAATTTACCACCCTTTCTTCCCTTTTCTTTTTTCTTTTGGACTTATAAGTTAACAAACAGCCTCTAGTGCACAGACACTAATTTCTTCTTCAATAACCCCAGGAGATAACATTCTGGCATTCCTTAGTAAATTGGGTCCTGTAAAAACTATGCCTGGGTGGTCCATGATTATCTTTCTAGAACCAGGCTGTTCTCAGTCAGCATTGTTTTTTCTTTAATAAAAAAATGCTCACTGAGAAATATGTGTCCTTCAGATCAATGCAATTTTAAATGCTGGTTAGGAAAGAAGAGTTAGACTTACCATATAGTACTCACTTTCATTTTTCAACGATCAACACTATTGTCTTAGAAGAGCAAATTTGACAAATCTTAGTATTGTGTTAAAACCTTGTATTTATGCAACATCCTTCATCCTGAGGGATCCTTTCCTGTTACTCAGAGCCTGACCAGGCACAGACTCACCTCCAGGTCTAAATACGCACTTCCTGAGTGGGTTCCTGTACATCCATTAGCATTTTGCAAGAAGTTCTGTGCTAAATAAGAAGGGCAGAAAGATAAGGAAATCTATCAAATGCATGTGGCAGTCTGAAACATCAGTGACTACGTAGTGGCACATGCTGCTTAATAACAGAGTTAACTGTCTTACAAACACTATGGTCTGCAGCTACAACTGAATGGGACTGACACTGGTATGTCACCACACCTTCATAGTGAGGACTACACAAAACCTACCTAATCGAGGCACTTAAATACTCCAGGCAAGGATTTGGCAATCCCAAAGATGCCCCTTAATCGCATGGTGTAATAATAACAGCAGCAACAATGATAATAACAATAATAATGAATGATCACATTTATAAAAATAAGGGAATAAGCAACAAAAATTATATGTATTCTTATACCAAAACCCAGCAAAAATTATTAATTGTATGAAATCATTGACTACTGCAGTGGATCACAAATTATAGCCACCTTGAGAAAGGAAATAATAGTTTCTTAATAATTCCAGCAATGCAATACAATAGCTTTCTAACACTGAACCTTAAAGTCTGAATAAGTCATGTACAAGCAGTGTTACAGACCCATAGTTGCTCCAGTGGTATTTTAAAACTGAAAAGTGTGTTTAATACAGGTAAGTGCTTGAGGCATTACAAAGGCTGAGAAGCAGCTCACCAGTCCAAAAAACTTGAGAGCCACTGGCTTAGGAGAAGAACAAGGAGAAATGCCTTACAGTTGAAACTACGGGAACATATGCAGAATAATATTTCCTATGACAGATTCTGGTCAGGTTGGTAGGATGTCCCAGCACCCCCTGATTTTTAATAACCATAAAAATACAGAAGTCCATTTTATGTTTTACTTGGAAATGTACTTTCTTGGCAGTTGCAGATCCATTGATATCATTTGTTCAGCAAAACATTTGCTTATTACTGATTCAGAAGGCAGGCCAAAAGATTCACTTGGCAATTCCCTATGTCCATTATCCAACTTCAAGCTTCACTCAAAATCGCTCCGTTTACCATCTCGGATGAGATAACCACCTACAACAGTATGACGGATGCCAGAAGAAGTCCAGAGGTGCTCACTGAGTCATAAATGTTTTGGACATAATTTTTAATCAGAGTTAATAATATTCAGAGCATAATTCTAACAGTCCAACAGTTTATGGATAAAAATTGCAGAATTTATCAATAAATGTGAAAGTTCCATTTGTTCTATTACTCCAGCTGGGACCATTTTTCTATGAAATAGATTTCTTTTATGTGTCCATTAACGTAAGATTGGAAGGGACCTCTTGAGTCATCAAGGCTAGACAACCATCCAACTATCATAAGCAATCACATCACATCATCTCTTATACAGAGACTGACTGAACCATGCTTTACAAGCAGTTCCCTTTTTATTCCCACTACATCTCTGGAGATGCTGTTCAAAACCTCAATAATTTAATGTTTAGGGACTTTCTTTCATCTTCTAACTTCCTGCAGTTTTTGTGACTGGTTAAATGCATTTAATCTTTTATTTTGATACTGAGTTTAACTATCTCTTCTCCCTCCCTGGCATATGTCCTCCTGATATGTTCTTAGATACTCCTTTGCTAAGTTAAAAAAACCAGGTTGTTTTTAGTATCCTCTCAAAATATAGGTTCTCTGCTTCTCTCCTGGTGGCCCTTCTCTGAACATGCTTTTGCTTTGAGTTCCCCTTTCTTGAATGTGGTGGACCTCATCTGTACACAGTCTTTCAGGTGAGGTCTCATACATTGCAGTCACGTTAATACGCCCTTATCTCCTTCGGGTTACTTGGCAAGAGCCCACTTGCTTATTCACCTTGGTGCCCATATTGCACTGGGAATACAGCCCTGCTCAGCCTCTTGTGGTTGGTTTGGCAGAGTCTGAAGGTAGAACTAAACGTGGTTTCCTGGAGCTTAGGGAGCTATGGGAAGACTTGAATGACTGCCATTCATCTTTGCACTCTCCTGTCAGATTATAGTGACCCACTACAAAGGTGTCCCGAGAAAGAGCATTAAGAATACTCCCTCTACCTTCGCGGTGGTTTCTCTCTAGTTTAAAAACAAGCTGTACAATAGCAGATAGGCAATGTTTCATGATGACTCCATTGGTTACAACAAAAACATGCGGTCCAAATAGCACTACAACGCTCTCCATCCCTCTTCCTTTTAAATACCAATGAAGAGGAGAACATAGCAGGGAGGAGTATATTCATTCAATCAGTTCAATCATTCTTCTGTTATTTCTGTGGTGCCCTTCATGCAGAATGAACACAAGGAACTTCACATAAACTAAACTCAAATGCTTACCAAACTACAACAGAAGGAA
Organism: Fregata magnificens; assembly: GCA_013389945.1. Classification (NCBI taxonomy): domain Eukaryota; kingdom Metazoa; phylum Chordata; class Aves; order Suliformes; family Fregatidae; genus Fregata; species Fregata magnificens. The sequence continues at coordinate 139,267 of WAAD01042145.1, forward strand.
AGCAGAATAAAACAAATTAGTCTAGTCAAGACTAAGGCTTAAAAATGCCGAGGGCCCTATTAACTATAAAAAGCTTACAGTGTCTCTGTGTGTACGCACTTGCAAGCATGAGAGAGAAACGATATACGTACATGAAAAAAAAGGAATTAACAATCCATGCTGCTTCAGAGAGTTTGTGCACTTCATTCTTGATTCACAAAGAAAACTTGCCTTAAAAGTGACCCACATTCAAGAATTTGAGACCTTCTTAGGCTACCATCCAGATTAACATAGGTAACAAGGCTGGCCGGGAACAACTAAAATCTCTCTCAGCAATTCAATTACGATACAGCGCATGGACATGTGTTTCAGCATGGATTTAGCGTGGGCCTTATCCATTGGGATAGAAAAGCATGGCACAGCATTCCTTGTGCTCATAAATACTGGAAACATGCAAAGTGCAAATTAACTGGAATTGGCAGGACCAATATCTGTTACAACATCAGATTAAAAGCCTGCAACTACTGGCAATTTTATGGATCATGCTGTGTTAACATTTTGTTAATGTTTTGCTAGGGAAGTAGGGAAAATAATTGTAAAACTTCCCTGTATAAATGTATACTTCTATCTTAACAGAAAGCTAGGGGAGAGAATCAACACAATCAGCTACAGACAGGCAACCTCCTAAAAAACCTTGAGAGCACAATCACACACAACCGTTTTTCTCCTTGTCTACCCCAACCATCGTGGGCTCTTCTCCCCATGCTGGAAACTAAGAGATAAAAAGGTTAAAAAAGCTCTTGTGGGAAAAGAGAGGGGCTCAGGGAAGGGTAGGCTCTGGGGAGAGCAAAGGGCGAGGTGAGGCAACGGCTGCGACTGCGAGAGGGGAGGGAGGAAGCCTGGGGGCTGAGGACCTTACGCTTGAAGAGATCTGGAGATGTCAGAGGTGAACACACTTGGGTGTGGTAAGGGGGGAAAATACAATAGAGTGATATTTCTGTTATGATACAGTATTTAAGATAGCTGAACTAGGTAAGGCAGAAGACCACCAAGTTGCAGGACAACTTTGTGGACCTGCAGAAAATACACGCACAATTTGCTAGTAAAACTTAGAAATCACTGAGAAGGCTTTTACATGAACGGCACATTTCCCACTCACACATAAAGATCCCACCCAAAAATGGAGGAAGAGATCGTAAGCAATGACAAAACAAAATGGAAGCTTCCCTTAGCAGGAGGGAATTATGTCTAATTTTTAGTTAACATAAATCAGGCACAGTTTTAATGATAGCTAAGAAGGCTTCTGAGGCACGGTAATCCTGGAGCACGTTCCTGCGAACATACAGCTTGAATGACTGCTGCCTGGCGGTTACACCGTTGGCCCGTGTGGACACAGCTACTGTGCAGCATCAGGAGCAAAGCTGATTAAAGTACATCAAAGCAGACTAAGTATTTCCGCCAGGGGTACTTTTATTATGAAATAGGAGTATGCATCTCTTAATAAAATTTATAATAACAATAAAAAAACCCAAACAAAAAACCTACTATGGAATAGCTTTTCAGCTTTAAAATTGTAGCACCACTTTCTCTCAGTAGGTTGATTCTGTAGAACAGTCCTTACTGAGGTAAGATAACCTCAGGAAAACAATCTCATTTAAATTTAATTTTAAATGGCATCAGAAGGAATTTTGAAAAAAGTTCCCTATGTTGCAGGGTGGTGGTGGGGAAGTAGTGTCTCTAAACAGCTTTTTTCCCTGGACAAAAAAAGTGTTTTTGTAGACTTTTAAAAACACTTTACCTATAGTATTTCTTGGGTTTGCTAGTTCAAAACTAGCATTTAGAGATTTAAAGAACAGGACAAATTTCAAATTTAAAAAAAAATTATAATTAATTTTTTTCAGCTATTGAAAGAATGTATCCAGGGTTGCTGTTAGCTTAAAATGCTGAACAGTTTCTATGGTAATTTTCAATGTTTCTTGTCACTGAAAAACTCATATTTGGGAAAAAAAAAAGTCAAAACCAAAGTGTTTAGAGAATGACATTAACCAGATTACGTCCCCACAACTAATTAACAGCACAAGTAGTAAATACTTAATAGAGGCAAGCTGGTTACACAAGAATGTAAAATGGCTTAACATGGATTGGTACATTTTAGGATTGGTGATGAAAACTAGACTGACTGAATAATATAGGCCACATCATAATTTTTTATAGTGATTCTTGAATCAAAATATAGAAGGTACAAATGAAGTTGAACATACATCTATGTAAATGTATAGATATATTTATAAAGATGCCCATCTGGATTTAAAGCCTTTAATTAACAGAAATGTTACAACACCTCTTGCTTCATCTTTTCAGCGCTCACGAAGTAGAATTTACACTTTGTGAAGAACAGGCATAGAAGAGACACATTTCTTCTTTTAGAAGAACCAAAATTTATATGAAATCATACTTTAATTAATTAAAAGCCCTGGTCATAAATCTGGAGGGAAAATTGTCATGGTGATTCACCAAAATACCCCCAAAATTTCAAGACAATGCATTATTCTTACATGTATTTGTCAATCAGGAAAGATACTCTGCACAAACTGCCAGTGGTAGAAAATCACTGCGAAAACATCTTGGCTACATCAGATTCTCATAATAGAAGGATGAAACATTTTTTGAACACAAGGTTTCTGCTTCCATTGCACCAAATCAAAATTTTCTGAAAACATATTGCTTCATAGTTATTAAAAATAAATCATAAAATGTACTACTTTCTCATATTACAGATATACACACGATAATAGTTTGTTCCCTGTTGCATCCAAATCTTCAGGCTCAATGACATAATCTTTTAGCAGGGTGTCTACTAGTTTTTAAATGGAAGACACAGTGTACTTCTTTTCAGCTGTAGTTACATTTCACAAGAAGTGCCCAACTATTTTGAACTAAGATATTGTTTGGAAATGTATTCCATCCTTTTATAGAAACATGATTGCCAGCTAAAGCCATGGTTATAAATATTATACAAGATGAAAAAAAAAAGCACATCTTCACAAAGATTTTCCAAATGCAAGTGTCCCCCTCCCCATACTTATAACTGGTTAGAAATCAGCAACTCTAAGTTTTCCGAAACTTCATTTATTTAAAAATAAAGGTTACACCCAGGACCAAGTCCAACAGTGAAATCAGCCATGTAAACAGGATGGAAAAATCAGTTATTCTCACATATGGAGAGTTATAAAAGGTATGTGACATATGGAATCTGTATTTCAGTTAGGTCACAGTTTTGTTCTAACACTTTCTTTTTACTCTTTTAACCTACTAGGAAAATGGTTTTCAGTCAAGGAGAGGGAGATGAAAAAGAAAACCTATTGACTGTTGGACCTGAAGTCCTCTCAGGGCAGGACCCTCAGTTTGTACCCAAGAAAGATGTGTTAAATAACAAATACGTAACGTGCATGAAGGATAAGTTAGATAAGTGTGTAATGTGCTTGGGTTAAAAACCAAACAAATAAAACCTTAGAAAAATTAATCCTTGTTTATTCTATTATGAGAAACTCCAGGTTCTTTAATATTCTGTGTATTCATCAGAGTAGGAAAATATGAAAACTGAAATTCTTGTGGGATGGGAAAACTGTTTCCTGCCCATCTCTGACCTCTCAGTGTAAAACTGCTAAGCGCTTTGGTTTACAGTACAAATATTTCTGGATATGGTATCCATCTGTTATGTATTAGTGAAATGTTTCTGATATTCAGCATTCTTTTAAACAGCACTATTACAATTTCATCGAGAAAGGTTAATAGCTAAGTAATAGTCTGACAGGTTTACAGTGGATGGTATTTCTGGAAAGAGTATTTGCTGTTTAGCATTTCTTAAGCAGAGCTGTTAAAATTTCAACCAAAGAGTTTTTGAAACTTCAGGATGATATATCATATGTGGGGTGATTACACAGAGTATTACTCTTAAAGTGTTTTTTCAAGGAAATTTGACTATTTTTAACACGTAACTAAAGGCTTTAAATGGTATGCTTGAGTTCATCATAGTTATCCATAAAGATAACTTAGTATCAGTTTTTGAAACGTTCCTTGTCTTGGCTACATCTTGATTGCAGGTCTTTATTTGCTTAGTAAATTTTATAGGTATAACCTCCTTACAGTAATGGAAGAGATGCTGTAATCCTAAGAAGTAAAAGAACACACAGAACAAGAAAGGAAATGAAAAATCCCAAACTGAAGACCTACAGGAAACGTCTGCTAAAACCAGTGAATGGGTCCCATTTCCATTCCAATTGCTTTCTAGCTACATGCAATTACTGTGCTGAGTGTTTGCTTGCCAGGCTTTCCAATCTTGTATGCATAAATGATTGGGAAGCTGTTTCCCCAGACACCTATATACCTGGAGGAAAACGGTATTAAGGTGCGGAAAGCTATTCAGACGCTCCTCACCAGCTCCTGGCTCAGGGCTGAGTCAGAACCTCAGATGTCTTTCTGTCAGGATAAGGGTCCCAGGGGCTTGCCTCTAGCTTGACGTTTTCTCCGAGTTCCTTATAAAATCGTTAGATCCTTGGTTCCTTGTCATCAGCGGCAGATTTTGGCTCAGCACACTTTTTCCCAAGCAGCCTCTCCCAATACCCCTGGTGATGCCATGGCTGTGGCATTTTGATTCCCCAGGGGCACAGGAAAGGAGAGTTGGTCCCAGATTCCTTTTTAACTTGTTTACTGTGAGGGTGACTGAGCACTGGCACAGGTTGCCCAGGGAGGTTGTGGAGTCTCCAACCTTGGAGACATTCAAAACCTGACTGGACATGGTCCTGGGCAACCAGCTCTAGGTGACCCTGCTTGAGCAGGGGGGTTGGACAAGGTGACCTCCAGAAGTCCCTTCCAACCTCAACCTTTCTGTGATTCTGTGTGATTCTGTGATTCCTTCATGCCGCCCTGCACCTCACCCCCATTTCTCCTTCTCCTTAGTGTGTGTGGGAGTTCCTAGTTTTTGACTGATACTGATGGTGGTCTCTGGTGTCTTTTCTCCATCTCATTAATGGTAATGGCCAATAAACTGAGCATACACGATGCGAAGCCAACATGTCCAACTACATTAGCTGTAAAACTACAATAACTATAAAAATATTCCTGTGTGCTGCTCTGCCTCCTCCTTTCTCCTCCAATTCTCCCTGGGGACTAGGAGAGTGCTACCTGTTGAGCTCTTCTGCTCCAAGAAAGAGGAGGAGAGAGGAGAAGCTGAGGGACACACTTCCATTCCCCCTCTCCAGCCAACAGCACTGCTCCCTCTCCCTGAATGTGCTGGAGCAGAGCAGAACAGCTGCTTGTATCCGCCATAGGGCAGCTGTAGGTGCAAGGAAGCGAGCTGGATAGCATTTGTGCTAGTACATGGACATCTAGTATGTACTAGTGTGCTAGTACATGGACAGTACTGTGTGCAGTTTTGGGCGCCACAGTATAAAAAGGATCCAAAGCTACTAGAGAGTGTCCAGAGGAGAGCCACGAAGATGGTGAAGGGTTTAGAGGGGAAGCCATATGAGGAGCGGCTAAAGTCACTTGGTCTGTTCAGCCTGGAGAAGAGGAGACTGAGGGAAACCTCATTGAGGTCTACAGCTTCCTCACAAGGGGAAGAGGAGGGGCAGGTGCCAATCTCTTCTCCCTGGCAACCAATGATAGACCCGAGGGAATGGCAGGAAGATATGCCAGGGGAGCTTTAGGTTGGACATTAGGAAAAGGTTCTTCACCCAGAGGGTGGTGGAGCACTGGAACAGGCTCCCCAGGAAGGTAGTCATGGCACTGAGCCTGACAATATTCAAGGAGCATTTGGACAATGCTCTCAAACAGATGGTGTAAATTTTGAGGTTGTCCTATACAGGGTCAGGAGTTGGACTCGATAATCCTTGTGATTCCCTTCCAACTCAGGATATTCTATGATTCTATGATCTTTAACCAAGTGGGGAGGACACAGCAGAAGAAGGTCCTAGACACCTCACTGTCACTTCTGCTCTAGGGCCAGGGTAAGGACTGCCAGGCAGAAGCCCGAAATGGAGCTGCAGAGAGGACCAAGGAGAGAAGAAGAGCAAGATCCCCAGCACCAGCACTGGTCTGTCAAAATAACTCCATGCCTTTGCATCCAGTGCTTAGTAGTATCATAGAAATTGGTGATGTTGAGATCCATACTGTACTGTACTGAGATGTACAGTACTGCATCAGTACTGTAAAAGAGTCCAGTGGAGCTGCCCATTGCTACCTCACTGGGTTTCTTCCTAAAGAAGTATCTTTTCTTCCAGTTTCAGGTTCAGCTGAAAATGAAGCTACTGTTGAAAGGCTTCATGAGCAGCTTTGGTTGAGGACTCACCCCCCGCAAGCGGGCCTGTCTTTATGCAAAACAGCACTCACTTACTTTTCACAAGTTCTTCAGCAAAATGTTGGCAAGGCTGACAAACAAATGGGAAATCTCACATGCAGGATTTATAATTTTAAACTAAAGAGAAACTTTGCTTTAAATGTACATATTTTTAACCTGGAAAGAAAATAAGCAGCCAGGGCAAAAAGAAGTCTTCGTAGATAAACTGCAGTAAATAAACCTTATGTACAGAGGAGTGTCCCGGGATAAAAAGCACTCTGAGTTTCACCACTAGATCCAGGACTGACACTTACAGCACCACATGGCTGCAGAAAGGAGGCAAAATGAACCTCGCACTGTTCTGCAATCAAGGCAACAGACCTATTTCACACCAGCTAATCAACCTAGACGGCAAAACCAATGTGATAGACCCACGTATCAACAGTTGTGAAAAGTTGTCTATGTGCTTCACTGGTTAGGTTGGCTGAATAGATATGGAACTAATTGGGAAAGAAAATTCCAGCTGCAAACAAAAAGTATTGTCTGCCCCACCGTGTATGGTTGAATGTAAGCCACATCACAAAGCTTAAGAAGCCTTGAAAAATATTGAAAAATATGGAAAATATTACACCTGCCCTCTATGCCCATGTGCCTGGCAAAAGCCAGCAAAGAACAACTACTTTCCTCACTATGGGAAACAGTTTGTGCTTCTGTCAGAAGCACTCTTCAAAAGGGAATTCCACCCCCACCCCCACAGCGACTATTTTTCATTACTGCTCCATTTCCAGTTTCCCCTTTCTGCCCAAAATACATATAAAAGGAGTCATCAGTAAGTTCCTGTCATCCTTAGGGCCTGACAATAAAGTTTGGATCGTGGCACAAAACAGAGCTGGATCTGCGTAAGACTGGAGCCAGTCTGCTCAGAAAGGAAAGTGCTGTGAAGAGCTACAAAATTATGTCTTTACCGAAGGCATTTATTCCCCCACTCACTGCGGGATCTGAAGCCACAGGGCACATTTGACTCTCTACTAAGTCTGGAGGTCAGGTATCCAGGAATACCTTCAATCAGGTTGAGGAGTGTGAAGGCTTGAGACCAACCCCTGGGAGACTCTTGCATCACCTCTCTCTATATGCTGGGTTTCTATCAGTAACTTCAGTGTTGTAACTGAAGCTGAAAATAAAAATAACACCATACTTTCTCCAGGAAGGAGAAGGAGCTGCCTACCTGACCCACATGACAAGCTGTGCCAAGTCTGTTCTCCTTCCACCTTCAACTGACTCCTGTCACCTTTGGTTGGTTTCTAATGCCTATTTAACGCTTTGGTCTCAGTCTTCAAAAGCATGACTTACATGCATATGAATGAAATTTGACCTCTGAACCGAAGTGGTAGAGGCATCCCTCTGCAGCAATGCAGATCACAATGCACAGAACAACAGAAAAACTGTGGACAAAATATATTCTGATAAAGCCCACTTATGAAGCCATTTTCCAGAGAAATCTCAGTGTTATCTAGCACTTGACCTTCTTAAGGAATGGTGTAAAACTGTCTTCTGAAAAAATCTTTCCCCTCTAAAGGATGCTTGTTTCATATAAACTGTACTGGGTTTGAGTACAGTTGAGAAAAATGAATTTGTGCAAAAATTTTTGCACAACTTTTTGTGGAGGTACAACAGGCAAGCTTCTTAGTCACACTTGTTTTCCTACTCCTAAAAATTGTTCTCTTCTACCAACTTCCGATTTTGAATCTCGGTACTTCCTTCTCCTTCCACATCTCTATTAATTCAAACTCCCACATTAACTCACACCTCTCACAACACGCCCAGACTCCCCTCCCATCATAAACAGCTTTGTATCCTTATTCCAGACGTTTCAGTGCTGAGAATTGAAATGTACAGAGTCTATTTTTATTGATTTTGTCTACCAAGACTGGTGTCTGCTAAGATTATCATTAGGACGGCCAACAACACAAAACATAAAATAGCATCCTTGGAAGGCCTCCCCAGGTCACTGTCATACTTCCAAAATAGGAACTACAGGCAGGAGGAAGAGGTTAAGTCACTGAAGGTATTGTACTGATAAAATTTCAGTAATTTTCCACTTTCAAACCAAAGCATAATCCTGTCCAGATACAAACCAGGTTGCAGTAAAGAAAATACCAGCATTCACCAAGAATCAGCTGTGAAATGGTCTGTGAGATCCTGGCAACAGGAGGAGCATAGACAAAAATGTGCGGTCCACTCTGGGGTATCTTTTGCAAGTGTCAACAGAAAGCACTGTATCTCTCCCTTGTTATGACCTGCAGATAAGTGTGGTAATTATAATTGGACTTGACCCCACCCCTTGTGTTCGGTAGATGAACGTCAGACCTTCAGACAGAAGGAAGAAGGCAGTTGTTTGAACACCAGAGTGTTTCACAGACCTCCACCATGAGTATTTCTACCTATTGCATTTCTTAGGGTACTTCTCAGTAGGAAATGGTGATGTTAAACTTACATAAAACCAGTAAAAACCCCAGATAATTCCAGGAATTCAGGAAAAAGAAACTTCACACAAATTTTTAAAGCTCAGGAAGCACCATGTGTAACGGCTCATGCATATAGCTGACAAGGTCCAGGTTAATGAAAATATTACTTTAACTTTATGATAACTTTAATGGATAACTGCCTGAAATACCAGAAAAACCTTTATTCAACCAAAGCAGTCTCACCTACAACACAGAATAGGAACCCAAGGCATTTTAGTGGACAAAGAGTTGAAAAACAACAAGAAAGAATGAGAGTTGGCAGCAAGTACTGTTCAAAGTAGGTATGGCTGAAACGTCTTGGTCAAAAATCAGAATTTTTAGTGTCTTTAGGAATTTTAGAATTTTTCCATTTGTAAATGAAAAAATATAATTCAAGTCCTTTTTGTTTTCAAATTACATAAATAATAGAAAAAATACAGATTTCCGATTCTTTTTGTGTAAAACAAGCAAGCAGCTGGTATAAATGCAGATTCCCTAGCATAAAAACCATTCTTCCAAAATTTGTGCTACCTTCGATTTTTAAGATGAGCTTCCATCTTAAAACTGAGATTCCACTTAATAATTTGCCTTCCTGGTCTCAGAGTAATTCACAAAAAATGCCACTGTACTGTGACACTATCTGATTGCGAATGTTCAGTACTTACTTCATTTGCAACTCATTTGGCCATTCAGACCTCCTCAGAGTATAGACAACAGAGTTGCATCAATAACTGATGGAGGAGGGCAGAAGTGGAAATGAGGTGAGAGTAATAATAATCTAAAGGTCTGTTTGTTAGTTCATTTAATCAGTCAGATCTCTGATGGAATAGACAGCTCTTCACTAACACATATGTTGCCTACATTTGGGTATACAATGACACACCACCATCAACCCCCCCTTAATTTTCTTTTGATAAACTTTTTGTATTCTCTGAGAGCTACTTTATAGGACAGCACTGAAAAAAAAACCCCTTCCTACTTGCACAAGCTACTTCCTACTTTTACCAGTTACAATTTTGATAATTAAATATTAGACTAGTTTATTCAGGCTGTATGTGGGGATAACAGGCATTGGAAGGGTTTTTTTCACAAATGGTTCTGTGCAGAACAAGGCACAGTAGGCGTAGGTGCTGGCGTTGCCATTGCATCTCAGTCTTACAAGCTGCAAAAGATTTGTTATTCTTCCAGACTAAAGCTGTCAATCAGGAGGGACTGTGAGAAGTGATGCAGTGGTTAGTGATGTGGACTAAAGTTCACAAGAGACCAACTGATTTGCTCCTGTGACCTAACACAAATTTGAAATTCCTGTCTCCAGAGGTAAAAGGTTAATGGAATAACCTATTTTTTCATCTAGCTCCCTACTACAGAGCACCCTTTTAATTATTGCTATTATTTATTGATTTATAAAGTAACATGTAACATAAGGTACTCAGCAAGGAAATTATGAAGCATATAAAACACAGTTAAAATGATCAAAGAGATGTCTGATCTGAAGAGATCTCTGATGACAAATATGGAAAAGCACTTCTCCATCCTGGAGACAAACATCAACTTCACTGTGTCTGGTTATGCAGACACAGAAAACACACACACACAAAGAGAAAGATCCATCTGTAAGTAAAGGAAGAACAGGGATTTTAAAAACCCACACTTGGTTTAAAAATGTGAAGACCATCATATTAAGAGTCCACATACTAAGGAACAAACATTTTAATTCTTACCATAAGTCAAATAACTGATCAGTGACCCAAACTTCTTTTAGTGTCCAAAGAAACCACTTTGATTATTTTAAAGCGACAATACTTGAAGCAGGATTTCAAGCCATATTGCCCTGAAGTAATAAACAAAAACCAAACCTACATTTTCCCTGCATCTGACAGGAGTCAGATGTGATGTTCCAACGCTATGACCCATAGCAGGGCTCCTGATGGGTGCAAGAATGTCATGAGAAGCTGCAAGAACTGGAAAATATCAAGGATGTTGATGTGTTCTCAATACATTGCCAGTAGGAAATGGGAACAGGGGCTGCAAAAGAAAAGAGTATGCTGTGATGGAGACCTGCTGTTGTGTTCCCCTGCATTCATTTGGCTGCCATGAGTGTGCTAGGTGCCCCCAAGTCCAGTGTGCAAACACTACGTGCTACCAGCTTCCACTCGCAGTGCTAAGGCTGCATTTGATGCTTTCCTAATGCAGCCTCAAGCCAGTAACTTCAAAGGAGCACATCAAAGCTGTTATTCACAGCGGAGAAGAGAGTGTGAAGCCGGGTGGCTTTTTTTTTCTCCCCAGCGAATATGAAACTTTAGGGGGCTTCCCAAAGGACATATGAGTGATTAAAAAAAAGGAAAACTCTCCTTCACATCCTAGGGAAAGGAGGGTAGAGGCCCCATAGAGGCAGATGGAGGAAGAAATGAAAATTTCTCTCTATTAATATATCTCCTAGATAGCCTGCTATGCTGCGAAGGGAGGGAGAAAAAAGAACTAAGTTTCATCTTTGTTTCATTGGTCTTTTTTTTTTAATCCGAGTCACAAAAGCTTAAAATGATGAAATGAGCATGTGCAGTCTGACTGAGATAGGAGACAGGCAATTACTGAAACTCTGGGCCACAATATCAGCTGCCTGCTGACTTCTGCGATTGAATTAAAACTACCATAAGAATAATGCAAGGACTTGCCCTTGTCCTGCTTGTCTATGTGTTTATTTAATTTTCTGTCCAACTGACTCTCAAATAAATTGGAAACAGCTGCCATTTTTTTGATTCAGTAGCTCCATTACCCCCCAATGACATCATTCTGGGCACGCTCACCAACAATAGGTCATTATGCAGCAATTACTTTATTGATTTATGGAAGTTTTTAAGCTCCGCCAGGAATATGCACATTCAAGGAAAAAAAGGACTTTTCCTTCTGCGCTCTTGTAAGTAGTGAGTTGCTGCACTAGGCAGGGATGGTATTACGGACACAAAATTGGAATTTAGATTACAAAGGGAAAAGGAGGAAACCTTTTTGCTATTGGTTACATCGCCAAAGAAAAAAGAAGATAAGATTTCAGGGAAGGATCCTGCTGTGAACTGATGTTTAGAAACCACGATTTAATGTGGTAATTAAACATATGATGCAAGTAAAACTGCTACGTAATAAGCTGGCAATAAAAACATGCAACATTTGCTATAATCCACACTAATGAAAGCTCTGATGCATGAGCTCTTTGAGGTAGTGCAAAACACATTTAAGAGTTATTATCACATGGAAACATTTACTTTCTTCTATTCCTATCAATATATTAGATCAGCCATCATTTATACATCATACACAATTCTAAGGGAGGAATTCAAAAATCATACAGTGCAGATCTGATTTATTATGGTCTTCCAGCCTTTAATCATCTGCTCCGTTTGAAAGTGTGGAATTTTGAAGAAGACTGACACTGCAAATTAAGACAATTTGTCATTTTCTGTATTAAAAAAAACCTGTTGGAATAGTCAGGAAAAAGTATCGCTGTAGTTAATAAAATAGTGGTACGCAATGCAAGAATTTTATAATCTTTTGAAATAGAATGGACATTAAGCTTTACGGAACATAGATACAGATATCCCTTTCATGAAAAGTTTAGAAGTGGGTAAATACCTGCAAAAACTGACTGAACATGTATTTGAATATTTGAATGAGGCTCATACTTATACCTCTTAACATTTCCTTCTAAAACTTCTGTCATTTGCTTTTCTTTGCACTAATGTTTGGAGTCTAAAAATGGCCTGCTGTGATAATCAGTAGTGTAACTAGGATTTTCAAAAATCTAGAGGAATTGGGTGCCTGAGCATCACCGTATTTAGCAAGAGCCAAGTGCCTTACTTGGGTATTCAAACTTCACTCTTTTTTTTCTTCCTGTTCCTGACTTTGATGCTTAAAATGTTTCAGTCATCCACTGAGGGTTAAGAAGCTGAATCATGTGTTTTAGGTGAATCGTCAGAGTTGTGCACAACACAGGCTCTGATCTTCAAGGGCAAATAGGTGATAGCAGCAGGTTCCTAACTCAAAGGATGATATATACAAACCAGCAACATTTCTGAAATGATTCCAGTTCGTTTTGAAGACCTGGCCATACTGGATGTACATGTACATGAAATGTACAACTTATGAACATCATATAGTCAGACATTACTTCACATTAGCTTTCCTATACCAGTTGCACATAACAGACAGAGACACAGAAATTGGCTTCAGCTTGTGAATGATTCATAAAGAGAAAAAAATGGTTGGATAATTTAATTATAATGAAAAAATGATGATTTTTAGAAAACACCTCAGGTAAATGTCTTCAGGTCTGCAGTCAGCACCATGTGGGTATATTATTGTGCCTAGCAGAGTCTCATATTATGACTTGCAGAACTGGGGCTTAGCTGTAGATTGCCATGACAAGTGCTTTGAGAAAGTATCAGAATAAAATTTGTGAATTTTTCTTCATTTTATCGATGCATTTTACAATCAAGTAATTTCATTTGTTGTGATATGTCCAATGACCCTTTCCACATCAAATATATGTTAATATTTGAAAAGTTGGGTGTTTTTCACCAAAATGATGCAGGATGAAAGATATATCCTAATTTTTAGGAGGTCATGCTTTGAAATGCAAAAAACCGTAAACAGTTCATTAGATCTGCTGGTATCACATTAGAAGGAACTACATAAAATGCAGTAAGATATTACGATTAAAATAATAACATATCTGTATTTAATCATATTTTTGCATTTCACACATTAAAATAAATATGACTGAATTATCAGGACGTTCCAATGGCATAAGCTTTACTCCTTTTTTTCTACTTGTGACACACCACCAATAGGTCTTTAATTGAAAAACATGAAATGATGCGAGACGCCTTCTCCATATTCTTTTAAATTTCTCTAATACAGCTGTTGTATCTTACTTGCATCATCATGAATGATATGTAATGAAGTCAGATACAATACCCTTTTAGTAATATGCCTGTAAAATACTTGAAATACAAGTCTGGACTCTATGATGTCCACGCAGTGGCCACATAGTTATGTGACCTGGTTGCATGTTTATGCCATTTTTACCACGTTCAACACAAATATGAGATCTCTGTGTGGCTCAGGTGTTGCGTTAATAAAGTCACACCAGCAAATTGCATTACTCTGACCTTTTTGGTTTTGTTAACTTTGCCAGACTCCTCCCATTCATACAAACAACTTAAGAGGAAAGACCTATCAAAATTGACCAGTCAATTATTACAATAATTAGCATTTAATTCACTTAAGTAGCACTTTCAATAACACAGCAATGCAGAGAAGCTAAAAAACCAAAACAGCTGCAGAGAGCGAGCCTTTCACACAGACAGCGAGGGACCCCAATCTCATTTCTTCCTCCCGTACATCTCCCATGGGCAGCGTGGGAGGTTTTCCTGTGTGTGGAAGCTGTGGTTAGACCACAGGTACTGAAATTCAAATTTCTCATTCTGGTCACAAAGTTGGTCAGGAGTACAGAAAAATGGTACAGCAGGCATTCGCTCTTGTGGTGATGAATGAAACAAGAACGAGGAAGGGTACAAATTGAATGTCTCTAACAATCCTACCCTGTGGTTCTCCTCTGAACACCGTTCCCAAGCCCCCAAGCTCAGGTCTTGCTGACTGCATTAGGTGAGAATCGGCAGCCCCATGGGCTCCGGGCATGCAGGGTCACAGCACCGTGCTGAACTGCAGCAGAGCTGACAACAGATCGATAAAGCTGGAAGGGAAACCGGACAAATCCGCTGCGGACCCATGGAAACAGAGCATGGGGGTAGGGCAATGCTGGGTGCTAAAATTCCCCTTTGGCTACTGGAAATCCTTCAAAGCCAGCAAACTGGCGTACTACCAAAACCAATTACTAGTGCCAGAACACATTTCTATGGTAAATCAAGTGACAGATTTTGCAGTCATACCGTAAATAATGCACCTTCTCCTCAAGTGGGGTGAAATGTAGTTCTACCAAAATTAATAGCACTACCTTGATTTATAGTGGCTGAGAATCTGGTTCAGTGTGTTAATATCTCCATTGACATCTTCTGGTTTTAAGTTATGACTCCTCAGTTTAAAAATTCCACCCGGAGTTATTAGTAATAAAACGGAAATTCCTCTCTCTTCCACCATCCCACTGGTATTGAGAAGGCTGCAGAGGTTACAGAACTACCCATTTTGTGCCTTTACAATAAATAGGTTTTCTCATGAAACAGACATTCTTCTTGACAGTAGAGTGACCAAGATGAAACTGTACGTTTCAGCCAACTGATGTAATTACGCTTTAGTCAGTGGTACAGTGTTAAGCCTCCATTATACCCCTGTGGCATTTTTCTGTCTTGAAACCTTAGGTAAACAGTCCCTATATCATTATTTATCCCCAAAAGGCACGGTAGGTAAGAGAAGCAACAGTTAAATGAACTGCGTGCTGCTACAAAAGATCAGTGCCAGAGGTTGGATCAAAAGTCATGAATTTCTGAATCTGCTAACAAAATTTCTCTGTGTAATTATATTCACCATTTACAGATATTAAAGATATGTAGATATTGAAAAATGACAGAAAAAAATACCCGCCTTCTGTAATGGTATCCGTGTCTGTCCCATTGTTTGTACAGACTTGCCAGGAAAATACATGAAGATACAAAGGCTAACAGCCAGTTAGCCACATAGTTATAAGGACAGCCAAGGGATGCATTAGCAAAAATAATCACTGGTTATCCTCAACAAATGAAGAATTAAATTTTGCTCTTTGGCCTAGGCAGCCTGGCTCGCAGTCCTATGTTGCTTCTCTTTCTCTTTGTACAATTTCCATTTGCTCTGGGTACTTTCACCACCTTTAGGAATGAGGTTTTAGCTTCACAGTAGCCTGTGAGGCAAGCCTGCTTTCAGGATTAGGAAAGTAAGGCATGGCGTGTTTTCAAGCGTAAATCACAGAAGCTGAGTTGCAAGAGAGACCCAGTTTTCTCGCATGCCAAAGCAGCACTCTGTGCCCAAGATCATCTCTTGCAGCTCAAGAGCACCACAAGTTATCGTGTATGAGAGGGGTGAACCATGCAGCACCTGGTTGAGTCCCCATGGATGTACCAGCAGCATCATGCCTTTGTGCTCCCCACTGCCTTTCATATGCACAAGGCCACATGCAAGAAGATGGTATCGCAGAGGCATTTCACTGATTGTAAAAGTGAGCCTGAGATCCAAACTGTGGACAGGGACTTCAGTCTGTCCTGCTCTGAACTGGAGCACCATTTGGAAAGACCGTGGTACCCTCTCCCGCAAGGATAGCATTGGCTGATGCAGCTGCCTCTCCCTAGGCCTGCGGTCATACACCAATCCAAGCAGAGTTACTCTTTTTTCTGTGAACTGCCGGGACCGTCACCGGTTCTGCAGCCATTCCTCTGGCTGCTATAGCCCAGATGTCACAATAAAAACTGATATATGCAAATTGGCAAAGAGCGTTTGCTTTTTACCTTAAACATAGTTTTTCAGCTGAACTTCTCATTCTATGGAGATGCATTTTTGAAAACTAGAACTGAGCATAAAATTCCATTATTTAAGTGGCATATACTAGGTAGGTATGGTCTAAGAAACCTGGCAGTAACTTACTCTGTTTGTGGTTTCTACTTTGTTAGACTCTGTGGAGCCATGAATCTATCTTGTCCTTAAAAAACTGAAAGAGGGGGCCTTTAAAATGAATATAATGCTAAATTTATGTGCCACAGGAGCAGCATATCAAGGCCTCTGTGCTGATTAGACCCAGATGTTGGTAACAATGTTAGTGTTATGGACCAACTGCAGGTGTGGGAATAAATCCCTTTCCCTGGGACCCTCAGCAATCAGACCAGTGGTTTCTTCTGGCTCTCAGCTCACAGTTTTCAATTAACACTACAATGGTATTGTTGTTCTCTAGCATTAGATCATATGTCATGTAAATGAAGTTGAATATACACTTTAACTCGACAAGGTGATTAAGGCCAAGGATACATATGTTCACTATTATAACACGATCAAGGTTAAAAAATAATAATAAAAAAATAGCCCTGACATGCCATAAAGTTTTTATTATTTTGGCTTATCAGTAGATTTTCACATTTTACTTTCATAAAACAGAACATAGGGTAAAGCAGGGCTAGACCAGAATTTGAATAAAAGGTAGACAAAAATATTGTATGTGTAAAATTATATATATGTGTGTGTGTGAGTATAACGCTTAATTTTGGACTTTTATGTATTTATATCACAGTCCAACATTTGACAACTTGGATCGCTCTGTATTTCCTTTCCTCATTTTCTGTCCGCTCTCCTTACCTTTTCCTCTTTCACGTCAATGAATAGTGTATGCACAACTATTTCCAGTGGAGGAGAAACGGGGATAGTCCTGAAAAGCCATCCACCTCAGAGCAATGAATCCAGCTCATCAGTGCCAGAGGCTGTTTTCTCTATCTCCTTTGGGTTTCATGATATTTAGAACACCACCATGGCTCACTAAAACATATTAAGGGCTCTATTAAGTAAAGGGGCCATACTCCTCTTCCACACATGCATAATTCCCATTAATGTCAATGGCCATTACCTCTGCAATGAAGAGTGCAGCCACTAGTATTTTTCTTATATGTTCACTTTCATCAGGTTCTCTGTGCCAGAGCTGTGGGGCTGCATATTATTCAGTGGCAGTGAAACAACAATAAAAGGGAAAGCTATGGAAAAGTAAAGTAAAAGAATGACACAAACCACCATAGAGACAGGCTATCATTTGCAGGGGAACCAGATGATTTCTCTTTTCTGGCAGTACAAGGGAACTGTGCACACAAACCCATCAGGAATACAGGTACTGCAGGAGGTCCCCAGGGTTATCAAGTCTTACCAAAGGTTATCAAGCACCAACCTCTTGCCACCATAGGCCATCACAGAATAGATATGGGACCTATTCTGAACTCGGAACAAACCACAGAACAACAGGGCCCTGCTGCTTCCACAGACCCAATGAACCCCAACAATGACAACTACATTTCCTCTCTTAGAGAGTGGAGCTCAAGAGCTCATCAGTTTATTACTGATGATCACAAGGACTATCAGCTTCTCTGTTGCCTGCTGACACTCTGGCAGTCAGCAGTGGAGGTGCCTTTCAGTGTTGCTGGCCAACTGAACGTGAAATCACAAAGAAAATATCCCTTAAGGAGGTGCATCTTGGTGGGAGAGCAAGAAACTGCAAGTCTTGGATGCTATATTTTGCTCTGATCCTTTGTTACTCTGCACATGCCATAACCTCCTCTGTGTCTCACCTTCCAATAAAATGGGTACAATAGCTGATGAACAGGAATCATCTAGATGTACATTCACCATTACGTACATTTCAACCCAGAAGCCAGAGAAAACTACATAGCACAGGCCTTATAAATATTCAATGAATAAAAATGATTCTGTGAACATCTATCAGTAACAAATATTTCCTATATATTTTTTACTCTGCAGTAATTCTAAAAAATCTGTTGTGTCCACCTCCTGCCTTAGGTATGTCCCATACTCTTGCCTTAAACTTTTCCTGCAAGCTCCTGCAGAGACTTCTGTTGTGCATCCAGAGGCTGTGACATGATAAGGAATGAAGTACTGACTCTCTAGGTGTTATTGTCATATAGCTACATACTACCACTATGATTCATAGATTCATGTTTTTGCATCCCAACTTTTGTTTCAACAGCATTGAGAAACATGTATTTTGCCTATGAAGAATAATAATTCAAGATGATCAAAGAAAAGTAAATCAAGTTCGTGTAGGATTTGAGAACTCAACATTTATTTTCTGCGCAGATTTAAAAAAAACACTGAGAAAACTCATATATTTCTCTATGAGGAAGAGTTGCAGGTCCTAGGAAGTCTCAGATTCCTGACTTGGAGGGAGGCTGGTGAGGAACACAGCACAGAAGTGGCAAAATTAAAAGAACAAAAATCCCAGAAAGACATCCAAGCCAGAATCTTACCTGGGCTTCATTAGAATTTACAGTTCACCCCTGGGAAGCCTTAGAATTTCCATGAGTTTCAGTGTACTCCAGTGAAAAAAATGTTGTCTGACCTGTTTCAACCATTTTTGGCTATAAAAATAGTAAGTACTACTTTATAGTGATGAAGCAACCTGGAAACCTGCCTTGTACACTTTTATCCACACTGTATTAACTCCGAACACTGGAAAGTCCCAGAATAAGTGATGTAGGAAAAAAGAAAAACTCCAGCATTAATGATGAATAAATGGGGACAGCCCAGTGACCACTGTCATGCTCACTCA
The DNA here is from genome assembly GCA_013389945.1 of Fregata magnificens. Lineage (NCBI taxonomy): Eukaryota > Metazoa > Chordata > Aves > Suliformes > Fregatidae > Fregata > Fregata magnificens. The sequence goes on from WAAD01042145.1 coordinate 158,381, forward strand.
CAGGTGACAGGTCTCAAACACACACTCACACAAACAATGTCTTGTTTGTGGCTCGTACACAGGACATGCTGTGAAAAAAATCATTCACTCCTGTTAAGAAGTACTGCCTTTGTAACAATGTCGGCATACATTAACTTCAGTAGAAATGTAAGCAATATAAGTTAGTAATGATATGTAAGATTTAACTTACAAAAGGGCTTCAGAAGTTTGTAGATTTTGAGGCAGGAAACCATAAACTTATTTTAGGGACAAGGTTCTCCCTCCTGGCTTTATCTTCTGAATGGTCCCCCAAATGGTGTGCTCTGGATGGCTAACAATTCTCCTGAACAACAATTAATCCACGCTGACAAACTTGTCAGATGTATTGGAGTTACTAGGCAAGGTTTCAACAGATTATTCCCAAGTTACCTGAACAGGAGCCTTTGCATACAGTTGTCACAGTAAATCATAATAATAAAAGTGCTCATACTGATATAAAAAATAATATTAATAATATTTAACTCCTATATGGAACTTTTAAAGTTATTCAAAAGTTTCAGGGGAGAAAATAAAATTTGGGGGGAGGGATGAAGCTATCATGAAGATGCAAATACGTTCATTTAATACTAGCAACATAAAGAAGAACTCATAAATGGTCTGTCTAGGAAACAAACACATCAATCAAGGAATAATCAAGCTTACGAAAATCTATGAAGTATTGAGGAATACAAAACACTAAGCAATATTTTCAACCTATGACACCCCTTCTATCCAGTGATTATAAATGTTCTACAACACTTGCAAGAAGCATCTGTCCTGTTTTAGAGACTGATAAGAACAATATAATGTGTAAGATAAAATTTTCCTCTCATCCACGCTCTGAAAATACCTCCAGCTCAGTGACCCCAAATCCTGTATCCACGTGAACGGTGGGAGGGTGCATGTGTAGAGGAGAAAAGAGAGGACACAGACCTGGTCTCAATCCAAGGTAGAGAAGTCGGCTCTCTGCTGTAAGAGAAGAAGATGGGATTGTTCCATGAACTGTATCTCAGAGGATGCAAGGATGGTCTCACCTCTCATACAGCTTGATATACTTTTTGAACCAGGGAATAATGCAGGAATTTCTACAGATGCTTTGTCTCTAGCAAAGATTTGCCAAGCAAGAGGACTCCTCCTGGACTTCATTCTGCCAGCCTTAAAATCAGACTTAGGGTCAGAAGAGGTGGTACAGAAGGTATGTATATCAAGTTCAAATCTATCTCCAGTAGCACGGCCACGGTTAAAGACAGAGAGAAACTGAACATAATTTCTAGTCTTTGTCTTCAAGCATTCCACTTTCCTTTCATTTGTTATTTTACTCACTATCCTAGACACCAACTCATCTTTTAAACTTAAAAAAATAGTGACTGCAAAGGCAAAGTTAAAGGTGTAGTCAAGTCAAGTAGCAGCATGAGACTAGTAAAGGCCAAACTAACAGGAGTTTATTGCAGCAGACACTAATTCATAGTTGTTAGTCACTGTGAATAAAATATAAACAGCAAGTGTACCACTTAAAACTGACTCGGTGTGCCACTTACCCACTGATTGGAGGGAATGAAATCGGTAGTGCGAGCTCTGCTCTACAGCAGTTGCACCAGAGACAGAGGAGTATATTTCAACAAGGCACCAATTAAATGGATTCTTCTGTTGTTATAGCCCCATCATGATCTGAGCAGTTTTGGTTCTGAGTAAAAGCAATGGGCCCGTGTAGTCACAACCCATTAAAAAAACGGCTATCTATAATTTAGATCATTTCAGTGCAGGTGTCAAAGCACAAAAGTTAATATGAACTTAGGATATGTAATGAACTTAGGATATGTAATAAACTTAGGCCATGATAGTACTGTGTAGTTATCTTTCTGAGCTCTGCCTCCTGTTAACAAGGCAAGCACTTGAGGAGCAAGGCCAACCCTTGCGTCTTGGGGAGGACAAAAGGCTGGAGAAATTGAGAAGAGACTATTACCTTGCTGTTTGCTTTCTGTTGACAGGAGGTTAGTGAGTTCAAAGGGAAGTCTGTAGAGGCAAAAGGTCATTTCTCGTGTTATAAGAAACTCCCAGCTCCTTCCCACTCCTCTGCCAATGGTTTATAACGAAAAATGTAAGAGTGGTTTAGGCACTTAAACACTTCTTCTAAGGGTAGGCAAAATACCTTCCAAATTAAATACAAGTACTCAGATGCAAGCCACCAGCACAGCAAGCACTGTAAACAATACTTACACAGAGTGTGTTTAATGAGTCATATATCAAAGAACTAGAAAAGCCCACCTCAAACAGACCCCTCACAGTAATCACTAAGCTCAGTGGCTGAGCTGTTTGCACTAAAGGCCATTCGTTATGCATGCCCTAGCAGTGAACAATAGGAATATTATGCTGAAAAGTTGAGTAAATCTATCCCACCTTTCACCAATACCTTCCTGAACCAATGAATCCATGGGGATGGATGGCATTATTCCACAAAGTATTGTGAAAACAGGCACCATTGTTAGACCCACAATACATTACTGACAACCAAGTAGAGGCAGAGTGTAAAGGAACATATCACTACTGCAGGTGAAGAAAAGAGAAGTGTTCTGCAAACACATGTAGAGGAAAGAATATGCTTTTTGTGCTTCTCACTCATGGTTAAAGTATAACTGATTTTCACATTTAAGCAACGGCTTCCTAAATATAGCCTTGACAAACATCTGCCTTTCCTTCACTTTCCTGTCTGTTCTTGGAACAAATTCTGACCAATGCTAAGATGAGGAATTTAAAATTAAACGTAGGATGCTTGAAAAATTGGATCTTTTTTGAAGCTCTATCTTACTTGTACTGGGAGATCTAGCCTGAAGGCCAACAGTGGCTGAGGTTGGAAGGGGAGAGGAGGGAGGTGAAGGAGAGAGGGATGGTGAAGAAGGGAGAGGGTGAGGCTAAAGTCCCTGCACAGATGTCTTGTTAGTGCAAGAGCATCCCTCGCTGGCCAAGAGGAGGCAATGACCTAGAATAGGTTTTGCCTGTCTTCTGGATGAAATACTAGTCCTGAATCCACCAATAGCAGAAACATCTTGAGGTGTAAGAAAATGTGTTATAAAAGCACAGATGATGTCTGAGCGATTCCAGACAATGAAGGATTTCTCTGCCTCATATTCATGCCTCACACATTGCATGTGTTTATGGCTGTATTAAACACAGAGAAACACATGAATAGAGTATATACAGATAACACACGTATTTCTAGAGAGAGTGAGTGAGTATACAGTTATTTCTATTTAATTCAAATTATGGAAATTAATTTTAAAATGTTACCTTTAACTTAAATCAATTAATCAAGTAAGGATATAGCATGGTCTAGATTTTGGCAGTTCCCATGGGATGAACACTAAAGCGGTGAAAGCAGCTATAACAGCAGTTCTTATGTTTTAATGTAACTGCTCTGGAAATGAGCTGTATATGCACCCCACACTATTGCTAGTCTAGAGGAGGCATAGAAGTAGGAAATGTAGATAAAAGGGTCTCACTGTCCAGTCATGCTAGGCACCTTACAAACACATGAAAAAGCAAAGTCCCTGGCTAACGGAGTTTATAACCTCATTTAGGACTAGCTGTAACTTACAGTAGACCTCTCAACTGCAGTATCCCCCTCTGTCATTTATATCTATTGGACATATGTGCTGAAAGTGAACATAAAGTAACCACATCTTACTCAAATGTCATACAACCCTTAAGTGAAAATTAACTAGGGCCCATGTTTATTACAGCGGAGCTTGCTAGACCTCCTTGGGTTCAGGGTCAGTTGGTGTTTCTTTATGAACCCCTTTACGAAAGTTTTCAGTGCTTTATAGTTCAGCCATTAAATTTTGCTCCAGGCTGAAGCTTCTCACAAAAGGTTTAATTCTAGGAGCAGGGGGGGTTTTTTGGTAATATATTTTCAAAGAGATCTCTTTGGTCATTTTTAAAACATAAAAAGAGTAAAAAAAAAAAAAAAAAAGAAGTTAATTGGTTTTAGGCCGTCTTTAGGGCTCGCCATAATTCAGAAACAACTTGGAGCTGGCCATTTTCAGTGTTTGAAGCCTGTCTACTGAGTTTGTACTGGGACTTTTTACTGCATTTCTAATATGCATGTCTATAAATAAGCAGTCCTACACCTTTTTATGGTGATTACAGTATGTTTTTCACCCCCATGGGCTGAAATCCTGCTTGTCTGACTCATGCAAAATAATCCATATCGAGTATGGTAAGCGGTTCTAGGCCTCCATTGTTAGCGATTAAATTCTAGAGAACTAAATCTTTGCTTCATTTAACTGTGCAATTTTAGGATGTTCTTTACATTTCACATTTTCATAGAATTTCAGTAGTGTTGAATGTTGCACGGCACTTCCGTGTTTATGCTGAAACAAGTTTCTGCCCTGGCCACACTGGTGTTTTTATTCCAGTTCTAAGAAGATGAGCTTGTCAGCAGCGCTACCTAAAACTGATCCTGCTCAAACTGCTATGAATGATTTCTGCATGCTCCTGGAGTCAGGGTAGGTTAAGGTTTGAATGTTTAATAACATTCCCCTCATATGTGACTAGCACAGCAAACCAAGAGGCATGGCTTGTCCTTGTGAGTATTGGTGAGCTTCACAAGAAGGGGAGCAGGACTGACGTTTGGTCTCTGCATGCTGTGTGAGCATCCCCACGCGATTTCTTCCAAAGAGCTATAAATGAAATCAAGACACATTTCCAAAAACATCTATGTGAATATCCACACTGAAGAACTTGAGAGCAAAAAGTGCTGAGAGCTGTATCAAAAATCTCCACGTGGCTGACTTTCGGCTATGGGTCTTGAGAGCTGGGAAACCCCAATAGCACGCTTTGCTGCCCCAGTCCTGGCACAGCTTGTACATCCCTCCCTCACCAGCTCCATCAGGGTCCTAAGCTAGTTTCAGTGCAGAAATTGTTTTTTTAAAAATGTTTTTGTTTCTTTTTTCTCTCATCTGGGAGCCAGCCAAGGCCCGTCTTCAACCTGGCTTCCCCACCCGGGGCCCATCTCCTCTTACTACAAACCGGTGCCCCACTCAAACCCTTATGTCTCCCCATCCCTCCTCACTCTTCCTGCCACCTCCACAGCTCCCTCCACCAGCTCCACTTTCCTTTCTCTATGTCTCACGTCTCTTCCTCCCAAAATCTCCCCACCCCAGCCCCATGGTCTCACCTGAAAGGATCAGTGTACTGCTATTTTAAATGCCGATACAGGCAATTACAAGTTAGGGGCAACTGATAAGTGGCAACTGCAGCACACAGGCTGTGCGTACCTGTAGTTATCATGATCTGACTGCCTTTATCATATAGCAACTGGTATGTGGCATGCAGAGACCATGCCCCGTGTATCCTGCTAGACCTGTGACACAGCAGCTTGATGGGAGGAGATGCTCTGCAAGCATGAGTCCAAAGCTCTTGTACGTGTTACGTCTACCTAAGGGTGACCCTTGAGCTCACTCAAGCCAGGAGGGTTACACTTAAGGTAGTTAGCATTGCTATGCACATCACGTGATTAACACAACATGACTGATATCAAATTAAAGGAGCAGCAACAAAGAAAAGTTCCTCGTAATTTATGATAAAGGGAGAAACAGATGTTTATAAAAAGACAAAGGAAGCAAGGAAAAAATAAAGAAAGAAACTTTCACATGCTCTATTTTTGGTAAAACTCAGGGGCAAAACTCAGGTTTGAGCAGGAAAAAATATCTGTTGCATATTAAACTAAGATTTATTAGCATTGTTAGGACAGCCAGCATAAATACAAACCTATACTTTACATGTAAACTTAAACTTTTGTTAGCTGGCTTCATCCTAGAGCTGAATCTCTCTCTACAACCACCCCTTTGGGCTATGTCTCTACCTAGTGTACTCTTTCTGCATAACAGCTCTAATATATAGCTCTTCGCATCCACTAATCATGGCACATCTTGATTACTGCAACATTCTTTTCTCTGGCCTTGACAAAAGCAATCATCCTCATGTCCATTAAGAATATGCCTGGCAAAAATTATTTTCTAGCCTGTTTCTTTTAACCATTTCACTCCCTCTTTTCATTTTCTTCTGTTGGCATCCTTTCCCTATTACATCAAATACAAAACTACTTGTTGGCATTTTAAAGGAACCTCATAGCTGATCTCACTCACACTTCCTATCAGCTTTTCTTCATTAATGATTTATTTACACCTGTCTGGCCTATTAAAATTTCAAACGTTTTCATGGTTTGTCCCATAGGTTGTCCTCACAGTCTTCAAAACAAAAGGTTTTCATGGTCACAAATAAATATCATTTCAGTGTTCTTCAAACTTCTCCTTAAAACATTCCTTCACCATGAAATCTGGAAAAACTTGTCAACGGTTAAATTCACAGCGTGCCAAGACCACTGTCTACCATGCTGACCTATATTGTCCCTTGGTTTCCTTGAAATACCCTCAGTTATGTCTGCAGCCATATGTCGTCTCTTGTCTTGGGCTCAGATGCATAATCAAATTGCCACAGGTTAATGAGTACCACGTGTTAGCTGAGCCAACGTAGTAATTTGCATAGTTTTAAGCCACAGCACATGCAAGTTAAAATGCATGAACTTAAACCTCGATGAAATGGGTTTAAGAACATAAGTTTACATTATGACAGCTAAGAGTATGCATGCAGCGAGTCACCGTGGCAACTTGTTAGACCATTGTAACTTAATCATGTGTCTGGAGCTTTACACATTGAACTCTGTTTGGAGCAAAACCTGTTTTTTTCATACATCCATGTGGCCTTTAGAGGTTTTGTCCAGACGAGAGCTTCTAGGATTTACTACCATGGAGTGAGTAACTACAAGAAGCAGCACTACATAAAGACAATGTTGTTATGTGAACAGCCAGATGCACTGTTCCTGAAGTGGACTGATCTGTCTCTGTTCTTATGACAGCTCCCTGCTGTAGCGTGCTTTTCAAGAGCTGGTAATACATTATCACATTGTTCAGAGGTCGAATGTTTCTCCCTCTACTCAAAGTCATTTTGACCATGTATTTGACTTCCACATTTACATCTTGCTCTCTCCTCTCCTGCAGTTTTTTTCCCTCCCTCTTCTTCTTCAGTACCTAAACCACATACTGAACCTACTTTCTCCTCTTCTTCCTCCCCTCACCTTTTTTTCCTCTTCTTGTAGCAGCAGCTCTGGGAAAGAGAAACGGAAGAAGTGTTTTTCACTCTCTAAAGCTCTTGAGAGTTGGTACTGCCCACGTAACAAGGTAACACTTTCCTGAAATAGACAAAACTTTAAAAAACTTTTTTTGTATTGGAGTTCCCATTGTTTGGGACTGAGTTGCAGTCCCAAAGTCACACAAGATGGTGTGGCCAAGATCATGTCAATAAATAAAAGTACATTCTTTCACTTGTGATATTGGAGAGGACACAGGTCCTGAGGACAGGACTCAACAGAAATTGAGGACATGTCTGAACAAGAGCTGCTGAATAATTTGAAACTATTAGAGGATGAGCTTTTTTGTCAATGAAATAGAGATAATTGTTAAGCTTCCATTCTCCCATTCCACAAATGCTACCTTCCAGCACTTCTGCCTGGTGTATCTCTCTCTCTCTTCTCTGCCTGTTTAAGCCTCAAAACTGCCTCCAGCAGGAATCCTGGGCTGCAGTGGTATAAAACAGTATATCTTTATACATAACCCAAGTGGCCAGGGAGAGATGAGAAAGTTAGTAATTCATCCCTTGATGAGCTGGAGAAGATATGAACTGGCATATTGGTTTTTAAATAAAGAATTCCCTCCATCAGCAACACAGACTTGCACAAGCAGCTATCAAACACAATTCTCAGAACTGCTAAAGTGTCTTTGGAATACAACGCTAACTGAAAAGTATTATTAAAACACATACTCCCCTAAATTGTTTAGCCAGAAAATGCAACCAGAGGTTCTGAATGTCTAAGGAAAAACACACGCATGTGTTCGATTTCAAACACTCTCAGAGACAAAATAATTAATTGCCTCTGCAATCTAGTGAAGCAAGCATTTATCCCTCTGAAAAACTAGAGGAGCAGGGGAAAGGAAGACAGGGAGAAAGAAAGAGGAGAGGAATCAGCCTGGCATGGTTAAGTGATTTGCTCATGAACAAGGTCATCAGCAGATTTAAAGAATGATCCAACTTCCACTGAGTTTCACAAAACGAGCTTAGAAGCTCCAAGCATCATTCTCAAACACAGGAAGTATGTGATCCTTACGTACCTACATAATTGGTTAATAGTTCTTTGCATAGTATGCATAGTTTAGGCCAAGAATGAAAGACTATGGGGTTTGTTATTGAGGATCTTTTTCCAAAGTTACTGTCTAAAAAGAATAATGAAGCAGACATTGCAAGAAGACAAGCTAAATCATTCGCATTCCTGCAAACAGAATAGTCAAATACTGATAATGCTGCCACTACGGATTTCTATATTCAAAAAAACCCCAAACCCTAAAATGTGGCTGGTTTAAAAACAACTTTGCAAGCACGTGCTTGGCTCTTTTCCAGATCCTAGTCACAACTGTTGCTACAATTGCAAAGAGCGCCAGGCCAAATTCAGGGCTGATTCATAGCTGACCTTTGGCTAGTATAATTTATGCAACAAGAAAAAGAGGAGTTACAACTTGAAAAGCATTGATCAAGAAGGCTACAAGGTATAGCAATCCCCTTTATTATTCCCTCACCCACTTCAATATGCACTTTGGCTTTTTGGTCCTCTTAACATTTCTCATAACACATTGCTGTCATTGGGCTAACTCACTGTTGCCACAGCTGTTTGAGATGCGCTGGCTTATTGAAGACATCGTAGGGAAGGATATGACACAGGAGACCCACCTGCCTCTGCAATGGCAGGTGGAGATCTAACAGGATAACCTAGAATATCTAAAATGGCACTAAATGACTATGTTTAAGCAAGTGGATTGACACCTTAAAGTCAACAGCAAAATATCTACTGATGTCAAAATAGGTAAACTGCGTTCTCACTGCATATCTCCAAAATGCCATAAAACAAATTCTGATCTAAGGCATAGACCAGTTCTGCCCAAGTGAGGCGATCTGGGCTCATATCTGGGCATTATATTTTGGAGCTGAATTTGAACCAATGTTACCTTTATCATGCTGCTCATCACTGGTACCTAGCCCCATGCCGAAAGCCTACACCTTGGCCAGTCTGTGTAGCATTTTCTGACTGAACCAGTGAGCGTGGATATGATCTGGCCATCTCATTTGTGCTCTGTTAAAACAGTGAGAGAAGAAAAGGGGTCTCATAAGGGTAGAAACTCAGTACAGAAACCATCAGAGACTCTCATATTGCACAGTTCGACCCACAATCAGCAGGACACAGCTTGTTTTTACAGGTTCACATGTAACATGGCACTGGTTTCTTTCTTTTGCAGTTCCCATATTCCAATTCCTGTCCCAAGTAGCAACTGGACACAAAATTAAATGTTTCAAACATTTTGAAGCCTGAGAAATAAATAAGCCTGGGCCCTGCACTTCTGAGTTTTAATAACTTTTGCATTTAGGTATTTATTGTGTAGTAACTACCACCCATGTAGCAGGCTGAGAGACATTCCTAGATCTCAAGGACCCCAGTCTTTAGAAACATTGAGATCTAGATCCTTCCAGCTTTATCAATATTTCCTCTGAGGAGGGGGAAAAGGTAGCTTTGGCTTTTTCAGTGGTTGATTTATTTTCTGAGGTAAGGGAAATATTATTTTCCACACCAGTTCACCTAGGTCTCTTTGCAGTATAAGGGACAACCCCTCTAATTACACATTTTATATTTTTCTAAGATTCTAAACCAATTTATTTCTGCAGAAAACTGTATCTTTAAATTGTGAAAATCACTCCATAAATTCTGAGTTAGAACAGTCAAGGTCTGATACCTTATCTGTGCTCTTACTGTGTACAAGGTCACATCATCAGCATGTAGATGTACAGAATATTTCATGAACTATACAGCGTCGACAGGTCATTAATAAAAACTGCAAAAGTAAAAGCCCTCTAATTAGCTCCTGAGGTAACTTCGCATGTAACATTTTCACCTCAGATTCAACACCATTAAACAAAATGACTGGTGTTTGCTCTCTAATGTAGCCAGAGAACCATTCTACTGTAGTTAAACTCAGCCAAATTGAGGGAAACTTAGATAGGAATATGTTGTGATTTATTGGATCAAAGGCCACAGTGAAATCAATATAGATAGTTCCAGCATAAAAAATTATAATGTATGTCTATAACAATATCAAGGTTACCTTGAAAAGAGCAATGTAGCAGGCCAAAACATGACTAAAATAGGGTCAATACATTATCTTTGAAAGGAACGCTCATTAATTTTTGAGCAATTGGGAGAAAACAGAGAAAACACAAATAGGTTATAATTAGGGCAGTACAACAGAGTTACGATAGCGTCTTTTCAAATGGTTGGTTATCTCAAATTAGAAAGCAGATATTATAATAAAGATCTAGCAACAGGTTTGAGAAGAGCTTACAAAAGGTATTTAAAGAAACACAGGGTAATGTTCCCAATGGCTAGCACACTGACTAGAAAGTGGGCTGAGAGCAATAAGGCCACTTTTTTTGTGGACTCAGTTTCTCCACTGCAGTACAGATGACTGAAAGGACATTTTCATGAGCATTTTGTAAGGCAAGGTAAAGCTAAGTATGCAGGTGCTATCAGATACAACAGGAATGTAGAAGGCAAAATAGGAGATTAAACCATCAGCTCTTCCTCCTTATTAAAAAAAAATGCTTTTTGTATGGGAAGGGAGGAATGGAAGATTAACTGGGTGGCACTGGCTGGGTTGAAAAGGGGTAAATTTCTCTTCCCGCATTAACTGCTTGTGATTAGGAACAGCTTGCTAATCAGAAATGAACTGCTCCGAGGTCTCCAAGGCTGCACCTTTGCTAGGAAATAAAACAGGGCAAAGGCATGTTCAAAACATCAGCAGGCAACATGCTCTGATGTTAGCACAGTCCCTGCCACAGCTTTGGCCCAGTAGCATGTCCCGTTTGATACCTAGGTACATCTCATGGGGTAGCATGTGGGAAAGACTATTTCCTATTGGCATTGTGGCCTGTTTTATTTAACAGTGTAGATCTGGCCCTTGAGTCCAATCAAGGTAAATGGACAGAGCAACGTTCCCTGTGTGGAGCAGGGAGAACTCTGTATTGCAAATAATATGTTTGGTAAATGTCACCCTTTCTTCTGTTTGCAAATTGCCATTGACCGATTTTTCATTAATGTGTTTGTTATTTGATCTTGTCTGATGAATAGGTTGTGAAAAAAGATATTTCAGTCTATGTTCTGGGGGCTTTTGGTGAGCATATTACTTTTTACTGTTTGCTAGTCAATATTTATAGTGGTTGGTCACCCAAAATACATTTGCATTGCTTCTGCTTTCTGGATTACTTGAGAGAAAGAGATTAATGAGAATTTGAGATGGCCAGACAAACTAATCCAAGTGTGAAGAGATTAGCATGCATACCCATGAATTACATTCTGTAACCATCTTGTAACCTTAGTGTCCTTAGTGTAAAAGGTATACAAGGCCTTTTACATCACTATCTAAACTTGGATGACATGTTGACAATTTAAACTGGAATTTATTTTAAAGCCAATTAAAAACCCCATAACCTACTTCACTCTGTTATAATGGAGACATTAAAACTGAAATTAATTAAATTGTGTCAGTTTATAACAACAGTAAATTTTGACACCTTTCCATCAGATAACTTGAACAATGTGAGATTTTATGTTTTTTGAATCTCATAATCCTTCTAAAATGTAACATGAAAGAAGCTCAGGCCCAATGTTTTCACGTTCCCCTCAGAGGGGCAAGTTGCCAGTCTTTAAATGAGAGTCTCTCTAAAATCACACCGCAACTGCTCCTTCTGTCACCCCTCATATTCAAGATAGGTTATTTCCACAAAGGGGTGGTGGTCTTGAACATGGAGCAAACAAATGGGCAGAGCTGAAGGTATGGGAACCTCAGGTCTCATCCAGGGTCTCATACTGATGCCCACCCACCATGAGGCAAAAAAGATGAAGGAACAAGAAAGACAGATTTTCTTTTATGTCAGTGACTTTTCATGACAGTGAGGCAAATTTATTA
>WAAD01042145.1:170528-184207 GCA_013389945.1 Fregata magnificens
ATGACAGTGAGGCAAATTTATTAGACATCTGAAGAGTTTTTCAAAGGGCACAGAGTCATTGCTTGGTCCTAGACAAAGTACAGTAATGGAGAGTATATTCCTGGGAATCATTCTGCAGTGGTCCATAGTGAGTTCACTGTAAGACCTAATGGCTCTTTAGCCAACTGTCCTGTGATTTCTTTCTACTCAGGCTTAATAACTTTCTTAACAAGTTTCTTTGTACAACTATATATAAAGCTGGGGGTTTTTTCCAAGCGGTAATTGCCCCAAATATACTGGAATAGAGCTATTATCACTACCAGTGCGGTTGTTACCATAGTTCCTAAGCAGAAGATTGCAATAATATCCCAAGAGAGCGCTGGTCCTGAGCACTTAGGCTGCGCCTAGAAGTCAATAGGACTTCTTCCTACTCTACCATGGACCTGCCAGGTGGTGGTCTTTGTCTTATGTTCCCCAGTCTGTAAATGGATAAGAAAAATATAACCCATCTACGTAAAATGCTTTCAGATCTACTGCTGAGAACAGCTATATTTCACCTATATTTCACCCTTGGACAAAAAGATGATTGGACAAAAAGAAAATAAAATTGACATTTATTGCTAACTGTTTAGCCTAAGTAGGAAACATGGTATAATAGAACCATATGAAAAACTTCTTATGGTGTTACTCAAAACAGTTGAACATTGTCCAGATATTATTGAAAAAATTACCTTCCCATAACTGAATATGAGAGATACATAGAAATATACACAAATTATTAGAACTTACCATAGGTGTTATATTTGATGAAGAAGATGCTAAAAACACAGGCAATAAAAAGTAAAATTATGTGCTAGCTGGCAAGAAATTATTTCTACATTATTACAGTATCAACTTTTTAGTCATATAAACAATTTTACATTATATGTAATGTCACACAAGTCCTATGCTGACTGAGTTGTCAGCGTTGTCTGTGGCAGTCATAAGGAATACTATCATCTGGGAATAACAGTAGAAAGCTAATTATACCTTTTACTTTAAATTGAGAGATGATGTAATTGAATAGTTACTACTTGACATGCTGAAGTCTTTTCTTACTAAACTTAATTCAGACAGTGACTAATGTAGAGATAGTGGCACAAATTTTTGCACAAGCAAATGAGTAAGAGTTATATATATGAGCTGCAGGCAGCTTCCTTTCATGCACCTATCCAAACTGAGGTCCATGCTTCCATGTCTCCATAACTGTGGCTACCCTTCCAGACTCAGCATAGCTGTGTCTGTCTACAGAAGGACAAGCTCCAAGGTACCACCCAATGAACACAATATAACTCATGACCTAACCAGATGGTCAGCCATGGTTTCTGTGTCTGGGTACTGTTAATCTGTACTAAATTTAACTGAGGGAGAAAGGCTTATAAATTTCAGCCTATCAATCAGCCCTGTTTTACTTCACATTTTGCAGACACATTTTGATTTCAGTGGTTCACTAATGAATATGCACCTGTATTTACTCCAAAATTCATATCTGAATGTTGTTTAATAGGGACTTACGATACTTTCTATTAAAATGAACATACTCTTCTATAAAAATAAACTAAATGTCAACTCAAAAGCTGATAGAAAAGGATGTTAAAACAAATTGTAAGTTGCTAGTGGAGAAGTAGAGACATGCACTAGGACTACAATCTCTTCCACTGAACAGCTTTTTTTCCTTCCAGAGCTACTGAGATCCAGGGATCTTCAGTCTGACTGTTTTACTTATGAGAAAAGACATTCTTGCATGCTGTGTTTTCAGTTGTCTTAATCGGACATCTGATTGATTGCCAGGGCCCTTGTTTTTGCTTTAATTGCTAACAGAAGAATAATCTTTAACATGGATAAAATTCTGATCAAAATTAGAATACAATTCAAAAACACCTGAGAGTGCCCTACTCAACAGCTTGCATTGCTCTTCGCAGCAGAAGATACATTTGACAATGAATAGATCTCATATATGGAGATGATTACAGAAAGTGTTTATGGCTTTGAAAGAATTTGAGCAAGAAAAATGTGTGGAGCAGATGCAGACATGTTGCCACAATGAGATTTAGCCACAGGAGGTAGCAAACCAAATGGTAAGAGGTTAGGTGGAAAAGGAGCTAAACCAGTTTCATATCAGCTGGCATTTGTCCCTTTTTTTTTTTACAATTTATAGCTGAAGGCAAAATATTGCAGTTATTCAACACCAGGGTCCAGTTCTCTTTGTCTGGAGGAGCTGGGCCCAGGTAAAGAACAAGGCATTTAATCCAACAGAATACGCAAATAAAGAACTATATTATAATATATAGAAGAAAATATTGTGTTGCTTTCTTCACCTAAATCTAAGCCTTCGCAGAAATCTGATGATCTTATTTAGTCCATAGATTAAGATCTCAGCAGAAATGTAATAAAATTACAATAAAGGTTATGTATCAATAAGGTGTCAGTTGTGCATAGGGATGAAGTATTCTAGTCATAATTAAATTTCAAATCTAATTATAATTTGAGGAGTCCTTTTAATTACATTGCAATATTTTGCTTTTGTAGGAAGATTATTGCTATAGCATCTTTTATCTGTAATTTTCTTTTAATTAAAAAATGTAAATAAATCAAAACCACCTACTTAAAATATTTACATCTTAAATGAAAACAAACAAAAAATGCAGGAATTTCTCCATCCAGGTCTTATCTACCGAATCACACCTAGGTCTACTTCTTTTTTTTTCCTAATGAAGTGGTGAATTTTACATTATCACTTATTTCTTTCACATAACCAGAAATGGCCAAATGACTTTGGCCAAAGGAGAAAAAAGAGCTTCCTCAAAGCAAAGACTGCCAGACAGGAAAGATATCAAACCTTTTTTTCAAAAGATGTTGGGACTGTAGGGCATCCTTTGAAAATCTGCTGGATACTTCCCTACACCTCACTCCTCCGGCCAGTCCCACCAGACTCAACCGTTCAATGGAACAGCAATTTCAGGTGCCTCTGCTTATTAATACTTATAAGCCTCTGTGCTTATGTTTCTTTGTCCTCCTTGTGTTTTTCTGAAGCACTTAGTCATGGTCAGTTTATATCACCTGCCTGTGTGCTAACATTGTGTGTTGGTTTAAGCAGTTCCTTTTTCTCCCTGCCATTAGGCTTCCTGATGTGATGGGTTGATAAGAAAAATCTTCCTTCTTGGCTTTCATTTCTCCAAGTGAAACAGCAATTGTCTTTGACTCTTTCAAAACTGAGTCTCAGTTTGCTTGAGAACCTCCTCCAGTTTGAGTTAGTCTTTCCTGAACAGAGGAGACCAGAATTTTACCAGGAGAGTGCAAGATACTCCAGGCAGACTCCCCAGGGCCTCTGCAGTGGCATAAATCCTTCGTTGTTCCAATGGCAAATACCTCCCTTACTATGTATTAAGGCCAGATTTGCCTTTTCCATAAACTCCTCATACAGGTGACTTGTCATCCACAGTCATTTCCAGGTGACAGCTAGAAGACCCTGTATGATCATGCATTTTCTAGTGTTCAGCTTTATTCCATCCCCACTACATAAGACCTCAAGATCTAGTTCTGGCTGTAAGATATTTAGGCTGTTCTTTATTTTTTTCCATCAACAAGTTTCATTGCAACATTTTATACCAAAATTATTTAATCAAATCAACCCAACACTTGTAGAGGAACTCTGTTAATAATTTCTCTCAACCTCTAGCCCTCCTTTCTGTCTCTGATGTAGTAAATTTGTTACTCAGTTGTTCTAATCTACTGTAGTAGATTCCTTACTCGGTTGTGTTAATCTACCGGGTTTTGTTTATCTCCCTTTCTCCAGCTGAAAAAAAAAGATTCAAAAATTTTAATGAAGCATTAACTACTTACTGCAGTACTACATATCAGTCTGGATAGATTGGATATACCACTTTTCCTTTGCTTGGAAGACCAGCTATTTTATGAAAGCAAGATACTAGTTTAGTCTTCTGTAAACTCAAGTTGTATTCTATCTCATTTTCTATTTATCCTGCATCTTTACTGTATTCTACAAACTTTGCTTTAAAGCCTGACTCACAACTGATGCCCAGCAACTAGGCTTATAGTTGTCCAGATATTCTTTTTCCTACTATTAAGTATATATGTATATTGCAAATATGTAAGTAAATAGATATGTGTATATACATATCTAGTTATTCTCCTTTCACACAGTACTGCCCTGACTTGGCAGCTGTTTCTGCCACAATGCATGAAAAACCAGACGCCATTTCTTCAGAGTGCTGGAGTGGAAGTTATCTGGTACCCCAAGACTTGAACAGGTTAAACTCTTTGAGCCTTGTTACTTTCCATGTGATAATCTCCACTTTCATTTCCATACCTTTGTTCCTATTAGCTGACCTGCCTTTGCTTTCCATATTAAATATTATTATGTTAGTTGCAAAAGACAAATTTTTTATCCTCCTATTGGGGCCTTACACTATTTTTCATCTCTATCCCATCCTACCGTAGAGTAACTCTCTTTTGTCTTTCCTTAGTCTCTTCCTATTTATAAGCCTGAGTAAATAAAACATAACTATTTGTTTTAATATTCTTTGCAAAGCATACCTTAGCTTTACCACTAGCAATTCTTGCTTTATCAATACAACTCCTAACCTTTAAGACATAGTTTTCATTGCTGTTTACTCCTCTCTCTCATTCCTCTTAGGCTTTGTGCTTATTTTTACTGTACAGGTAGTTTGGGCACATTTCTGTGCCTACAGATAATATTCTCCCTTTTGCTGGCATACAAATGCTTAACAGATCTTGAAATATGGATTAAATTCTAAATGTCTTCTGTATTTAAATCCATAGTTTCTCAGCCCAACTCATTTCAAAAACTACATTTATTAGAGTTTGTCTTTTTGAACGGGACCTTTGAACCTTCACTTATCCTGTCATTTAATTTAAATTCTATCAACTCTTGGTCACTCTTTGCAAGGGTTATTTTCTACCACCCTGCTCCCCTCAAGTCTAAATTAGTATTGATTCTCAAGTGCTCAGTGAATTTTGTTGAAAGAAACGATCTTTCTCCCATTGTATTCAGTCATAACTAAACTTTGTCATTATTCCTAGGATTTGATCTCCAAACTAGTAGCTGATCTGTTAGTCCATAATTGCTAGAATGAAAACAAATATAAGCACCACTTTGGGAAGGATTGGGCATAGAAATTAAATACTCTCTTTAAATTCAAGTAGACTGTTTACATGTATTCAGCTAGTCATATGTGTGAGTTATTCCTGGATCGTGACTGTCTTGTGGACTGGACCAAACCAATTAATGAAAGTCTTCTTGAATGTGCAAAAATGTGTGATAAAAAAGTGTGAGCATTTGACAATACATTCAGACAGGTCCTTGTATCATTCAGAATTAATAAAATGCAATCTGATCTTTATCCATAAACTTTCTTCATCAGTAATAGTAATGGAGATTGTCTTTTCACTTCCGTGATCTGTAATCTCTGCACGAGCGAAGAAGAGTGGCTGGTAGACAATATGTGTTACAGTATTGCATTACTTAATCTATACATTTGTCAGCAGGAGAGCAAGCAGGAAGCTCTGTATCTGTTCCTGACCCCCACAACTCTCCTGATATACGGGGCAGGAGGGTTGCAAAGAGGCAGGCAGAGGAGGGAGAAGGCATAATCCACATTAAACTGTGTATATGCAGAGACCTGAGAGTCACAGCTACATACTGGCTGTCATACAGAGATTTCTTAGGCTGTGGGTATACACCCAGTTTATCAATATCAGTAACACTTAAGACATTAATGCTCCCTAGCTGCTTGCTGCCTTTATTCTTACGGTGGTGACCAACCCCACAGCAGACCTGGTGGTACGGAATTTATGAGCAGTTCTCATTTGTTTCAGCATAGAATTAGACAGATTAATTTAATCTGCTGATGAAGACAGTTTGAGCTGACCTTGCTGAGTCTGCACTGGGGCTGACCAGGGTGCGTTCACACATTGGCTTCTCCAGGCAGGACTGCGAAAGTGAGAGCTCACAGCTGGTAGGCAGCCTCCCAAGCAGCTGGGAAGCCCGTAACGTATTAACTACACAGATGTTTGCAAAATGAGTATCTATCTACAGCTTTATTTTCCAGAGGAATCAACCACAAGCTGTGGAGGCTCTGGGGTGGGTATCATCCAGGCCATGCCCCTTCTCTGTAGGTTCGACTCTCAGATGTGGAATACCTCGCAAGCAAAATGAGAGAGAGGACAGAAGTACCTGTACATCTTGATGCTCCACCTAATCCCTGGACTTCAACAGATATATGCTCCAGACTCCAGGGGAATGCAAAACATCCGTAAGTAGCTGGCTTAGCAGCCAGTGGTCACTGGGGTAGAGCAGCACTCCAGGCTTGGCTTTTTCTCTCAGACTCTTTATTTGAAGTTACGAGAGTGTAACTTACATTGGATAATTGCAGTGTTACACTTAGATAAATGAAGTTATTGGCTCAATGCCTATTAGCGTTACCTAACAACATCTTAATTAGGCTAGAATTGCAAATACTGTTAAAGTTCATGTTAGCACATCAAGTGACTATTGCCAGACAATTTTTTTTAATCAATGTCCCAACTTTCCTGTTAACAGTTTTGGGTTGTTGGCTTTTACCTTTATGCTAACACTAACATTTTCTAATTTTTAAGTAAAATTTATGTGTTTAATGCAACATTACAATGTCATTGTGCATCAATGGTCTACATAGAACCTGAAAGTTATTCTAATAAAGTTCTCAACTGGGACTCTTTTTTGAGGGCAACTTTTATAACAATATCTGAAAATGATGTTTTCACATCAGCAGAAAGAGATTATAGATTGGCATTCATACGCAGTATGTGCTTTGAAGGCATTTATGAAGCACTCATAAACCACTGGATCACATGAGGACTTTAAAATCTCTTCTTGTCTTGAATCATCCATAAATTAACACTTATATTTACAAAGTCATCCACAACTTAGTAACTGCAGTACATGTGTAACAGAACGAAAAGAGCCAAATAACTCAAATATTTAACTTCTACGTTTTGTATATGTTGATATAATTTGGCCTTGGAGGGAAAAAGAATAAGAGAAACCTGGAGTTTCTAGGTCAGATTACTAAGTTTTTCAAAAAGTCCATATATCTGACCCTGCATTGCTCCCTCTTCTAGAAGCAGCTTGCTGATGGTGGTCAGACCTGAACCGCAACAGCACTAAGTTCTTCCTCAGCACAGTGCCATAGGAAAAAAATGATCACAATTATTTTTGGACTGGATGCAGCTGAAGCAGTTGCCATCGCTGTCAGACGTACCCCCTGCCAAAGGTCACCAGCCACCGAGGAGCCGGCAGGGTATGTGTTTCTCACCCACGGCAGCTCACAACCCGGTGCATTAATGGAAAATGCCATAACCTTCCTTTTACCTCTGTGCATGGAGAAGGGGCGAAGACAGGGCCCTTTCTCCCAGCACAACCATTGTGGAGGCAACCTCCTCCAGAGGCAGGGGACATAGCTGGGAAGAGAAGGTGTTTTGTGGCCACGGCCGCATCCAGCCAAGCTGCTAGCTCAGAGTCCTGTAGCAAACGCAGCCAAACGGGACATTTAACAATACCACAGTCGCTGTCGCACTGAGCTGAGTGTATACCACTGCCATAAATGTTTTAATGGATGATTTATGGTCCAAATGATTCTGAGTGGGATTCTTTAACAACATGCTGTGTTGGTGTAACTTCCCTTTAAAAAAATCCTCCTAAGCTCTCACATGGCTTCAGTAGGAGCAGAATTAGGCCAAAGCCAAACGGCTCTGAAATGCTGCCCTCTGCACTCGCTTAGCAGGGCAGGGGTGGGAGAGGAGCAGTGTTTTACATGTAGCATGACCATTTCAGCGCCAATTTTCTAACACAGTTTTCTAACAGTGCCATCTTTATGGAGCTGAGCTTGCTTTCCCTTTTTTTTTTTTCTTTTTTTTCTGGTTTACTTTAGGTTTTTTTAATGTGACTTTTTTGGACCAAAGATATAGTTTCTGTAGTGCTCTTTTGCAACTTGGCTCTAGCCAGCGTCTCTGGGTGATCACAAAAGCTTACATTATTTTGCAATAACTCCCATCCTGATGCACAGTACAAGCGCAGCCCTCTCGCAGAGGAGCTCAGGAGTTTCCTACACTAATTGTACCCCCGCCAGTTGCCGATTTCCCCGCAGCAGCACGAGCCAGACTTTCTTACAGGCTGTTAATATTTTCCACTCCAGTACCTGGTGCCAAATTCTCCCACGGCTTGCTACAAGTTTCTTGACAAGATACGCTTTTAGCGCAACGTACAGGGGATTCACACAGGCAGCCGGGGCCTGGCTCCCACCAACCCACCAGCCAGCATTGGAGGAGGGCCGGGGCAGCAAGGTGGGGCCCAGCCTCCTTGGCCTTCCCAGCGAACCCCCTGGCCTCGGCAGGCTCACGCCAGCGTAACCAAAGTCAGAGGGCTGCCCGCTGGGGCTCGCAGTCGTGCCACTGCCCTCCCCGAGGTGCGAGGACATGAGGTTTCCTGGGGAAAGCAGACACGGGTGCCGCCGGCAGCCGAGGGGGAGCTGGGGCATGGCTCCAGGCGAGCAGCAATGACTAAGCCGTGCCAGGCCTGGAGGAGCCCAGGGGACACGGTGACTCAGAGGCACACCTCTGGCTCCCCATCCTTCCCCCGCGTCCTCCAGCGCGGAGGGGGCCAGCCACAAACCGCGGCACGCCCCCACAGCTCCCTGGAGGGGGCCACGCGCCGCTGCAGGGCGTCTGTGCCCAGAAATCCCTCCCCGGCCTCCTCCTCTGCCCACACCTGGAGCTGCTGTGGGGCTGGGTGCTGAGGGGACACGGGCCAGCCCGGAGGGGATGACCCTGCCCTCGGGGTCTGCCGAAAGGAGAGCTTGGAGCTGGCCCAGCCAAGGGAGCCCCGCAGTTAAAAACTGAGCTGGCAAGAGCGAGGAGACAGCAGAAACTCTGCCTTTGCTGACCAGGAGACAGAGAAAGGGACAGGCTTTTGCTGGTGCTTGAGAGAAAAATAGGCCCGATGTTGCGCCAGTTTTGGGGGCTCAGAAGGATGCTCTGCAAGATAAAGGCCACCGATAAAGGGAACGAGCAGTATGAGTCACTCGAGTCCAGTCATTCTTACTGTAACACAGAGGAAAGGAAAAAAAAGCCCAAAAGCTGGTTTTGGAAGTTGCGTTATTATTTTCCCAAGGAGGCTGGGCAAAGCGGTGATCTGCCTGGCTGTCAGCGTGGGGGAGAAGATGCCGGGTGCAGACGCAGGACCCTGGGGGGATGGCGGAGGGCTGCCTGCTGCCTCTGCCCTGCCCACAAGCATCGCCCAGTGACACACGGCCACAACTGCGCTGCTCCATGCAGCGTAGCTCAACCAGCCACCGCCAGCCTCTGCCAGACCTGAGCCCTGGGGAAGTGTGGCAGAGGCAGGCAGCAACATCCCTGGGAAGGACATCATAAGCTTTGCTGACAATGCTTTTGATGTTGCATAACTTCAAGCTCCAAGTCCTGGAGTCCGGGGATGATATGAGGACCCATGCTCTTGGGTTTACTAGATTTTTAGCCCTAAAAAGACCAAAAGGCTACAAGTGTGAACTACAAGTATGTTGAAAGGTACACACAAAAAAGACAAATACACAAAAATCCTGAGCTAACCAACACTGTAAACATTCATGACTTCTAAATTGGCCTTGAAATTTTTAGGTGGGTCACTTTCTAGTTCTGACTTGCAGCTCTTTAATTGCTGGAGTTAGGAAAAAACATAGGAAAAAATCACCTCAGAAAAAGCTGTAGCATATATCGCCCTCATTCTTCTACTAGTAAAGAGTGTGTTCATTTTTAATAAAAGCAGTAAGAAAGAACAGCACGCCACGATGAAAGCAGTAGGTTTACAACAGTGCATATGCATTTTCCTAAGACATTGCCATCTTCCTCTATCACCTGGCCCCAGGGGTGCTGGTGCACATATGCGCACGCACACACACCCCCACCCACCCCTGAAGCAGAGGCTCTTGCCTCTTCCCTTACAGATCCAAGCCAGGACTGTGGGGGTCCACCGGACCAGGCCAGCATTTAAGTGGGGAAAAACGAGCACCCGGAACCATGGTACACCCCATCTCTCTTATAGAGAAGTAGCCAAGAGCAAGTACTCAGTAGATAATGCACACAGTTTGTTGCATATTTCAAAAAAAAAAATACACATTTCTTTCTGTATCCTGGATGCAGCCTAATCAACACAGAGCTGTTTCGCTCTGCCACAGCCTGCTTGGTTCAGTAGTTCCCACAATACTGTAAGTGTCAGTTTATCTTTGCTGGCTACAACTCTCAGTCTCCTGCCCTTTACTCTCCGCTCACGGATCTCTTTCCCAGACAGCTACTATTTTCCATGCAGCAGAAGCAGCCACAGTCTCTCAAACATATTATGATTTTTCCCAGTACCATTGTCTCTGTGTTTGCTGCTGCTTTGGAAGGGTACAGCTTCTCCCCACTTGTTGATTTCCCTCCGGTCTTCCAGACATCATCTCACATAATTTTGCCACAGCTTTACTGCCCGATCACTTGCCAAACCACTTGTAGCTTTTTTTTCAGAGCTGCTCTGCAGAGATTCTGTGCTTTGGTTCTGTACATGCCTCTCAGTGTCAACTTTTTTTCCCTTGTACTCTACCAGCCAAACATTATCCATATAAAGCAATGTAAAACACACCATTAAAAGGCCTCCTTGCCGTAGTGTTCCCAGTTATTTTAGCTTTAGGCTTCTGTCCTGGGTTACTATAATATTTTTTTAAGTCTATTTTTCCAAGATCGAGTCCAGAAATATCTGATCTGACAGGCTCTGGTAGAACACTGCAGAAATACCTCCACAAAGCTCAGGAGTGCCTGCATGATTTACAGCTTTTGTTCCCTGTCTAGTTCAAAGTTTGGAAATGCTGGGATCTAAGCATTTGACCCCAGTTGTTTTTTCTAATTGGGTTGACAGCCCCTTTTGGCAGAGACCTGCCGTCTTCTCAGTATAAAGAACTAGATTAGTTCTTTAAAGAATTGACAGGTAGCGACATGCCCAGAAATCAGGTTACTCTGCGCATAGAAATGCTCAAGGAGTAGAACATGGCAGCAACGTCTGGGTCTGGGCAATAACTAATTCAAGCCCCTAAAGAAAGAAGGTGCACTAGCATGAAGATGGACTGATGGCTGGAGTTGAGAAGTAGTAAGGTTACCTAGACTGTGCAATAGAAAGTTTTACAAGACCCTGAGCCAAACTGAGCACCAGAAGTCATGCTGATGCATTGGAGTGGTGTGGTGTAAAGCTAATCAATGCTGCTGCTGGTTATGTTGCTTTCCAAAACGCCCTGCACTGAGCCATGTGGGTGCACCACTTCTAGTTCTGCTGCTCTGAAACTGTGCACCATGTCCCCAAGCTCTCTAGCTGCTGAGCTCCTCAGATCATATTTAGACATTTAATAGATCCATATAGTTAATTAAAGACAGTAAATTGTCTCTGCTCATGAAGTAGGACTGGAGAAACAGTTGAGGGAATAGGGGATAGCAAAGGGAATGAATTGAGATGACACATGGATTTTATTTTCTCAGGAATAAAGTTTGTTTTTATGAAGCAAAATGAGGAAGGTGGAGACACAATGTCATTTCATGAAGGGACTGAAACAGAAGACAGAGCTCTGGGCAAGTGGCAACATCTTCATCTCCGAGCCATTAGGGTACTGGTCTTAGAAGGGGGAAAGCTTCCAACAAGACCTATAATATATTTCAGTATCATGTAACAAAAACTATTAAGCTCCATTAATGAGCAATCTCTAGAGTGAAAAGGACCTGGTGTTAGGTTATGGCCAAGGATTTTATTGGACTGTAGGATCATTGAGGAATGTATTTAAAATCTTGATTAATTTTTTAAACTCTAAGCGTGGACTCTATTTCTTTTGGCATATGTAGTTTGCGTCTTTGAATAGGTAATATGACATATTTATGTGCGAGATTATCAAGTACTATGTGATGAGTGATTAAATTTATATGTTCAAAACCTGATTGACTTTCACTGACTGTTTTCCATTTAAAGAAACCCATGCTTATATGGAAAGCATAAATCATCAGCCCATTCTTAAAAGGCAAAGATTGCAGAACAATATCCATTATTCTGCCTGTAAGAACAGTTCCCGTGCACACTAAAATATGAATGTGAAAGAGGTAATAACTAACTAAGATTATATGTTCTTTTACTTGTTACCGTGTTTGCAAAGACTCAGGCACTAGCATATATGAAAGGGGCAAAAGCCTTGTATAGTCCCATCTAGCTACACTTCTGACAATGCAAATATTACTCATTTTGAAATTTTACCACTAGCTACACTAAGTTCAACGTTGTGTTGGTTCACTACCAGAAACTCAGCTGGAATTGGAGCAAGACTGCAGAGGGAGAGAATCCAGCAAAGAACTTTGGATGGGTAAAATAAAGCAACAGAGTCTCAGAGAACAAACCAAATCCCTTGCTTTCAGAACAATAGGTAAAGCAGATGCGCATATAGATAATTCACTAGGATATTTTTTATTCTTGCTGTTAAGATTAAAAAATACTTTGGGTTGGCCAGACATTTAGCACAGAGATTTCTGAATGTTGGGAAAGCTGTGGGGTTTTCTTCGAGGACAGGTGATGCAAAAGACCTAACACATAAACCAAGACACCTACTGAGAGTTTCTGCTTAAGGCTAGGGGTCAAAGGCACTGTCATTTCAGTAGGTTTAGTCATTTCACTGTCTCATGTGTCATTTTTCTCGGTTTCAATCCTTATGACTTTGAAGGAAAGCTTGAAAACAAGAGCTACTCATATAAGATTCTGCCACATCCCTATATATAGAGAGCCCTAAACAGTTGTGCAGATGTTCTTGAGAACCTTACGTGGATCTTAGCTACAAGACTTATGTGATCTCCACCAACATTTTCACAGCAGACCTTGGCAGGGAAGAAGATAAAAGTGGAGCAGGCCTGACAATTAACTGTCTATCAAAAGAGAAACCTCTCTTTTGACCTTTGAAACACCAAAAGAGAGGTTTTTTCTTTGTGACGGGTGATTGCAATGCAGAGATAAGAGCACGGAGAGGAGAAACACCTCACCTCTGCATACTAGAAACCCTAGGTATCTGTTGGTCCTGTCTCTCCCTTGCTACCCATGACTTACCCCAGTGCTGTCACAAGAGGAAAAAAGGTAGGCGAATAATCCCAGGCTGCTGGGAACCTACTCTTGCAGGAAACCTTCCCAGGTAACATAAATGACCACAGCAGCAGAGGGAGGTAGGCTACGCAGCATGGTGTGCCTAAGTACATCCTCTTTCTCAAACAGCCTAAATGACTATAAATTACCACAGGGAAAGCCTGTGGTCATTATTTAGTCCCTCTTCAAGTAAAGCTTCCCTTGACTTGAAGGAGGGAAGTGCTCTGATGTTAATAGAAGGTATCTGAGAGGAGAATACACCCCCCCGGCTTGTTATGATCATATCGGACACTAACTTCGCAAATATATTCCCAAACTTAAACAGCTAGCTTTAGCAATAGAAAAGTACAGCCAAGAACCATGTTGGCTTAAGAAATGAGTATGTTCACATAAAGTAAGAACTGACCTAAACTAGATCATGATATTCTCTGAGATTTGGGGGGGGGGGGGGGGG
>WAAD01042145.1:192835-227970 GCA_013389945.1 Fregata magnificens
ATTGCCACCTCTAAATTACAGTATTTTAACACCTGACAGATAAGTTTTCCTCCAAATAATAATATTGCATACCTGAATAAGTTGCTTGTAATGAGGTTTACATTTTAACCTTACAATGCCTTTTTTAATTCAAATAGAGCTGACCGTTGGAGGGAGTTGAAGAATTCACATATCCTAGAAGATGGTTTGATTAGAAGTGGTTGTGAAATTTTAAGATCAGAGTGATTCCTTCTGCTCTTTGCTCATTCTCCTGCATTCTTGCTTTACAGGAAGCTCATTAATAGATCAGTTTGCCCAGTTTGTCATCTGTTTCATTATGCAAAATACATAAGTTTCATTTACCTTTCCTGTGGAAAAATCAGTTATCTTCAGCTGGATAAAATGACTTCTTTGGGTTTCTTTTCAACCCCTGAACAGCTCAAAAATCTCTAAAATCTCAACTGGTGGTAGAATATCAGGGAACCCTGATGTGTGCCAATTGCAGTGTGATGATCTTTATGTTCACATTTAAATGGGAAGTGCAATAGCTTAGAAAGCTGACCACTAGGCAAAACTTACATTGACCTGAAAGGAAAATAAAATAGTTTAAAAGCTCTCTGAACATTATCAAAAGGTCTATTTGACATAGAAATTAAAGAAGGAATTCCTAAAATGGAGCTTTAGTTCCAAACTCTTTGGAATGGGAATTAAGTGCAAAGAGTTTTTTTGGTTGCTTGTCTTATTTCTTGACTTTTCTTAGTAAAGTTCTGGCTTTCTCTTCACTACATAGATCAGAAACCACTAGGCCTATGGATCTGCTTCAATATTTTTCTAAAATAATGGAGATCGCATCTGACCAGTCTCTAATAAACATACCTGCACCCTAGAGAAATAGTATATTCTATTTATTGCTATTTCTTAGAAATGCACTGCAGACTCATAAAGGTGAATGAAACACTATAAATTTTAAATAATGACAAATTCATTCCCCTAACTGATCATAATTTAAGTTCAACAAAGCATTTAAACAAGTGGTTAATTTTATGCAAGCATCTTTGTCCCCCTGACTTCATAGGAACTAGAAGGGATGACCAGCATGATGAAGTTCAGTCCTTGCATGTAAGCCTGGTGGCCTGGTGGCTCTGATGATTTTATTACCTGACAAAACATGGGCAGGTATTTAAGAGTTTTGTTGTTTAAGGTCTCGGTCACGTTAATAAGTATATGTGAGACAAACCCTCCGTGCAAATACCCCCATGAATTCAGCATGAATTGCTTGCCTAACTTGCAAGACTAAGGTTCAAATGGATATGACAATAACTGAAAGACAGAAGACTGAAGTGGGGAAGGACAGAAAGAAGTCAATATGTTTGCATATTCCCTTAGTATATCTGTAAGATAATAAGGTTTTGCCACAATCAGAGAAGTGTGTGAGTTGTTGTCATATGAAGCCCCTATGAACTGCAAATGTACGCATTGATGAGAGCGGTGGAAACAGGGACTGCAGGAGAATCCCTGCTGGCAGTCGTGTGCCGTATCAGTTCCAGGGAAATTCATAGCAGAATGCAGGATATGCGCTGCCCAGACACATAATGGTAAAATCATATCTTGTGTAAGGAAAAGTAACTACTGCTGCAGAAAAACCATGTAGAGTGAGAAAATATTAAACCGAATTCTACTCTTATCACCAAACCATTAGATTGCTTTCACTTGACTCTGGTTTCACTCTCAGTCCTGAAAAATGTGTGTTTTGTAGAATAGTGTATTGCAAAAAACAGCTTCATCATTCCAGGATGTTTAAGCTACACCTCAGATCTGCACTGTGCAGGGACACCAGAACAAGTTTTCAATGAACTCCCTTGGACAGAAAACCGATGAAAGCTCTGCTCAGAAGAATATGCCCCATTTCTGTACAGGATAACTAGCCATTAACATATATCAGCAGGCTTCTTCATCCAGACTTCTGATACCTCAGGAGCTGTTTCTTTCAGCATCACCTTAACTGCCTCTAGACTCAGCCACAAAGACATACTCCATAGCTACATACAAGAGCAAGCCATATGTGACTTTGTCCATTTACATAGCTTTTTACGGAGTCACAATATTGGAGCACCTCCTGGTTAGATGGAGAGAAGGCAAACAAATCATTGTCTTGATTTTATTTCTCTCTTCTACCCACAGAAAACCTTCAAAAGCAAATTTTGTCTGACAGCTTCCTCACTTTGGTGGGCTGAAGTTCTAAGCTGAAACTCATAATCATCACTGGAGTTATAAAGATAAAAGAGGTATGTACTAAAGAAACAAGAAAGAACTCCATTTAATCCCATATGAGAATACGTATTATTTTCCTGAGGTGTGTATGATCCATGCAACTAGTGCAAAATTCATGTTAGGATTAGACTGCCATAAGGTTTTGGAACAAAGCCAAGCATTTGAAGATGTAATCTCTTTATTTTTTAGTGGAGAGAATATATCATCAAGACCTCTGGGACTATGCAGATCATAGAAACTTGTTCAGTAAACTCTAAATATAACCTATAAGTATAAAGACATCCTTGACTGAAAAGCTTCAGGGGATGAAGAACTATTATATCCTTACATAAATTGTTGCAACGGCTGACCCTCTACCATGAAAATCTCCCCATTATTTGGTTTTAATTTTCTAGCTACGGGATCTTGCAATACCTTTTGTTGGGTTATATTGGTTTGTTTCACCAGATTAAACAACTGTCTCCTAGAAGTCTTTTCCTTATGCAGATCCTTAGAGCCAACAATCACCCCTAGCCTTGTCTCAAATAACCTGATAGTTTATGCTTTGGAAGTTTCTAAGAGACATGCTTTCCAGACCACTTTTTGAAATTTTTCCAATTTTAGTGTTCCAGCTCACACAGTTTTCTTTAAATAGTCTCACTAATTCTGAATACAATGGCAATTTTACATTCCTACTCCTACATAACAGTTTTGGCACATGCAGCCAAAAATGATTTTGTCCTCTTTACTCAAGTTCCGTACTAGGATCTAATTTTCAATTATTAATTCTGTTACTGCTGTTCTATCCTGCATACAAACCCTTAAACAGTAAACATGGTTTACATTAGTTTTGGACAAACAGACATGTATTTAACAGTGTTAAAAGGTATGTTTGTTTAAATGTGTCCATTATGTCAAGCAATCCAGACCTCAGTGTAACAGGTGACCTGCTTCCGTTACAGCCTTTCACTTCACTAACACTTGTATTATTAACAATGTCAGCCAAGAGTTGTTTATGTTTTCCAGACAAAAGATACTGACTAACCAGGTACGACCTTATAAATGTCTTCTTCAGGTGACGATTCCCATTTATAATTCCTTTTGAGAGAATTTTATAAGATTATAATTAATTTAATATGGATGCAATTAATTTAACTCAATATGATTTAAGTTTTTGCTACATTTTTTCTGCAGGACTATGTAAAATACTTATAATAATTTTTATTATATCAACGCAGCTACATTGTATTAATACACAACGAAATTAAGAGAACATCAGGTATGCTTGAGAAAACATTTTCTTACGTACAATCATTCTGACAGGCAGTAATAAGGTACCCATCATTCCACTCTTTAATGGCAATGTCCACTTCAACTTTTCCGCATTTTTTCCAGGATCCCTATCTTAACTAGCCTGCTCAGGTATTCCAATTTATTTTTTTTTAAATATTGGAATGACATGACCTTTTGTCCAGTACTGTGGCATTTTGCCCATCTTTAAAGATTAATTCAGTGTCCACAAACTTACTTTAAGACACTCCTTGGCCAATTCTTTTAATAGAATTGGCATTAACTTATTCAGTTCTGAAGATTTTGAAACATTTCATTTAAACCATTGCTGTTTAATCTCCCAAATATTAGCTGAAGGTATTTCAGCATTGTGCTAAAATATAATCCTGCTTCTTTCCAATTATCAAATATAATATTTGTTGATTACATCTTTATGTATATTGCTAGAAAATTTGTCTTCTTTATCCAATATTTGGCATATATCATTACTAAGGTTTGATTTGTTCTTCATGTGCTTTAGAAATGTTTTCCTGGTTTTGGTACCTTCTTGGGCACAGAGGTTTTTTTATTGATATATTTAGTTTTCTCTACCAGTTGATTTTATTTCCTAAATATTGGTTTATGCTTACTATGATGAGCTGCTCCTTTTTCCATTTGTTACATACTGTTGTTTTGTAGGGTTTTTTTTATTTTCAGAGGGGGTTTGTAACTGTCTTCACCTCCCTTTTTAGTGGGATTTTTTTCAGCCATAGAAACCTTTCTTGATTGCAGAGCTGGATTTTTTTGGCATCTAATAAAGCATTCTTAAACAATTCCTAATTATCATGCACATTCTTGTGTTTAAATTTTTCCTCCCACTCAATTTTGCTCATGATTGTTTTCCGCTTTGGGAAATTGGCCTTTTTAAAGCACCAAGAATATAATACTGTTTGCACAAAACAAATAAAATTAGATCATGATTGCCTGCACCTAGGCAACCATCTAGTTCAGTGATCAATTCATCTTTATCTGTCAGAATATGTAATTAGGAATGTCCCAACTTGGCTGCCATGCCAACATTACTAGTTTTAGAAACTTACCTTTTGGAAGTAGCAGCATGAAACTTCCAACACACATGCCACAAACTAATACAGCAGTTCTTTGTAGGATAGAGAGGTGTTTAAAAAGTTGCCTCAAATGCTTCCATTCCTTCATCTTGTGGTCTGTAACATAGTTCCCTTTTTCTACATGATCTTCAGCAAGAGCCTCATTTCTTAGATGTTCACCGTCTTGTGCCAAAAGCTAGCAATCATTAACAGGACATAATGAAGTAATACTTAAATTGAAACTGTAATCAGAAAATATACCTTCTCTGGTTTTGATTCAGGACATGAGCGAAACCTTTTGGGGACAGATCCTAGCACAGGGATCTGATCCAGCCCCTCTAAATACAGGGTTCAATATTCCAGCCTTTATTCATCATTTATTTTGCCTCCAAATATGGGAAGCACTATGGTAAATTTTCTTTGTCATCTTGAAACACAGACTACCTGAAAGCTGAAATGATGTATGCTATTCGACCAATGTCTGCTCTCAGCATTTCACGGGACTTCCTAACCCCTTAGAAAGACAGATTTCTGCATTGCAAGACTGTCATTGTGTGGTTAATATTAGATATATTTTAACGGAATCAAGTCAAGGCAGAATACAAAACTCCCATTTTCCATAGAAAAATCTAAAAATGTACACATCCCTAGCTTTCAACTTTGGGGTTTTTCAGAGAAACTTTAAAAATGCATTAGAGAGATTATCTTCTGCAGCATCACCTGTCTTACAAAACAGTTCATTTGTATTTTTGTAGGCAAAAATCAAAGAACTCCAGACGACAAAATTTGACTCTTCTTGTAATTTTAATTCTTGATCTTTTCCCAAGTTTGTGTTGCCAAGGCATTAATAATTAAACCACAGACACTGCATAAAAACAGAACTCCCAACTCACAAAAAATGCCAAAAAGCCAAACCTTTCTTTTTTTTTTTTTTTTTCTTTTTTTCCCCCAAAGACAGCTTCAGTTTGGAAACTCCAAAATGTTCCCAAAGTAGGAACAATCTGAACAGAAATATGCTTCTCAGATTTTTTGGCTCCTGCTTGCCCAGCTGGCAGGCTGCTCAGCTCCCTGCATTTGGGGAAATGTAGAAGGATAACAACACTCCTGGGGAAACCGGTAGTCCAGAGGAAGGAGAACAGGCAGCTTCCTCACCTAGATGGCAGGCACCAGAGGATAGGAGGCTAGGGGGAGCTGCAAGCAAGGCAGCCCACCTGGTAAGCTGTAAGGTCCATCGCAGGACTTGTTATCTGAAAATCTGGAGATAAACTATTGACTGGGCTGTAACGTTGGTGGAAATCTTGCTATCAAAAATTGTGGCAGGGAGAAGTGAATAAGATATGCATAAATGTAAACAGCTTGAGTGTCAAGGCAGCTTTTTTTTTAAAGTACTGGTATGCAAAGAAGCTCCTTTCCCAATGACCTCACAAAATGCTGCAACATTTTACATTTGCCTGAGATGTATTTA
Organism: Fregata magnificens; assembly: GCA_013389945.1. Classification (NCBI taxonomy): domain Eukaryota; kingdom Metazoa; phylum Chordata; class Aves; order Suliformes; family Fregatidae; genus Fregata; species Fregata magnificens. Next base: position 198,905 of record WAAD01042145.1, read on the forward strand.
CTATTTATACATAGGTGTGCGCAGATCTTGAGCATACCATGGTCTGTCTTACGTCTGCCACCTTCCCAAATGACTTTTTATTGTAGAAATCATTCAGAGTTCATCACTGGTGGGGAGCCTGTTCATTGAAACTCATTATTGGTCTAATGAATTACACACGAGAGCTGTAAGTGATTACATTATAATAGTCAGACTCAGCCATTCAATGAAAATTTAATTACAGAGTACAGGGACATGACAAAAAGTCCATGTCTGTGTTTTGGAATGCCGCCTCCCAAGCCACAGCTGGCTGTTGAAAGTCTTCATGCAATTATACTTTCTCTTAATCACACCCATTTTTTAAGAAACAAAGCATGAACTGAAGTATAGAATCATAGAATCATTAAGGTTGGAAAAGACCTCTAAGATCATCAAGTCCAGCCATCAACCCAACACCATTGTACCTCCTAAACTAGGCCCTGGAGTGCCACATCTACACCTTTTTTGAATGCCTCCAGGGTTGACGACTCCACCACCTCTCTGGGCAGCCTGTTCCAATGCTTGACCACTCTTCCGGTAAACAAATTCTTCCTGATGTCCAATCTAAACCTCACCTGACACAACTTGAGGCCATTTCCTCTCGTCCTATCACTAGTTACTAGGGAGAAGAGTCCAACACCGGCTTCACTACAACCTCCTTTCAGGTAGTTGTAGAGAGCGATAAGGTCTCCCCTCAGCCTCCTTTTCTCCAAACTAAACAATCCCAGTTCCCTCAGCCGCTCCTCATAAGACTTGTTTTCTAGACCCTTCACCAGCTTCGTTGCCCTTCTCTGGACACGCTCCAGCACCTCAGTGTCCTTCTTGTACTGAGGGGCCCAAAACTGAACACAGTATTCGAGGTGCGGCCTCACCAGTGCCGAGTCCAGGGGCACGATCACTTCCCTACTCCTGCTGGTCACACTATTCCTGATGCAAGCCAGGATGCTGTTGGCCTTCTTGGCCACCTGGGCACACTGCCGGCTCATGTTCACGCCACAGTTGTAGCAGCTCCCCGGCCTGCCCCTCCACTGGTAATTCTGAAGACTTTTTGTTCACTCTTTGGGTGATCCACATACATACCCAAAATCTGAGAATATCCCACTCTGATAAGTAGAAAGGATGGGATTCTGCAAGCCTAATGTAAAGTAATTGACATCAGCAGAGTTACACCAACTTACTGCAAACGAGGATCCCCTCTTTATGGTCACAGAAAAGGATTCAAAGCCACCCTACTGGATATATTTTGAAGCACTGGTACAGAGACTTTGCCTTTGGTATCCTTTTCTCTTCTGTAAAACACCACATAAATCAATGGATTACTGTAAGCAATTAGTAGGTTTCTCTTTCAGCAGGGTCCATAGTAGGATCCGTGCTAACACATATGTCTTGGTGCTAATAACATAGTGCCTGATGGGAATGACTCCCAGACATGAATCTGGGGCTCTCTGAAGGAGCCCAAATGCCTCCTGAAATGGCTTCTGCTTGTCTGCCAACTCCATTTTACAACCAATGAAGAATCTCCCATCTCTAATGCAATAACTGGACTATAAACCAACACTACCTGACCATCAACCAAAGCATCCTCCTAGCAGTCAGCTCTGTGCTGAAGAAGTCAACCACCAGTACCACGTTATCCATGAATAGTAATATAAAGAGGTTGAGCGAAGAGAGATCTACCATCCTGAAAATAATCCCTGAACTAAGGGTATTGCACTTCTATCCAAGAAACACCAATTTATTGCTTATACAATAACAACAATAGTCTCTCTGCATCAAAACAATCTTTGTTAACAATTGTGAAAATAACCCTCACCTTGTATATACAATGCTCTGAAGTTCCTTCCTAAATCACAGTCACTGTTTTCCTTTTTGTGCCTCTTTACAATGCCACTGTGAAAGAATAAAAGTTTCTAAGAAGAATTTTTGAATTTTTCCAACAGTTTTTGACATCACTTTAGGAAATTCATGGAAGATCTTGATGGAGAAGTTTAAAGCAGTTATTGAATATGTCTTCTTGAATACCCACATCATCCTTTTTTCAGCAATCTTTATAAGATGAGAAACAACTTCACTCTACACTTGAGGTGCTTAAGAGAAACTCCTTTTTGTCCAGGAGATTGGGGAAATGGGAGAATAGGGGTTAGTAACCATGACAAACAGAGCCCACTGTTCCCTTCAGTGAATCATCTACGAGCCAGAATTTCTTCACTTCCTTTAAAAAAAAAAAAAAAATACATTTCACATAAACTTGAATTGTTGCTAAAGTTATATTGCAGTCTAATGAGATAATATAATTGCTAACACATGCCTCCAAATCACATACTGTGATTAAAGCCGTGTATGTTCCATGAGTATGCTGTCGAGTCTATGTCTGATATTAGCTGGTCAGTGTTATTAAAATAGAGAGGTTATAACCTGCCAACGTAACATCCTTGCTGTGTTTTCAGTTTATTCTCTTTTATATATGCACACAAATGCCCTCCCACACAGAGAGTTCACATTAGCTATGTCTGTGGGCACTTTAACAGTTAGAGTATTTGACAACATATATTCACGTTAGGAACATTTCCCAGTGGCATATCAACGATGTTCAAAATTAAATCACATCTGTTTAACGTTGCACTTGTCATAGTCTGCAAACTACGAAGACAAATTTACTAAATTCAAGTCACTGTGGTCTTACCTAAAGAAAAGGGCACACCAGAAAACATCTGTAACGATGACTGACAATACAGACAGCATCTGGAAATTGGGAAGGTGTTACTGACGTACCTCATCATCAGATCCCCTTAGAAAGGGCTTCTATATTTTGCATGAAAGTAGCTGAAAGCCTGTGCCTGATTCTTGTTTCCACCTGATGTGTAATTATAAATAGTGTGCTACTTTAAATACCAGAGTTTGAAAAAGGACCTATTTGTACAAATTAGCTTCCGGTACTTACTGGATGTCAGGGATATATTGCGAAAGTCAAGACCAGCATCATCCAACTCAGCTAAGAGCTGCTTTAAAACAGGCTGGAGGTTTCTAAGGTGGCTGGGCTTCAGCTGCAGCTCTGCTGCAATCACTTACAGATGTGAACTGATTTAGGAGGAGGAGGAGGATTTTTTTTTTTTTCATCTCCAAGTAAAAGTGAAATTATTCACGGAAAAAAAAAACCCCACCATAAAATCTGGTATAATATTTTTCCCTTCAGAGAAAGGTGGCCAGGTCTGGGATACTCCTAAATAAAGGGTTAGGGCCTAGTGATGGCTGATCCCAGATGAATTTTTCACAATACCAGCAGTTTAGGAAACATTACAGATAAGCAAGGAAGAGGACAAGACAGCAGGACTGTTATTTGGAGTCCCCCTTGCACAGAAGATCATGAGACCTTGCTAGGGAGGCACTAGCCCATCTAGGGTTTCTTCCCATGGTGGCTGCTAGGATTCTCATTTTCCTGGTGCCCAGGTCTTGCCATCTCAGAACAGCCAGCATTCTCATCCACTGCCTGGGGCCCAGGGACACCCCCAGAGTCCTTCTCAGCTCTAAATATGTTGCTGAAAAGAAGAAGGAGGGATGCTGGCTGGGGTAGAGAAAGCGTAGAGGCAGTGAAAGTGAAGGGAAGTAGGAAGGTACACAGGAGTCCATGAATGAGAGAGAGTTTGGCCAGAGGCAGAGCAGAGCATGAAACCAGCACCACGACTATTGGTGATCCTACCAGTACCTGATAGCTTTGGCATTATGGTCATGAAGCACTGCAATACTGCCATGGCACTGCTTTAATGCCCATCACACTTACTTCATGAGAAACCTCAGAGGATGGCAGGAACAACAGTGCTGGATACACCACATGCAGATGTTAACAAAAAGCCCTGGAGAGAGGCTCCTCAGTGAGGGCGTGATTTGGAGGGTGTGCTGCACTCTGCCAGAAGTGACATTGATATTGCAGTCCAGGAGAAAATGAGTCTGGACCCAAAAGCCAGGACCCTACAGCAGGTTTTCTCACGAGCCACAAGAATTGTTCAACACTACATGCTTTCTAGCTTCCTCTGCTTCTGCCCCCCATCGACGCTAGCACTCCCATATTCATCAGGTACAGCTTTCCTGGTGTCCTGATCTCCAGCTTTACAATTAAATGACAATTAAAACACAGGATTTCTGGCTGCCAGTTCTCTCTTCTAGCCCCAGAGGATGGCAGAGACCACATACTCAGCTCTGTGGCTGGGACAGAGTTGGTAGTTTGCTCTGTGACTGCTGTCCATGACACGTGTCAAAATTGGTTGTATTTTGGATATCAGTTGGATATGTTAGCTATGTACGTGTCAGGCAGCCCTCATAAAAGGCATGTAAAATAAGGAGCGAATCTGTGAAATATTGAGTAGGCTGAAATCATAAGACTATGGTCTGTGTGAGTAGTATACAAGCAGAAATATAAGTACACTTACACAAACTTGATCAGATGATACCACACAGTATAAAAAACCATAGACAATATCTTTCAAACTATAGAAGAAACTTTTTGTATCAGTACAATTAAAAAAAGTATCCCAACCCTGCCTACACTGTGTCAGTGTTTATCTAACTTGAGAGAAAGGAAAGGTATGTGGACTGTTAGAATATTTTCCACTATCATAAGGGAATCTTAAGTTTGGACAATTTTCATATAAATAGGATTTTATAAGTTGGTTATGATCCAAAACAGAGTATTTTAGTAAGTGAACCACTTCACTTTACATACAAGAGCAATTAATTATCCTTTTAACAAAATTGATTGTAGCAAGAGCACATTTTTCCCCCCAAGGAAAAAAACAACCTACAAAATTTTAACCAATTAAAATCAAGGAACTAATAAAATCCAGCAGCAATTAACATGCAAAATGTTTTACTCTTTTAATATGATTTGCTCTAATTCTATTTGAAAAAGCAATACAGAAGAAGTAAGATCTTTGCTATATCTGGCAACGAAAGAGAAATAAAAGAAATAAAGGAAGGGATGAATGAAAAAAGGTTTTCTTTAATGTAGATTTGATACAGTAGTGATAATTTAACTTGGTTCTAAGTACACTGGGCAATAAATAGCCTCATAAATGTGCTGGGTAAACTCTGAGGATACAGCAAGGAGCCATTTATTGCCTTGTAACCTCAACAGCAAACTAAAATTATCTCCTAAATAACAGATTTTCTAGTTGCACTGAATTATTGTGTAACAGAGGGGCAATAACTTCCCTATATCTCTCCCCTGGTTACCAGTAAAATGAACAGCATGAATTAGTTCCAGGTAATGTTAGGTGTCACTATTTTTAGTAAATTCAACCTTGAAAACTTTTCCAAGTTAACGGAAGTGAAAACCAGGCTGGATTTGGGGTTCATTCATGTGGTTTCCAGGAAAAACATGAAGCAATTGCTAACTTCTGATGAGACTCCATGTTGAAATTCACGTATGTATTCCCTGTCAAAGCTGGCACTTAAGCTATAGGGCACCGTGACACTACAGGGTAACAAGTGATGCTGACTGGTGATACTCAAGCTTCAGCAGCTTTGGGGGTTCACTGCCGGTGCAATTAAAGTTCAGTCTGACAAAAATCAACCTGAAAACTTCATGAGATTTTTACCAATTCATGCTCTGACCTGTCTTTATGTCAGGTCTCCCGGGAGCACTTGAGACCTGTGCTGGGGGACAAGTTGCCCCTTGGAGGTGCACAAGGTGCCCCTCACAGACAAACCACCTCCACAGCTTCCCTGGCAGGTTGCACTCAGTTGTAGTGAATGAGGTGATCAGCTAAACAGTACTAAGAGATAGATAGGGGTGGGGTCTTTTTTTTTTTNAACTGATAATACAAGAACTCACAGATTACATACATGGGCATATTAAGTTCAGACCGTCTAAATGTCTCTAATCAAGGTACTCTCCCCCTCCAACCATTACCCAGCAATACTGAAGTATGCACTAATGAAAACAGTGTTCTCATGCACATTTCTGAACTTCAAGCAAAACCTAGTTCAGGTTTTGGAAGAAGATTTATTTTACCTAAGCTATCTCACCTTAAGTTATCTGCATCTGCCAGTGTTCTTACAACTCACTGATATTGGTGTTATAACTAGGAGTTAACTGGTCTTACAAAATTCTGTATATGGAAAACACCAACAAAAAGCATAAAAGGATAGAACAAAATGTTCTTCGTCAAATGCAAGATCAAGTTTGCACTCAGAAATACACAAAGATCTATAATAATAATATTTATCTATCACTTATCTAGTAACTTAGACATTTTACAATGAAACAAACAGATAAATTAATTCCCAAGTTACAAGAGTAAAACAGTCCAAGTTAGTATAAAAACATAAATAAAATCAAGATACAATGCCAAGAGCTTTCTGGAATGGAGATGTTTTTTATTTCAAAACAACTAATGCTGTGTTGGTTTGCAGGTCAAAAAGTCATATAGGCAAAAATACTGGCAACACGTCAAGTGCTCTTGAATATGCCAACTGTCCCATTTCTTTCTTAAAGGGATGACTATTCATATAAAATAATTTTTGCACTTTGAGGTCTTCTTGGCAGCAGAGGGAATTGTAGGCCTATCTGAATAAGGAGGGAAATCAATAAGCAGGTAAATTCTTCATGCTGGGAATGAGCACATGGACTGGAGGGAATGCAAATCTAATTGGGTTTCCCAAGCTTCAAACACTGCTATGTGAACAATCACCAAATGCACTGTTTTTTCACATGGCCTACATGGATGCTGGAGAGAAAGCAAGGCAAGATAGGCAGCATAGGTCTGGTAGGATAAGGGAAAGATGCCTAGCCTGAGGCTTTGGCATGAAGAAAACCATCTGTGAGCTGAATGTGCTGCTTCTGTTCAGAGGATCAGACTTCCCTACATTTTAAATATATGGCAATTATGCTAAGAAAATACACTGACTCCATGTCACTTTTTTTTTTTTTTAGCCAAATAGAAGCTAACTTCCAAAGCTCCAAACTATCTTTATTAATTAATCTAGGAAGCAAGAGTATAATGTAGTCAGAGATCACTAAAAATATCTGGAAACAAGTTCTTTAAAAGCCTGGAAGTCAAAAACTACCATTTGTAAAACTGAACTCCAGCTTTGCTGGAATTTCATGGCACTCTCTTGGCATATCACAGTTCCTTACATAGCTGAGTTTTAGAGATGCCCTTCAGACTTTTTCTGAAAAAGTAAGCGGTTCTGTGGGTAAGTTGTGACATACAGTTTTCTTTTTGGCAGTGAGATTTGCCAAGTAAAGCCACTGGATAGACATAAGACCCTCGAAAAGATGAAACACCTAATCGAAGCAAAAGTTTAGGCATGACACAAACAATATTATTAATTACGTTGGACATGCCGTGCCAAAAAAATAGTTGAGTAGGGGAGAAAGGCACAGAATGTAAAAGAGAAAAAGAGGCAGAAAGAATACCATTGTGGAGATATCGCGCCAGCATCTGCCAGAGGGACTCAAGCAATAGCCAGTTTGGATAGTGGCCAGTACCATCTGTGTACTGTCTTATACTATATGAAAACGAGAGCCAAACTGAGGTGCTTTACTTCATTTAATACCAGGAGCTCTCCACTCCACCTCTGATTTTGTGCAACATCCCCCTTCCAAACTTCCTCTGAAAGTCCCAGCGCAACAAAATAACACCAAGAAATAGAACGTTTTCTTACCAATAGGAGAACTTTGAAATCAATGAATTGGACAATCATTTGATGGTACATTTCAAATTCTGAAGCTACAGAGATAAAAATGCTTAAATCTGAAACAGCTGTTTCTGCCTCTTATAAAGACTCTAAAATTATGGATATCCTCTTACTTAGCAAGTACATCCATAAATGAGTGCTATCAATACGGTCAAATCGGATAACAGAAAAAACTACCAACGTATTAGGGGAAAGTGCATCTTTTCCGTAATTCTGTTGACCTCAATGCTTGGTTTTGAGTCCTTAAGTTAAATGTAGCAAGTTCTTTTCTTCAGTCAATAAAAAATGTGAAAGGACAAAGAATTTTTGCAGAAGGCAGAAAGACCCTTTTGAAAGGATGATTAATAAATAAGAAAAAATAATGCATTTACTTTTTCTTAGTGGGAGAATGAAAAATTGAATGGAATCAAGTCCAGTGTGTATTAGCAGTGCATTTCTTTCTGAAATACTTGATGAAGCACATACGTTGCCTTATCATAGCTATTAAATTTTGTCTGTTATTCAGCATACCTCTTAACTTCAGGAATTTGACATGCACATCAACCTTCTGGAGATGTACTGCATATTTCAGAAATGTCCCAAAAGACTCAAGACTTTGACATCATACTTACATCCATTAAAATAATATATGTTTGCCCAAGAAATTTATGTTGGAAAGTGCAGAAATTTGTATGCCTCATTTGAAAGTTCTTGTAGGACTTAATCCAACAAGGCAGTCAGAAAACAGTACAATAAAAGGGCAAACAGTATGAGCACTTTGCTCATTCAGTGAAAGCACCTCTGACGGCTTATTTTGCCACAACGTACAGACCTAATAGAGCAACCTTGGCAGAAAATAAAGGCTCTGAAGCTCTGTGAGGGACTATACTGTCCTTTTCTCCAAGTTTAGTCCTCCATTTCTTCAGTAACCACCTAAGTCTGCTAGGGATATTGCTCCTTCCTAAGAAATTTTAAATTCTTCCCTTTCTCCATTTTGGCCTCTTCAGACATGCCTGGCTCCTTCCTGCATCAGACGTTTGTCCCTAGAGGAACAAACTGTGTTGGGCATGTTCAAAGTGCTTGGTGCTGTTCATAGACTTAGCGTGCTGGTGAGTTGTTTCTTCACTGGTATTTACAAAATAAGACTAGCATGGCAGCTCACAGTGTGAAATTTGAGGATTTCGTATTACTGAATCACTAGTCAAATCTGTTGTGAAGTAAATTATTTCCCTGGAAAACAGAGGGAACTGAATGAAGTTTGGCTTGGACAGCAAGGTGCCACAAACGCTTTCAATGTCCATCTTGTAAGTTTCATCCAGGGAACTTTAATTAACATTTCCTGAATGCAAGCTTCTGTGCTAGCTAGAGCCTTTGAGTTCCTCTAAAGCCAAGAATTTAAAGTGCATTTCTTCCACATTGGCTGGAGGTGCACATAGATCATTGCCACTAGAGTCTGCCAATTTTTCAATTTATATTGAGCAATTCTGCATTCTCAGTTCAGTAAGCGACTTGAATAATCCCACTTATGAAAAACTGCTTCTCTGGGGAAGTCAAATAAGGGAATCTGTACAACATCCTCCAGGTAGCAAGTCAGTATTACACCTAAAAACCATATATATATGTACATATATACATATGTATGTTTATGTGTTTATCTATTTATATATATTTCTATGGCCTTCATTAGCACTCCAAAAATGATGCAAAGTCCACTGAAGTCTGTGGAATAATTCCTCTGTGTGCCAAATGCAGACTTCAGGTAAGCTAGTGGAATTGTTCCATAGATTTGAAATGCATCCACTTGCAAATGTTATGTGGAAATCTGAATCACAGTCTTATAAGAATTAATAACTACACACACTGACAAAAGTCCAGGGATTGTGAATATTATCATAGATCCTCTAGTAAGAAGATCATACCTAGATATTCTTACAGAACAAGAATACATGGTAAGAATTTCACATGTGAGTAACTTTACACTTTTGTCATAATGCAGTTCAGCATATACGGAGGAAGAAATTACAGATTTGTAAAGAAAAGCAATGCGGTCACTGCCATGTTCTAGTTACCAGTTCAAATTAAAAAGCTGAGCAAGTTAATACATGAACTTCTCCTGCCAGCCAATATAAAATTGATTATACCGTGCCAATTCCGAAATGCAGATTAGACGCTCTTATTGCTGTTCTTTGCCTGTGACATTTTATCCATCTTTTTAATCTCCTCTTACAACCTTATCTCAAGATCCAAATCTTGTGCCATTTCCTGTCCTTCTTACAATCTTTTCCCCTAGAATAAGGTTTTTAAATCCTTCTTTCTTTCTGTGAAAAATAGCACTTTACCTGACTCACCCTGACCTTTCAGTGTTCCTAATTTACTTGGATGGACAATTTCCTTCCCTACTCTTCTATCTTTTTAGCAGGCTATGAGAAAGTACTGGAAACAGCAAGCCCCTAAGGGTTGCCAGCACTTAAAAAGTTAATGTGTTGTTTACTTCCTTAGGGCTAGGTAGGATGGCCAAGATCACTGTCATCACCACGACACCAAAACTGTGCAGTCCTAAGTCCCTCTTAACCAAGGTTCCAGAAAAAAGCCCCCAAAATGTTGGATCCAAAAATTCCCGTTAAGAAAAAGATATTCCAATAACTGTATTGATCTAGATGGAAAGGAAAACCCAGGATGAATCAAAAGGCATCTAACTATCATGGCAGTTCTGTGATATAGTTAAAGGCACAGAAAGTGTAGATTGTCAGAAAACCAAAGTAAATGAAAGATTTACAACATTTCAATATGTAATAAGTAAATTAAAACTTTATAGGCCACTTCTTAAGCACTTTTAATGGACTGTTAGAAATAACCTAACAAAACCATAGTACTTTACTTTCTCTGCATTGAAAAATAATCTCCCCCAACAAGATTTTCAACATGAGGAATTAAATATACTGTTCTGGGTTGCTACACTACTATGCCAGGTAAATGGTGCGGTAATTAAGAGCCAAACTTCACCTCTACATAATGAAATGCAACTCCCAGTGAAGCACATGAGAAGCTTTGTGAATATTAGGTGACTACAGCAGAGAAAAGTAAAACATATGTTAAAGGAGGACAGATGAACATTTTTTCTAAGGAGTTTACTGTAGGCAAAACAAATGCTCAGCAAAGCCCATGGTAGTCCTGTTGATTTCAGGGAGCATTAGGTGGTCCCTGGATCTGAGAAATACATTCAGTCAAAAACACTGTAGAAAGGAAACTACTAAGAGGTTTTGTAAACTGTATATTGGAGTTAGTTAGGTTATATATACACACTATGAAATCAAGACCTTTCCCTGTCTTAAATAACAAAGCTTATCAGTACTGTCTTTTCTAAATCTCTCTTCTTTTATATTTTCAGGTTCTTCCTTTTGGAATGCTCTGTAGATGTTTGCAAGCTGTCAGGACTGCTGCAGAGGATTAATCAGCAAGGCATATACAGCAGCACAACATATGCCCCACGGCCATCACCTTCCTCCCTGAAGCTGATTATGCAGAAAGGAGCCCGCAGCTCTTTTTTTGTACAAAAAAATAGACATCTTTGACACGATTCTTCTGTAACTGCCTTTCCAGAAGAAAAAAAGATTTTTCATAAATAAGTTTGCAATTAAAATCCTTCCGAATTTTTAGATATTGAAATTACAGCATGAATATTTCACCAACATCAGCTTTAAAAGGCAAAATAACCCCCAATAAAATACGCTGGAAGTTTAACCACTATAATTATATTCCTTAAGGCATTTATAAATACATATAATATCTAAATATTTATCATTAAATTCTACATTTTAAAAACTTGTTTTATTTCTCTTAAACGTACACTTCTTAGTTTCCTATTAAGTGGATCGATAATATGGTCCAAGATTTTTCAAGTATGTATATCTTTGCTCTATGTGACCGTTGAAACTAAAGCAAAAAAAAAATTCTGCACTCAAGTTTTTCTAGTTGCTAATATCAACAATATTTTTTAGCTTTTGTCAGGCCCAATTTAAGGCTTCTAAAAGAAGACTGACTTTCACAAAATGGATGTTAGGCATTTTCTGACATTCAGCCATATTTTAAGGGTTTCTAAACAGGAAACAAATTCAGGGATACTGAATCTGTACTCTCTTTAGCCCTTGGCAAATGGGGGTTAGTGAACACGGCCACCTCCCCGCCATACAGCCCACTAAGGAGTTCAGGATCCTGCACTGTAGTGTAGGCAGTGTACTCCTTGTTACCATCAAGTTTTGCTGATCATAGCACTGCAGACAAAGATCCAATTAAGCCAATAATATCACTTCTTTCAGACACCCTCATTTGCCTTTGAAAAGAAATTAGAGTTCATCCGGCGTCGTTAATTTTCTAGCCTGTACTGCTGAAAATAAATGTGGCTCAGTGTAAGCTTACCCTTCTGAGTCTTCTGAAACTCTTGCTAAGAGAAGTATGGGACTTTATCTCAATTCATCTCACCTGACTCTGAAATTAATGACAGTTGGCAGTATGAGCATCTCGCAGATATCATCCCTTATCATCTCAGCTTTTGGACCTTAGGTGAAGACTGTTAAATAACAAGTCTCTCCATCTAATGAACCTCATTATCAATGGATCTGAGATGCAGGAGGAATACGAAAAAATGAATGCAGGCACTGTAGCGTCAGTAGATAGACTTTACAGGGTACTAAATCTAAAAATCTCTCAAGAAATTGAGACTTGCCTGCTTAGGTCTGAAGCCAACTCACCCTACATGATGGACGGACAGCAAATAGCACCACACAAGCAGAAGTGGAGAGCTTCACGCTCCAACCCTGCCTGCTCAAAGCGAGACCGCTCTGATGGACACAGTAAGTCTAGCTCTGATGGTGGATGCTGCTGCAAAAGCAGCAGAGCAGTGTGAGCATGAGGCAGCAAAGTGGGGCTGATACCATATATTCAGACCGGAACAGGATTTCTGGGGTGTTTCTGCTTTGCCACGTGACCCAGACTCTCCTTCACTCAGAGCTCAACCAAAAGCTGTTGATAGTAAATTTCTGTAGTTGGTGGTGAAAGGTCTCAGACTGCACCATGGTGCTGAGCCTGCCACTGAACCAGAAAGGGAGAAGAGGGAGGAAGGGAAACCAACAGACAATTGCTCGGAGCATTTATTCAGGATGCAAAATATCTACTAATGCCTCAAGCAACTGAGACCCATGTTTTGTCCTTCCAAAAGCTATGCCTGCACAACAGAGGGAAAAACCCAGCCCATCTGACCTGAGGCAGAACCCCTTGGGTCCATGATGAGCTATTGGTTCATCCTGGCTCCCTCATTGGGCATCACCAGCCCTCTTTTCCTACCCCCCTCCTGATGCACTGACCATGGAGACCAAGGGACAAGGATTTGGGCACTTGCTGCCAGGGTGAGGGCTGTCCATGCAGGCTGCTGCTATGGGAGGCAGGGAGCAGCCACGTCTGAGGAGCTCAGTGGTAAGCTGCAGTGAGTCCCATAGCCCGAGATGGCCCCTGTTGCTGCCGAGGCTGGATGATACTGATCTAATGCCTCATATGGGTCTGGCATTGAACGGGGAGTCCAACAATTTAAATTCTGCTAGAAGCTGGGGAGAACAGAGAGAGACTTAAACACAGATCCTCTTCCAAATGTAGCCCGACAGGCTCACCTATAACTAAGGAAGTAAAAACACAGAAACAGCAATGGAGAAATATTGATGGTAATAGAAACCGTATAGCAGGGGGTATAAGGATACAATTAAAAAGAAAAATCTTTCATGATGTATTTTCTGATATCTTCAAAATACAAGTTGATCTGTAAGGGTGGTAATTAGAGTTCTGACAGTGGGAGGATGAGAGATCTGAAAACACGCATGGGACAGACTCCTGAGACTCAAACACTCATCCTAATTAAAATCTATTATTACAAATCAGTATTGCCTTTTTCCTTTCTTCAAAGTTACATTAATTTGATAAAACAAGCAGCAGAATTTTGAATGTTAATCAAAGAGATAACAGTTTCACAGGACAGATCTTTAAAATTCTCCCTCTTGTATTTTCACAGAGAAGACTGGAGCTGAAAAAAACCCTGAAGAAATATTCTCCTATTATTGCTTAACAAGAAATAGGCAGCTAATCAAAAGAAGATGCAGTAAAAACAAAAATACACAAAACCCCATGTCTGCTATCTCAATAAGGTATCAGAAAAATCCTCTCCATTTCTGTGTAATGAGACAGCATAGTTTAAAACACGACAGGGTAAATTTTCAAAGCAGCAAGCTGATATAACCATACAGATCCTATTGACTCTACACTGGCCATGCAGCTAAATCCCCCAGTGAACCTTTGACGACATATCCTTAAAGAAGTTTAAAGGTGCCAGCTGATCTTGGTGTTAAAGATGTGGACTGCCTTGTGGAAAACCATACAAGTAACGTCCATCTTCCTTTCACAGAGGATCATTTCTTTCTGTGCACCAGGAGAGAAATTCTCTGGCAAGAGGAAATTATATTTTTAGTTACAGGCCACAGACCAAAAACTGACTTTGTCACTCTGACCAACTTTCTATGCAAGATCTGAAACTAGGTTTTGGACCTAATAATTTTGGAGCTATGGTTAAATACTGTATACAAGATAATTGATGTGCACTGATCTAGCCTATTATCAGGTATCACAATCCTGCAGACCACGCTACTCTGCTTACTTACACTCATTTGTTCATATATGGTAGATGTAGGTTATAACAACGCTTGAACGTAAGGGAGATGTGCTCTTTGAGAGAAGGCAGAGATGGCCCATAAGTGAGCTGTTATAAAGCACTGAAATCAAAGAAAAGTGATAACATAGTAATGACTTCCACAGAAAAACATATGTCAGGAGAAAAAAATGAAACAAGCAATGAAAGAGATGGTCGTCTGGGTTTTTCACTATCTGCAGGAGAATATATCTATTAGCCATTAAAGATCCTATCATTAGCTTTTCACAAACACAGTTCTGCATAATTCTGCTTTCGGATCATTCTAGGGAACTGTGTAAATATTTTCTTCAGCATGAGGGTTTTTAGTGAGCTTCACGCTTCTGAATTTTACTTTGAATTTTGATTTTAAAAAATCACAAAGAAAACTAATTTTCCACTCCTGAAGGTTACCTGGTCTCACTTGGAATTGTGTAACCAAAACAAAACCATGCCAAGCTCTATAGCTTATAAATACTTTCAACCCTTTGGGTTGAGATTCAGGATTGTATTGATATGTGGTTTCATGTTTTGTTGTCAAAGTATTACATGGTTCTGTGTAAATAATATATCAGGGTTGAGACAAGAAAGAGGAGCTCTCAAATTCAAATAAATTATTTTAGGACAAAACTCTTGGAGGAACCATACCACGTGGCTCAGATAAATACAACATATCAAACTTTCACTCATTTTCCAATCTGAAACAATCAGACCCAAAACTATCCTGGCATTTGAAAAAGTTTACCTACTTATTCGTGTTTTTGAAGAACCTTTAATTACTAAAGAATAAGAATAATTTTTACTTGCCTTTCTCGTTTAGACCAGAGAAACTTATAACAAAGTGCTAAAGGAAAAGTTGTTCTTGAAATATATTTTAGCTAGAAGTAAAAAAAGACTGATTGATCACCTCTCTAGAAGGTACACTCTCCAGTTATCTCCAGCCCAGTTTTTTTGCCCACGTTTCAGGTACGTTCAACCCTACTCTCAAAGAAAATTCAACTCTAATACCCAGATTCTAAATAGCAAGCACTAAGTATTATGCTTTCACAGATTAAAAATAAGCAAATAAAGGGAAGGTGTCAAAATGACAGCAAACAGAACATTTAAATGTCGGCCTGCTACAAAATTGAAATGGTAAACAAACATTAAAAGTGGCGCAGAAGCTGCAGCCTTCTCTCCTTCACATAAGGGCTGCTAAATTACTACACTGCCCAATCTCGAAAACTGTTAAATAGAACTTCAAACTAAAAATAAGTGCTGCCAGAAACACTGAATTTTGGAAATGAAAATGAGTCCAACGTGTAAAGACATTTTCAAACCCTCCCACAGCTCCAAGCAGCTCTGCAGGCCGAGTCCCTGATTCCCCTCCCTGCCTGCATCTGCACCCCATGGTCTCTCCCTCCTCCTGCCTTCCAGGAGGATCTGCCCCCCTCACCTGCCTGGCCACCACCCTCTTCTTGTCCATTGCAAACCTAGCATGGGGAACTCTTGAAGAGGGAAGGTGGGGGGAGGATGGGGATGTCGAGACCCATGGTCAAGTGAGGGGCAGAAAGCAGAGGGATGGAGACCAGCCTCAGGCGTGCAGATGGGGAGCAGGGAGTGCCCACAGGGGAAGGACCTGCCCCGTATGGGCACAGAGTGGGACAGCCAGGCCCGTGATTCTGCAGTTCTGTGACTTTTGGGGGAAGAAAGGGTAGGAGGTTTCAACCCACATACTTTTATTTGTTTCCACTCACGGACCTGCTTGTTTCTTCCCCTTCCACATTTGCCACCCCTCTGGGGGCAGGTGGGAGCAGGAAAGTGTGTTAGGCTGACCATGTTGTTAGCTCAGCTACATGCCAGGGTATGATGCTTTTCAAACCTGAATGGTGTAATTTGTCAGATATTACTTGTTTTCAAAACAAATGGGAAGCCACTCTATGAGTAAAATTGTGATATCAACACTATGAATTCATTTTTTAACTAAAAAATTGTATTGGGTTTATATGGCAAGGTTTTGGTAATGTTACCAAAACCTTGCCATATAAACCCACTACAAAAGTATATGTTGCCTGGTTTGTGGAAGGGAAAAGTCTGCTTGGAGGCAAGTCTTTTCCCCTCCAGGTAAGCACTGTACTGCATAGAGCCTTCGCTGTCTGTATTCCACAGATCATACGTTGCATGATGCCGGCATCTCTATGATGGACATGAAGATTTCACATTAAACTAGGGCTGATAACCGGGGCGGGTATTCGCTCTCAACAAATTATTTTTATGGTCATGATTTTGTCAGTGGAGGAACTGACAGGCAGCAGACCTGAGGCTAAGGCAACGCAGAAAACAGATTGCTAGTCTAAAACATCCAGAAAGAGGGATTCAATCCCGGAGTACCTGAACTCTGCCATCACCTCATGAGGGCAATGAGAAAGAACAACTATTTCTGCATGCATGGACGAGGACAGACAGCTGGTTTGGGTGTCTCTATTAGTAAATCCTTGCCTCTTGGAATACAACCTTCTCTTTTGTTAAGCGGTTACCAGCAAGAGAAGCCAACTGGCATATTTGCTACTGGTATGTATTTTGTCAAAGCCACTGGGATTACAGTAGGTGCAGCCTTGCAGTGACTCTGGTTCCGAGCACTCTGTGCTGCTCCTAGCCTCTTCCTGGAGAGACCTCCACACCTCCCTGCAGCTTTTGGTAGACCTGCATATGAATCAGTAACTTACTGTCATCTTCAGCACAGAGTTTTGGAGATCCTTAGTTCGCCTCAACCATGAGCGCCCACAGTTCCCTTTAACATACATGTGCACTCAACACATCCTTTCCATTCAAAGCACGGCTGCCAGAATCACCTTCTCTGCCCAGAATTCAAACTATGTTATTTCCATCTTTAAACTTCCAAAACAGGAAATTACTTGAACATATGATTAACCTGAAGCGTGTGCTTAAGCCCAGCACTTTTGAAATTCGTTTCTGTTGAAGTCCATGGTAGTTCAGCGTGTGCCGGGTGGCTTTGCAGAGACAAGGTCTGAAACTTTCCACAAACAACTTCTATTTTACAGCATTGAGTCCAAGTACCGTTTGGGTTTAGGATGAAGTACTCACTATATTAAATAAATTTTTTAAATTGCCAATTATTTCAACAGAACAAATATTTGGGGTTTTGTTTTTAAGGTGCATACTTCAGAGAGAAATCTGTTTTTCTCCCCCCTCCTAACTAAAGGTTAGGAAGCAAACTAAAGCTTCTGAAAAGAGAAGTAAAATTTTCTTACCACTTGTAATCCATAGCCACTATGTCAGAACATGACAGAAGTAAGCTATATGATATTCATGTTAAAAATAGGGTTCAGAAAANGCAGAGTTTGTTTGCCACTACCATTTTTTGCAGAGTAGGAGGAATAGCATTGGGCTGTATATATTGTACTGGTCAGTAACCCCCTGGTAGCATTGGGGTACAAAGTTCATTTACTGTTTCACAAACAAAACCCGATCTAGGACCTACTAATCCAATATTCCAGGACTCAGTTCATAGAAGGAGTAGATTCTCAATGTTAACTCTTCTTCTTAAAACATTTCCATCTGTGAATCTCTGCATGTGGAGAACGCCAGTTACTAATACTGTACTCTGGCAACTACAGCTCTAATTTCTGCAATTCCAGCTTTTGAATGTTTTGAAGATTAATTTAAAGTATTAACAGAAAAGAGTTTACAATTAATATGTGGCAGGGGCAAAAAGAGAAGCGAAGCACATCCCTAAAAAGAAAACATTTATAAAATGGTGTATACACCATCACTTGGGCATGCTGAGTCTCTAAAGTAATGCAAAGAGACAGAGTTTGTTTTCCTTTTCTTCTGCAAAACTACAATGAAGTGATAATGACCTCAGGAGTGTATGTGTGTGTTTATTCCATCTTTGGCCCATTTGATGTGGTTTTGGCCTAAGGAAAAGCTAAAGGCTAAATGTATTTTAAGTGGGCTAAAACCAAGATAAACACATGTCCCTGAGGTAATTATTTCCATTAGATGACAGCTTGCATAAAATATCAAAAGCGTTGTAAAAACAGTGTAAACTTTAAAAAAATATATTCTTTCGTAGGTCAGCACATCTTTTAGAAAGTGTATACTGTTTCTAAGCAATTGTTTCTTCTATTGTCAAAGTTCCTTCTTCAGGAACAGAGAAACCAAAGTTTATTTGGACTGAGGCTATGCATGAGATACTCTGGGCTTTGTAAACCCTACACATAGCACTGTGAAATGCAAACAGTATAACCAAGCAGTGATCATGCTCATCATGCACATAATAACTGTGTACATAGAAATATCTGTCAGCTACTTTACAAGTTCAAAGATTTGATCTACATGAGGAAGATTGTCAGTGCTTTAGAAACCACATTAGGACTTGATTATGGGTACACACGCAATTTAATAAGGTTTGTGCCTGGTGTGGACAAAATCCATGCTTGTAACCAAGAAAATTACATTAGCACAGTTTTGTCTTGCTTTTTGGTACATATTTTGAGGGGAGTGATGATCAGTGAGCCAAGAAAGCTATTTGAAAAACACACTTCTTCCTCCACAGGCGAGTCAGAGAAGCAGGGAGCTCTTTCCTGGTGTCAGCGCTCTGTCTTCCCCTTGCAGCCTCAGACTGTGCTGGCAGAGTTTGTCAACAGAGGGTTTGTTCACTCACCTCATCCCTTTCTTTTTAAAGCCCCAACTCTGCAGACCCTGTATTTACCCAGAACTTCTTTTTTCTCATTTTCTTCATTCTGAAAATCAAAAAGGACCCCAAAATTTTACATTTGTTTTCTCAAAATTGTTTTGCTGAATCCCGGGTTGAATTAAAAGCTGCAAGTGTTTCACAGTTCCCAGCAACCAAACCAATTTGGGAGGCATTGTGCCTGCAAGATGTCAATTGTCCTGCAGTTAATTTACAACTTCTCTTTCCTAGCCACTCAGAACAGAAAAAAAGTGAAAAGCTGAAGCTTTTATCAATGAGCATGTCACAAGACAGAAGTATGGCTGAGTCTAAATCCACACCTGGGTTTCATCTATTTTCAGTCCACCCCTTCTCCTTAGTCCTGTTAGACTTTAATGTTGCCCACAATGTTTCTTTTCCGTAATATTATCACTTGACTGTTGGTTTAGGCAAAAAGCAATAATTTTTTAACCTTCCCAGAGTGACATATAGAAGACCTTTCTGCACAGGGGGCAGAAAAACAAGGAGAACAGACAGCTTCTAACAATACCATCACTTTGTTCTCGAACACAACTTTCCTAAAATTAGCTTTTGGTAAATTTTTGTTTGCAATAGACTGGAGGGCAGTAGACCATTTCAGCTAAGACTACTCTTCCTTTTCTTTGGATCATTCATCCTTTCAAAGATGATCTAATACTACTACACCATACTCTTAATAACTTAGCTCTTTTTTACCTCGCATTAGATAAGTGACTTGCATTAAATATGTGGATTAATTTGTATAATGAATGAAGTGCTGTGCTTTTTGTACTTTTATGCAATTAGAGAATATAAAAGCATTGTTATGAGTGAAATAGGGGTTGGGTTCTAGACGGAATTTTTGGTTTCAGATTGGAAGATTATGTGAGGGACTTAGCAATACGACAAACGTTGCTTACATGACCTTAAAAGGCTTAGAGCAGATTTCAATTTTGTCATTCCAGGAGAAATTTCTTCCATTATTCTTTGTTACAATCTGCTGAACTCTGATTAGCCTCAGTACATCAACATTCACACTGAACTGGAATGATTTGCACGTAAATCTGCTATCGTTGCTTCATTTATGAGTACAGTTGGAGCCCTGTTCAAAGTAAGCAACAGTTACAGTGTCCATTTTCACTGTACGTACAGCTCAGCTGCTTCTTCTACACAGCTACAGACAACAATATGTTATTGCTCCATTATCAAAATACTGGCCCTGGTAAAGACATTTTAGGGGCCAGATGTGTCAAGTTGCAATGAAGTGGTGAATTATGGCTCAGCATTTTCCTTCCAAGTCCACCACTTTGGATAACTGGCACCCTCACTGTCACTGGTGTTTATGATGGTCATGATTTCATTTGTGGGCTTGTTGCTTGGCTGATTTTTGGTTCTGCCATAAGATGTCCCTCCTGTTGGCAAATGGAAGGAACCAAGAGCTGCCTGCCGGTTGTGTTGGCAGTAATGGGCAGAGATACTAACTGGAAAGTGCTGAGAAAAAAAAAAAAAAAAAAAAAGGAGAAGGAATGAAAAAAGAGAAGGAAGAAGTAATTCAGTAGGGAATGTCACGTGTGGGGTGGACAGCAAAAAATGGCGTAAATTGAACAAGGAGAATGAAGAGCAAAGGAAATTTGATCTCTTACATCAGAGAAAGTCTTCAGTGGAGTTACCGTGACTTCTGTCCAGACCTTTGTTTTCAAAGAAAACAATAAGAGAGGTTCACAGAAAAAAGGGAAATGGAAGAAAGTACATAGAGTGTAGAAAGGAAAAGCAAATCCTGAGACAGTATAAAAAATGAGCCCAAATGCTAATGACTGGTACAAAATGCTGTTTCCCCCTCTCATGCTCTGCTCCAGCTGTTCCTTCAAACTAACTACATCCAAGCAATATCCCCTTGTTAATTTTGGGGTTTTTTTAATTCCCCAATATTGCATAGGCACCTCTATATATCAAAATGCTGCAAGCATGAAAACAATAACTTTCCGCTTTAGGAAGTGGAGGAAACGAGACTCGCGATGCTGTTGTGAGTGTACACTGCTCTATCTAGCAGAGGAATGGAAGTAGTGAACCTACCTTCTTAAACTTTTGCTAGCAGTTGCACATTTCTGAGGTGTTTGCATCTGTAGTATTTTGGTTGCTAGGATTCCTGGCCCCCTTCCCCTCACTTCTCCCTCTCCCCCCACTACTTATGAAATGACACTGAAAAGAAGAAGGGAGGAGAGATGGCTTTAGAGCTTCGCTCTTATTTTCCATTCTCTTCTTTNGTCTGATCTTTATAGCATCTTCCTCTGACTTTTTTTTTGAAAAATATACGATTGTGTTTAAACTTTGTCCTTTTCTCTCTCTCATTTTTTACTTTTTTTTTTTTAAGAAAGGATTAAAATATGCAGGGAGGAATAAAACCGCCTTTGAATAAAAGGCCAATTACACTTATATAACGTTACATTTCCTGCATTGAATTTGCATACTGCATCAATAGTTTTCAGAAGACTTCCAAGAAATAACAAAGAAAGGAACAAGAACAGTCTATGCCAAGAACATCCCTAAAGAAAAAAACCAGCTATTCTTTTTGAATACTAAGAAAACAGTGTTTTACTGCTCAGAGCTCACGATATCCTCCCTCATTAGAGAAATATCTGCAAGCTGTAAAGTATCTGCCCTGGCAGAGGATTCACAAATCACAACAATTACCTGCTTCTTTTGGATATTGAATCAGCTAATTACCCACCAAAGTTTGGATTGGACATCTGCTACCTGACTTATTTTAGTATCCACCACAGAGTGCTTCTTGGCAAAGGTTTTCAGCTTTTCCCCTCACCCACCTCTCAATAGGAAAATGGGAAATGATTTGGATGCCATCACTAACCATTAAGTAAAACTAGGGTACTCTGGCCTAGGGTACCTGATCCCTGGATGACCGATAGGATTTCTCTGTGCCTCAGGCCAAAATGAGTATTAACACAGGTGGAAGAAAAGTAAATGAGAGGAAGAAAGGGGGGGGGGGGGGGGGAAGAGGCAGAGGAATAGGGAATTAAACATCTAGTGGGCTGAAAAATAAATAACCAGTAGCCCCTAACGTAATATGAATTACAGTTTGGCAAGCACTAGGGATGAATCACAACATCTGGCATCCTAGGTGTTACTGTTTATCTAAACTACCAATAGCATCTGTGTAAGCAAGTCCTGCCAGTACCATTGCCTAGTATCATCTTTTATGTTAGGAAACGAGTGTAAAAATGTTATACAAGGCTCTGTTAAAAACCCAGTTTTGAAACTCTGTGCCAGAACTTCCTCCCCAAGGAGAAAATGCACCCGTGTGTAGGCAAGGGGCACTCCCGCTGAAATCATAGGAAGTTCCACCCACTGAGATGAAGGATGAATTTGCCCCCAGTAATAAAGATTTCTGCTGCTTAAACTAACTAACTATATGTACAGAGCCAGTGACTCATGGCAACACCAGGGTAGGAGCCCAAGCATCCTGACTGTGATAAATGTACACTGATATAGACACCCTGATATAGACACCCATGGTATAGACACCAAACAATATTCCCTTCCTGCTTTCTGTTTGAGCATACCAAGTTTAATGCTCCATCTGTATTCATTCTCTAAATTTAAATCTAATGATTAAATATGAATTTAAAATGGCAATACAAAAGAGAGGCTGATTTCTTTACATGAGGACCACGTCCACCATAAAAACTATTATTCACATTGAGAAGGATGAACAATGGGACCTGACCTGACTACATCTCTAGCTTCCAAGATACTAGAAAACTTAGAACAATGAAACGTAAATGGGTAATTTGCCCTGGCATAAGAATTAGGACCAGAATGACATTGGTCTAATGTTATAAAGGATCAAGGCAAACACTGACCATATTGCTGGGACTGACATATTCTGCTTTTGTGTTTCATTGAAACTCACGCTTACATTAGAGGAGGACTCAAAATTGTGGTTTCAGCTCCAGAGGTCTCCAGCTGAATTTTTTGTAAGCCCAGTCATTTTCTTATTAACCAGAAAGAAAATGATAGACCCCATTATGAAGTCCTGGAAAGATTTCATTAATTATGTGGCCACCCACCAGGATCTGTAGACATTAAGTATCTGTTCCACTAGGAAATAGACAGAGATACCTTGGTAACTTTAAAGCATATTCCTACTTATTTTGCATTTTACATTGCAAAACATGTTCTAGAATTATTCCTAATGAAGTAATTGTGAAAGAAGTCACCTATTCTCAAAAAGAAAGGGGGTGGGTGGGGAGGAACAACCATCCAAGAGAGGATGTGTCACTCTACTGCACATTCAAACCCTCTGAAACCACTAGCTCTGCACAGTCAACTCTGCTGCTGCACAGTTGTGGATAAGTCACCGTGTTCCTCATTGCTTGTCTTTTCCACACAAACTTTCTATAGGAAATGAGTTTATGCATGGGTCACTCCTGGGATCAAGGTCTTGGGGTCTGTATGGTATCACACATAATACAGTGTTACACTGCATAGCACTGCATCAACAATCTCTGAAAAAATTGCAAAATGCAGACAGTGTTAGGTCTAGAAGTAAACTGTGGCTATTTATATGTCAGCATTAGCTATTTTCACCTTCGGGAACAATTAGAAAACTGTTGATTCAAGACGCAGTATTGAACATTGCAGCTGGAACTTTTGGGTTTTATCAATTCACGCGGGCCCAGACAAGTGGCTTTTGGCTTAAAGCAAATGGAAGAGGGTGAGAGGACATGTGCCAGGTGTCCAAAACCCAAATTATCTCACAAACTGGATGTAATGAATCTAAAGTGTATCCTGCACAGAGCCTTGATTTTTCCTGCTGAAAAGTTTTACAGTGCAGACATACATTATCATAACAAAGTTTTGTGGCATGTTGAAAATGTAGGGAACACATAAAAAAATTGCATTTGATAATGTAAACTACGAGGATTACTGTACCAGTTGTATTATTCATGTACATATTTAATTCAGTAAAAAGGAACTGAACCTGAATTTATTTGTAGCTGCCACAGAATTCCCATTTTATCACAGGATTCCCCAGGGTGCCAGAGGAACAAGAGGGCCTTGATGCAGAATTTAGATCTAGCCTCCACACAGCACACAGAGTACGTGAAGTGCAAACCAAGAGCAGGCAACGAAGTGGATTCTTTCTCCATTTACATTACATTATTGAAGTTAACAACACTGCACACAGTCACACCTGTCTGAATCAAAAACCAGGCCAATGAACATAATTTAAGACCCTTTAATTTTTGAAACATAGCAACCAGTGATAAGCAAATCTATAGGGGCCAGAGATGACTTTAGGCTTGGAACATAAACTAGAAGTGAAGTTATTTATCCAGAGCTCATTCACTTTATTTGAGCCTCCTCCAGTTCTTGATTAATTTTGCATTTAGCTGAAGTTACTATTGTTGAGAGTCATGAAACACTCTTCCTAAATTAACCACAGCAATGAGAAAAGCACTATATTTGTTATAAGAGTTTCTCAAGATCTGCAGGAAGGTACCTCCATTCAGATCGAGTTTTAAATTAACGAAGAATCTTTTGCTCTCCTTTCACCAAGTAAACTGTAAGCATTCAACCCTAGTAGTCACCTCTTGCTATGAATGAACACTTTTCCAGACCATTTCCAAGGTCTGCCTGGAGGACAAAAAGCAAAAATGCTCTTCATTCCATGCACAAGTAAAACACACAATTTCGTATCCTTTCCCACTCTTTCCCGTTCCCAGTCTCAAAGCAGAATTTCCTTGTCCAGCTGGTCAGGAAAGGCACAAGTTCCTCCAGCCCAGCTCCCCCACATCCCTCCTGTGGGGCCATCTCCCACTGAGGGGTCGAGCAGCAGCTCCCCACAGCCCCCCCGCCACGCTCTCACCCCGGGGTGAGGGTTTGCAGCAGGACTTTGGAGCCCCCATGACAGCAATGCAGCACCACTGCCAATGCAGGTGTCGGGCTTTACACCACCGCTCTGGCCTTATGGCCCATGAGGGCATTTGGGACCTTCCTTAGAAATGTTGTAACTGCCCAACGTTATTAGGAGTAAAAGTTAGAAAAAAAGAAAAAACACTACTGAGATGCATTTTTCTTAGCATATATAGTCATTTCTCCCTTAACTTTAGAGGAGTTTTGCATACTTAAAAGGCAGAAAGACTAGCACACAATATATACAGGCATTTACCCAGTCTTAGTATTTTAAGGACAATATAAAATCTGTTATACAACACCGGAAGAATCTTGCTCACTTAGAAAGACAGAAGGATGGACAAAGACAGACAGACAAAGAAAGTTGGACAACATTCCTTACCATGAGAAAAGCTGGAAAAAACAATTTCTGTTACTCCTTTTTTATCCTGGATTTTTTTTTTTTTTTAAAGTCAACTAAGTACTAATCTTCTCTGTCATCTGAGGAACTAAGAAGTATGGCTCACAAACATTTATCTTTCATTAACTAAAACATAAAAGAGAAATTAATAAAAATCAGCCTTAGCCTGCTGTTCAGCTTTAACTCTCATCTCGGTGGCTGACCACAGTCTCTTTTAATCACAGAGGTGACTGGTTCAGGATTCCAGCCCTGAATCTGGATGTTGGTTGCATTTTAAACAATTAATAGTAAAGAATTAAAGGTGTGTGTTACCAGCTGGGGACGAGGTGGAGCAGGAGAGCTCAGTAAAGCTTTCGGGAGTGAAATGGCCGGTTCCCGCATGACACAGCGCTCTGAAGAAAGAGATGGCCAGCCTGGAGACCTGTGCATGGTGCAGCTACTCTGCTGTGCTAGTGTAGCCACACTGGGTTGCAAAGAAAGGCCGCCTTTCAGTCATGAAAGCAGGGTTATTATCTCTGTCTGTTGCACAACATAGACAGTTTAGGGTTAATCTGGCACTAAATCCCGCTCCTTATCTTAGATGGTGTCAGGCAAATGAGCTTCAAAATACTTCTAGGTGTCCAGACCAAGACAACTGATTCAAGTTCAGCATGCAAACGATCAGCCACCTAATATTTGTAGTCTCTTTGCAAGCACTAGCAATGAGTATGAAATGCTTAATTCTTCCATAAGAATATTTGAAATCTTCCACCACTGATTTATGTTTTCAATGGCTTGAGTTTTTTTCAGTGGAAGGAGCTGTAGAGTTGTCTATCATGTCCCTCCCCTCAGCTGTACTTTGAGTCACCAACCCTACTTCCTCCATAAAACTCCAAAATGCCTATTCTTCTTCACATATTTCTAACAACAATGCATCAGGGTCCTTAAGCATATGACCAACGGTGAGTGGAACAGAGCCTATATTCAGCAGTGATGAGAGAGCAAGAAATGCCAGTGTCAGTCAAAATGGCATCTCACCACAAACTATGATAGTTTGTCTGCGCAAGGTACTGATGAGACTGCTCCTACAATAACCATTTCAGTTTGGAGTGCCTGACGTTAGAAAGAGGTCCCAGAAGAGGAGAGTCTGTATTATGAGATGACATGAAAGGAAAGAAATGTAGGTGGGAATATGGGCATATTATAAACAAGGATGGGAATGTTTATTTATGGACTGGAGTCTGAAAAGAGTAAACACATGAGAGGAACGGGAATAGTTTAGCAACAGCAGGGTGTGAACTAGCAGCAATATGATAAAAATAAGCAAAGGAAAAGTTTAGTCTGAATAGGAGGAAATATTTCTTAATGGCAAGGTACGTTAGGCTGTAGAATAACCTCCCCAGAGACACCTCAATTGCTTGAGTAATTTAAAACTAGATGAGACAAAGCACTTGAGAATTCATTGGGGGAACAGTCATGCCCTGCCATTATCTAATAGGTGTTTTCCATCTCTAACTTGTATGATTCAACTGACATTAATTGGCATTAGGGTGTGAATCAAAATAAAATACAACCCCTAAATGTTACCAGACGCCACAGTGATCGGTTTTCCTGTTACTGCTTTTCAACAAAATGGAAGAAAGTAACAATAACTTCAGAGACCTGAGTGTCATGATCAGTTACAGCAAATTTACGTCATGCTAAGAAATATTTTCATAGTAATTCCTTTCTGGTATGTTACGCTGACAGCTAAAATCTGTAGCACCTACAAAAGTGCCTTTCAGTTGAGATGTTCCTGGTGCTCCACAAAGAGTAATTGAATCATAGACTGAAGAATCTAGCGTAGGAGCAAAGAAACCAAGGATCGATATTGGCCCAACGTTACTCAATACCTTCATAAGTGATCTGGATAATGGGATCAAGTGTAGCCTGATGAAGTTTGCCAACGATACCGAACTGAGTGGGGAAGTAGACGCTCTGGAAGGGAGAACCACCCTGCAGGAAGATCTCAATAGGCTGGAAGAGTGGGCTAACAGGAACCTTATGAAGTTTAACAAGGACAAGTGTAAGGTCTTGCACCTGGGAAAACATAACCCAGGAGTGCAGCACAGACTGGGATCCACCTGGCTGGAGAGCAGCTCTGTAGAAAGGGACCTGAGGGTCCTGGTGGACAGGAAGCTTAATATGAGTGAACAGTGTGCTGCTGCGGCCAAGAAGGCCAATAGGACGCTGGGTTGCATCAAAGGGCATCACCAGCGGAGATAGAGGAGTCATTGTCCCACTCTACTCTGCACTTGTCAGGCCACACCTGGAGTACTGTGTGCAGTTCTGGTCCCTGCTATTCAAAAAAGATGTAGACAGGCTGGAGGGGGTCCAGAGAAGGGCCACCAAGATGATCAAGGGTCTGGGAAGCCTGCTATATGAGGATAGGCTGAGGGAACTGGGTTTGATCAGCCTTGAGAAAAGGAGGCTTAGAGGTGATCTCATCACCATGTATCAGTACTTGAAGGGAAGTTACAAAGCAGATGAAGACTCCCTTTTTACAAAGAGTCACATGGAGAGGACAAGGGGTAATGGGTATAAGTTACTCTTAGGGAGATTCTGACTGGACACGAGAGGGAAATTTTTCACAATTAGAACAGTCAACCATTGGAATAATCTCCCCAGGGAAGTGGTCGACTCCACTACGCTGGATACTTTTAAGACTCAGCTCGACAGGGTGCTGGGCCATCTCGTCTAGACTGTGCTCTTGCCTAGAAATGTTGGACCAGATGATTCTTGAGGTCCCTTCCAACCTGGTGTTCTATGATTCTATGATTCTGTGAAACCATTTTCCTTAGAGAACTATGTCCTGAAGACAGGGAAAGAAGGTTAAGGTTTTCAAGTACAACAAGAACTAAATCAGCTCTGTCAAGGGCTAGTTACATCAAGGATATTTATCCCACAGCCTAACTCCTGGTTTGTTTAATCTCCACCTCTCCAGTAGATGTACAAAGCTTACATGCTGCACTGAACTCTTATGTTTTTTTAGCCATTTTGCTTACATTTTTTGCTGTACCTTCTACTATAGCTATAATCCAAGAACTCTTTTTGCTTAGTGTAATCAGTTCTTTTTGTTAGCTTAGCCCTGCTCCTGAGAAAGTCAGAAGAATAAAACATTAAACCAACAGTAAAGGCATTTAAAAACATCCTCCACACATGAGATTGCTACTAAATATTTTGAAATATTTAATATTTTAAAAGCAGTGTCTATCCAGGCTAGTTGGTAAATTTTATTACAATATCGAAAGTAATAATAGTTTTAATTTCTAGAATATGTGGATGGCAGAACATCTTGAAAATCCTAGCAAAACACTGTGACGTACTGTGAAGAGGACAATGTCACCAAGGACAATGAAAAGGCTGAGGTACTTAATGCCTTCTTTGCCTCAGTCTTTAATAGTCAGACCAGTTATCCCCAGGGTATTCAGCCCCCTGAGGTGGAAGACAGGGACCGTGAGCAGAAGAAACCCCCCACAGTCCGGGAGGAAGCGGTCAGCGACCTGCTGCGCCACCTGGACGCTCACAAGTCTATGGGGCCGGATGGGATCCACCCGAGAGTGCTGAGGGAGCTGGCGGAGGAGCTTGCCAAGCTGCTCTCCATC
>WAAD01042145.1:228762-241046 GCA_013389945.1 Fregata magnificens
TGAGGAGCGGCTGAGAGAACTGGGGTTGTTTAGTCTGGAGAAGAGGAGGCTGAGGGGAGACCTTATCGCTCTCTACAACTACCTGAAGGGAGGTTGTAGGGAAGCGGGTGCTGGACTCTTCTCCCACGAAACTAGCGATAGGACGAGAGGAAATGGCTTCAAGTTGCGTCAGGGGAGGTTTAGATTGGACATTAGGAAGAATTTCTTTACTGAAAGAGTGGTTAGGCATTGGAACAGGCTGCCCAGAGAGGTGGTGGAGTCGTCTACCCTGGAGGCGTTCAAAAAAGGTGTAGACGTGGCACTCCAGGGTCTAGTTTAGGAGTCATGGTGGTGTTAGTTGATGGTTGGACTTGATGATCTTAGAGGTCTTTTCCAACCTAATGATTCTATGATTCTATGAGAAAACTTTTCCCCCATTTTAGAAATGCAGAAACAGAAGAGAATCTAAATAACTTTTCACTCTACAAGGAAAAGGAATGAAAAAGTCATCCATTCAGATAGTCGTCCTAGCAAAGTTGGACGTCCATGTATCCCTAGCATCCAACTGCAAAGCCTTTACTGCGAGTAGGCGGGGGAAGCAGCCAAGTCCCAGTGCAATCACAAAGCCCAGGAAGGAACGCCAGAGCAAAGGTTCCCAAAATCAGAGGAGCCCTGTGCTGCCAGCTCATAGAAGGATAGAGAAATAGTGGAAAGGACCACAGAGGCGTTTCTGTTAAAAGGGAACTTATACCACGAAGTGAAGAAAATTTGCTAACTGTAAAAGCGCAATGAGCTGTAGGTCAAGTAATTTTGTGTGAATGTGCCTGGGGAGTGGTCACCCAAATGGACGGCAATAGCTTCCAGCATTGGGCTACAAAGGTTTTATGGAGTTCTCTTTTCTCCCTTCCAAATAATACCATTTTTTAAGCAATGACTCATGTTTGTGAGTTGGGAAAATTAACTCATTGAGCATCGGAAGTTTAATTTTTGCTGGTTTCAGTATAGGGCTTGAGGTAACATATTAGTAGAAATCTCCTGAAATTTAATCCTGAATCTTGCTTAATTTTTCAGGACATGTGTCATCATAAAGAGATTAAGCAACTTGCCCAAAGTTGTGCAGAAATCTGTGGCAGAACAGGGAACTAAAGCTTAGTTTTCCACAGCCTGCCAAATACTCCAGTCCTTGGATCATCATTTCTCTCCTTCGAACAGTGCAAAGGAGGAATGTATCTATTGGCTTCCTGAAAACCTTACAGAATTTGGATAAGCCTTACATCTCAGGCCCAGGAACAGAATAAACAGTTTGTATAGGAATTCACCCATACTGGCAGATGGGAGGATGTAAATGAAAGAAATAAACGCCAGTAGTTACAGTTCAGTTTTAATCGTTTTTCTGCAGTCTTATCTATATAAAAAGATCTCTCTCCCCATTTTTCCATTTTCAGTGGGACCAACAGTTAAAAATATCAAACTGTTACAAAGAGAGTGACCCTTTTTGTCATAATTCTGTCCAGGACACAAGATGGAACCACATAAATCCTTCAAGAATGTTGATTTTAACAATGAACTCGTCTCTGTTTTTCAGGTAAAGTAAATTATGATGATTCAACTTAGCACATGGTTCTTTTGGACTCCTACAGACAAAAAATTACCCATTTTTTTCAGTCAAGTTACTCTAACCTCCCTTGCAAATGATAAGAACCCCAGTAAGAAGGATTACTAGAGACAATTTAAACTGCCCTGTAACTTAGCATCAGATTTGGCCCAATTTTAAAAAAAGATTTCCCAGAGTGTTATTAGGTATCTGTTCTTTCAGACTTTTTGTGTCAACCAAGAGCTGAACGATGCCAGCCCAATGTCACAGCTGGGAGTGGTGGGCAGAACCACTGCCTGAGGAAAGGTCTCTAACATGCTCTGAACCACCACCACCAAGGCCAAGATTACAGGACGACCCAGAGGAGGGCAGTAAGCATGGCTTTATGTCATTAGAGAACAGAGAGCAATTTGTATTCAAATACGAAGCAGTGTGCATTTTTCTATGCTGTCACCCTGGCACCCCTCATCTCAAATGACCCATCTTCTCCAGGAGACTAAGTGCTCCATTACTGTGATTTAGTCTGCTCAGGATTTTTTAATTTTCATTGACTGAGTTTGTCTATCTACAAAGGAAGTGTGCAATGTGGTCAAGAGTCTTCTACTGGAAAATGCACTCCCATTTAGCCAACTAAACTAATTTCATGCCTGCTAGTGAACCCTACTCAGACAGTTTTAATGTTCTATGTCTTTTGTGACTTGGAGCTGATCTGAACTAGCAAAAGAAAAAGGCTCATGCAGTTAATAATGAACCACCTGAGCCACTCAGTTCCCCATCTTGATGCAAATTTACATTTTTAGGAGCCATTCCTAATTTATAGTTATTTAAATAACCTTTGTTGTATGAAGGGCTCTGTCTGAGCCATCCATGCCATACAAGGCACCCCACATTGAACATCGACTCTTTGACCTTTTATTCTCGGGCCGGGGAATGAGGCATGCCATGCACTCATACGCTCTGCCCCTGGGCACTACTCTGGGTAAGTTACTTGGACAGCACCTCTTGCCAGCTGATTCACGGAGTGGAATCTGCATAAGCTCTTGAAAAGAAATGCTCATTAATATTCCTAGCCAGAGGCAAGTGTGCTACAACTCAGTGAGAGGAAGGGTCAGGGAAAGGGGAAAAAAAAAAAAAAAAGTAAAAAGAAGGGAAAAGAATTGAAGGCCTCATAGAACAAGTCAATACCCCAAGACAAGTGGTCCCTTTGTTGACGGAAGAAGAACAGACCATTCTGCTCTAGGAAGAACTATGCAAATAGACTGAAAACAAGGAGATATTCTCTATTCTATTTTTATCAATAACCCAAGAGTATCAGACAGACTAGGACAGCCCCTTCCCCTAGGATACTTGAACAATTTAATGGAACCAAACAAAAGGATCAGGGACTTCCACAGAGCATCAGCCCTCCTTTAGTCAACAAAGCAATTGCAAAAGCTCCCCATTGGGCTCAAAACATTCTAGGGGTATGTTCCCCTTCCCCAGTATGCTATCTTCCTCTATTTGCCACCTCCTTTTCACCTCCCCATGCTCCATCCCTGGAAATATGCTTCCCTTCAGCTATTGAAATTTCCTTCTCTCTACAGTAAAATGCAGGGATTTTGCTAGTACTGGGAATCATGAGAAGCCTGCAATGGTACATATGTTTTTATCTGAAAACAGGAATTGCCTGCCATTCCCCTCCCCCACTTCTAGAAAAGGGGGAAAAAAAAGGTAGAGAAGGGGTGGTTATGTTATAGTTATTCATTTGCTTTTGATCTAAGTGATATATCACTTTTCCTATTAGGATTTAATTTGCTTTAGCATGAAGAGATCAGCAAGTGAGTTCTGTTTTAATTAGACAGGTACTAAACAGTTTGATAGTAATTTGAATACTGACAAACTGGAGTGCTCACTGGTCCATGAACAGAAATGATATTACAGTGTTCAACCTGCTTGAAGAGAAAAGTCCCTTAAATATTTTACATGCAAGGGAAAAATGGAAGAGAAAGATATGCCGAACAGAGAAATGAAACATAGGCAATATGATACCAAGGCTGACCTGTAACCCACCTGCAAAACTTGTTAGCTACCTGTCTGTAGTTTCTGCTCCTTAGCAGGAGGCCCAATTTAGCAACATTTACTGCAAGTAGGGGTGTAAAGTTAGAACACAGAGCCTGGAAAACTGTCTCTCATAAGCAAGATTTTGGAGCAATCAGTGTAGACGCTGGCGCCCAAGAAGACTGAGTCATAAATGTGTTATAAAAGACAGCTGCATGCACAGAAAATGAGGACAGACACAAATGTTCAACTTGTGCAGGTAGGCTTGCTGCTCCTTACCACAGCGCAGCCTTTGTGTGCTCCTTCAGAGTGTCCATAGCTATTGGCTCCTCCCGCTCCACACAATTTTTGCGCTGGAGCTTTCTACCAGCAACCCATTTAGGACAACAGGTTCTCTCACCAACTCTTTTGCCTCACACAGCATGCGTACCAGCTTGCAATGATTAATTGCTTAAAAAGAACCCATCTCTCTTTTATTGGTCCTACAGGAGCTACTTCTTTCCTTCTTTGCCCTTCTTCAGGCAAATCATGCATCCAGGAGTGGTGACATTGGCCCAGCAAGCAAAGGCTCTGTTTTATTTAAGGTTTCTCTATTATTGCTGTCCAAAAACTAGAACCAAAAGCAGCACACTGATATTTTTACTGACCCAAATAGAAATATACATACGTGTATATACACATATACAGACCCACCTTTCATCTACGGAAAAGCTGGCATCTCCAGCTTCTGAATATATCAACATGAGCCATTGTAAATAGTATTAACTCAGATGTGCTAGTCTGCATTGCACCCACCAATAAGGCACTAACCTGGTCTGAGGGAGACTCTCTGAATCATTAAGTATGTCCCTTGCAGCACAAGCTATTATCTTTCCTGATATCATTTGCATCAGAAGAGATATTTCCCATGTCACTCAAGCAATGAGACAGGTAATACTAAAGATCCAATATCAGGAAAAAAAAACAAAGCAAAGAACCAGTGAAAGTACTAATGCAATATAAAAAGTGCTGAGCTAATGAAAGCTCTCCCCAAAAGACATCTAATAGCCCTGATCCTCCTTTAGTGGGCAGAAATGGAGACAAACAAGTGGTTCTAATAGTCTAACAGCCTGGTGTGATATCCAGATTCACAAATTCCCCTTTAGCATTTTAAAAGAATGACACAACTGCTATCTTTAGGAGTGAGAGCTGGAATGTCAAAGCTGCTAGAGTCTTTTAATTTCTTTAGGTTATGAATGCTTAACTCCTGCAAATTTCTTGGAAAGTCCCATTATAATACTCAAAACAGATTTGTTTGAGGAACTACATAGCACTCGTGAGAGGCAGAGCTGCCTAGTGACTGGAAGAGGACCATAGAGCAGTCACCATTATTCATTTCCATTCAGGACTCTTGCCTGAATCACTGTATGACCATAGGCAATATAACGTTTCTTCAGTTCATACACACATGAAATAAATAGCATTTTTTTTCTGTTCCCTCAGAATTATATTATAAAGCTTATTTAGTTGCAATATGTAAGGTTGTGTGTTTCTCACATAATCACCTGGAGTTAAGCCAATCACTCAGATGGAGACCTGCATCATTTAATACAGCTCTAAACTGCTCAGCCTGTGTAATAATGATTTCCCACTAATTAAGGACACAGCTTCTAAAAACTTCAGTTTCCCACACTTTGGATTATCCTACAGAAAAACACTAGAAGCAAAGTACTGTTTACTCTACCTACTTTTCTCTTTCTGTTATCTCATGACCTTAGTAAACTTTTCATTCCCTTCCTCTTCCTCTTCATTTTTTTTATTAAAATGCATTTTGCTTTGAAGTTAATTTTTCTTTGCTATTTAACACTGATGGTCAGCCCAGTAGAACTTCAACTGACCCCAGCTTTCTGTCCAAAGCACAAATATATTGTATTCAATGAAATCAGAAAAAGTAAAGCCACAGAGAAAAGCAGACAAATGCTTTGCTCAGGCTGGTAGCTTCACCCAAACCCAAGTTACAGGGGTACATGCTGTTGCTTCTGCTGTCATGTCCAGAGCTGCTGCAAATCTGTACTGCAAACGTATCTCCTAAAAAGCAACAGGGTTTCATGCTGGTTGCTGTAATAACAGTCTGACAAGCTGGTATATTTGTGAGACAGATATTTATTTTCTGGCTTCAGTAATCTACTGTTGGTCAAATTTTAGAAAACTCATGGCAGTCCAGTTTATCAAATGAAGAGACAACAGTGATAGAATACAGGAAGGGCACTTACAAACATGTGTAATGACATATTTAAATGCCAGTGAAGGTAGACAAGGATTAACTGTTTCACTGAGTTATGTGTCAATCATTTTAATTTACACGTTTCCAAAACTAATTTTTCAGCCCTGAGTTCCTCTCCTCTTGACTTTCCCATAAACACCCCTTCTTTTTCCAAGTTCTCTCCTCCTCCTTTTTAATTTTCTGGAATTCTTGTTCCATCTCAATAAAATCAGCTCTAGGTAAAGTCTCCTCTTCCCACTTTCTTCCTATTCTCATTCCTGGAAAAATCTGGCTCTGCCTTTCTGATACTGCCTCTACATCCATTCTCACTTACAGCCATTTCCCCTTCTCCTATTTTCCTGCCCTTTACAGCATGGAAAAGATACTGTGATGGAGACCCATGGTTAAAAAAATCCTGATCCTTCAGCTCTCAGCATTTTCATATCCTGCCTACCTCACACTCTGTTTATTTTACCACTTCTGCTAGTTTTTGCTTAACTTTCTCTCCAGGCTCACCTTTCCCTATGAAATATGCTTGGGGAATCTAGAAATCTCTTCCCGCCTCTCCCATTGCCTTTCCCTGTGAGGACCACTTGTCTTATAGTGGCTGGAATGAAACTGTCAAACAGTAAAGCACAGGTAGATGGACAATAATGACTACTCATACTTTTTGTTTTACATCACTGATTTTTGTGATTTAGAGCCCTCAGTTATGCTCATCTGCTGTCTAACACCCTCTCTGATTTTATTCTCCTGCGAGTGTCAGTCTGGAATTGAATGGCAAATAAAAACTTCCAGACAACTAAACACTTGCCTTTAAAGGGACTGCAGAAGCTTATTCCCAACATTTGCAACACATTCAAAGATGATAACCCATCTCCATCCTGCTTCCAAAAGTGAGTTGAAATTCAATGGACTGTAGGTTCCCAGGTGCCTGAATCACTTTTGAAAACAGAATTTAGGAAGTTTTTTAAGTATTACCCTCTTTGGATTAGGGATCCTCTTTTTTCTGTCCTTGCTCATAATCAGTGTAAGTCAGACCCATGACCACTATCGCAGAGCAAATAATATCAACACTGTTCAACATTATTTTCCACTCTGCAATATTTAAATATGTAAAACTGTGCTTTTAGCTACAGACTTGTCAGACCCAAAGGTTTTTTTCTAGAAATAAATTATTGTTAGTCTCCTGTGTATGTGTATCTTACATGTCACTACTCCCCTGATTTATCAGCGCTACATAATGACACCTATTGCTTTATCTGTATGAACTAGGAGGTCCAACTGGGTCATCCTCAAATGAGCCAATCCAAAGGTTTTCTAAAAACTAAAATGTCCAACAATTAGGCATGACTGAAATCCTATCTCTGTGAAGCTTCCACCTAATGCTGTAATCCCCAGCCTTTGCCAGGGAGCATGCCTATTTCACGTGGAGGTCCCATGTTTGTAGCCATCCTCAGAACATAATCACCAAATCAAGCCACCTAGGACAACTGGGATAAACAGATTCAGGGGGTTTTTGGACCTAGTAAAATTGAATGCTTTCACATGTACAGATATATTTTTATTTAATAGTCCCATAGCTATTGAATTTTTATGTACGGAGTTATTTAATAGCCACACAGCTCTGCTGCTGGGCTGTAGGAAACCCACCTTTGTATCTTCGCTATTTGCAGTTAATATAGACACTGGGATTCAGGTCACCTCAGCCACCGTCAGTGACTGCCCTATCTGTTCTGCAGCTTGTGTGCCGGGGAAATGTGGGAGAGGAAGGAGGGTCTCCCTTGAGTCTTCAAGGATGGTGAGACATGAGAGCCTAAGAAATGCCTTGCTGGGACCCACTGTGGTCCATGCAGTTCAGGATTCAATCTGTGACAGCAGCAAGAGTAGATGTTGTTTAGGAAGAGCATGCCAGCCAGGCCACATCTGCCACCCACGCTCCTTGCACTCCCCCAGCACCACTAACTTCTATATTAACAATATTAGAAGGAACTTCCCAGACCATTCCTTTCTGCATATGTTTACAGGCCTGCTGCCCGCGCATTTGTCTAATCCCTTTTTGAATCTGCTAAAACAAAAGGCTGGCACAGTTCCAGCAAGCAGCAGGAGAAGGTTCCTGACAAAGAACCCTAGATAGGGAAAAATGCCTCATTCTGGTCTGAAGCTAAGTACCAAAGTAATTCTGAGGGAAAAGCCGTGGGCTTGCCCCATTCCCGTATCTTTTCCTGTTGGTTATGTCAGGTGTTCCACACTCGTCTTGCTGTTTGGGGTGAGGTAGTGATTAGAAGCTAGCTCCTATGTGATCTATGAAGATTTACAGACTAAGAAAAAAAACAAATGAAAGACTGCTACAACACAGTTTTTAGATATAGCTGAAACATGAATGCTAAAAAAAAAAAAATTAATGACAACAATTATTTGTGGGGGAACATTAAGAAAAAGCGAAATAAGTCATGCTTCATCCTACACATAACACTAATATTTTGAAGTCAGACAGGTATCTTCTACCTAGCAAAAAGAGGAGTATGAACCTGTATGTATCCAAAGAATGGATGCACCCCGGAGAGAAAACATTACATTTCAAACAGCATTAACAGAAAAGGAATTCAGCAGTGGTAGCATGATATGAAACCTGTGTAATTCTTAAAAAAAAGTGGTACTTTGTCTCCTGAGTTTCAGAAATCATTGACACAGGGCAAGATCTTGGCTGACCTTGGAAAACTCCAACTAAATTAGAGCCACAATGGCACCCATTAAACTGCCCTTTCCTTCCCTGCCATTCTTCCAACACCTTTGGTCATCACAATTTTGCTCGGAACATATTCTTCTTTCTCCATATCTTTGATTCCTTTTTTATTTAACCCTGATTCTGAATTTCCTGAATATGCCATGCTCACTTTCAAAGAATCATGGAAAAATATAGCTGGAAGGGACCTTGCAGGGTCACCTTGCTCCTTTTCCTGTCCCAAGGCAGGATCTACTCCTCCTGTATGATTCCTGATGTTTGTCTAACTTTTCTGCAAGAGACCAAATGATGGAGTTCCCACAACCTCTCCCACATACTCCCTCCGCTTTTATGTAGTTGCATACAGTTGCCATGTACTCCCCAGTCCTTGCTTCTTTACCTTAGAAGAAAATTCGTTTACTCTTTCTTCATAGGTCACATTTCCTGGACCTCTGATCAGTATCGCTGTTCTCCTCTGGATTTTCTCCCTCAGTCCACATCTTTCTTGAACTGCAATACCCAAAAAGCAGATACAGCCTTAAGGCTGAGATCTTACTGATGCTAAATAAAGCAGGAAAATTTCATGGCTTATGTAGGCTATACTCTTGTATGTACATCCCATTACGACATTTGCCTTTTTCACAACAGCATCACAGTGTTGATTTATGTTTGGCTTAAGCTCTACCATATATCTCAGGTCCTGTCCTACAGAACTTCTATCAAAGGCTTTTTTCCCCCCATCCTGTACTTCCGCAACCAGTCATATGAGCCTGAGTGTGACGCTTGTAGCTCTTCCTATCAAATTGCATTTAATTTCTTTCAAACTATGAATCCATTTTTCAGAAGGTTATTTTTTATTCTAATCCAGTTTTCCAATGTACTCTCAGTCTCTCCTAACACCATGTCATCTGGGAATTTAATAAGCATGCTCTCTGTTTTGTCACCGAAATTGCAATTGAAATATTGAATAGCCCTGAACTCAGGACAGACTCCTGCAGAACACCTTCAATCCACCCTTTTATTTTGACAGCAATCCCCTGATAATTCTCCACATTTGGTTTTCTAATTGATTTTGTGCCCAATCTACAGCAATTTCACCAATATTAGGGTTCTCTAGCTTACTTGTCAAAATGTCACAAGAGACAGTATCAAAAACCTAACGAAAGTGAAAATATGACATCTGCTGCTTTTCCTTTATCCACAGGATCCAATACCCTCTCACAAAAGGAAATTAGATTGGTTTGACATGATTTGTTCCTGACAAATCCATTTGGTTGCTATTTGTCTTGTTAACTTCTATGTGCTTACACAGCATTTCGTTGGTTACTTGTTCCAGAATTTTTCTGGGAGTTAAAGGAAAGACAACAGGACCAAAATGCCCTAGCTCCTTTTCTCCTCCCGTGCAAACGCTGGCAAAACGCGCGCCTTTCCCAGGACTTTGGTGTCTCGTCCAGTTCTCAAAGACAAGCCACTGACAGCTCTGAGACTACTTCATCCATCCCAGGAAGAAGTTCATCAAGCCCAGCTGACTTTAAAACATTTAGGTATTTCCTGTCATGTTTTAGAAATAAAGGAAACACAGCGAGAGTGTTCTTTACTTTGAATTATAGATCATCAAATCTCAGTTTTTGCATGGAAGTATTTATAAGTCTGACCCAATCTGTGATCCTGAATCAGGCTGCAAGCCTGAACCCAAAGGGTGGCAAGTGCTCACAAGTTCCATTGTAATTAAGCCTGTTTAATTGACCCTGTTACGGCTTGCTTTCTCAGCTCTCTTGTGACTTGAGAGATGATATTTTCCTATTTAATGTCTCTGAAAAATATGTGAGTGGTATTTGTGGTGGTAGGTCAGCTCTCTCTTGACTGTGTGAAGAATCACAGACAACAGCCTAGTGTACTTGCACTGAGTTAATATTTCACTGTCTCCAAGAAAAAAAAATTAAAAACAAATAAACAAACAACAACTCCTTTTGTTTGCTGTCCTTCTTTTCAAGTATCAGATATATCACAAGACACTGGAAGTTGATAAAAACAGGGACAATAAAACCAGACTAGTGCCAGCAAACCAGTCATATGCTTCTTGCTTTTACATGGCCTGATCATGTGTTGTCTCCTGCAGCTAGATAGGATGCAGTTTTGTAGGTATTTCAGATCTTTCTGAGATACTCTGACTGTGGTTATCATAGCTTTTTTGCCCTAAGATTTGTGACCATTACCAGGACATATATGCTGGCAGCTGTTGCTAGCTCTGCTCACATGGGAAAACCCCAGAGGCATTTTTCTAGTTATTTTACTTTCCAGTTCTACTTTCATTTGGATGAAGGTCAATCAATGGATTAACTTCTGTTCCCCTAAACCCACTGACTTCAGCCAAGCAACGAAAGGCTAATCTCTTCTTGGAGTAGTCTCTTCTTTTTGCCCACTACCATCAATTAACTAAACTTTTTGGAAAATTGCTTCAAAACTTGCCTTACTAAACCAGAAAGTCATCGTACTGTGATGTTGTCCAGCAAACCTGGCTTGCCACCTGCAAGCGAGATGGGCATGCTCCTTAACCATGACAGTCCTGCACTTTCCAAAGACAAGTACATGATCCTGCATGGGGTTACCATCACAAGAAATGGTCACTAGCCCCCCATCCCTTCAGTGAAATTAGTGAGATTATTCAAGGCCCTAGTAATCCTCCAAACAAAAAGTAACTGCTAGCCTTGGTAAACCTCAAAAGAAGAAATGCCTACAGACAGCAACTGTGATCCTCCACTACCGAATGGCCTGGGCTGATTTTCTGCCCACACAAAATACTATTAAAACCAGCTGTACATAGCTGTGCCTTGAATTAAGGTAGTGGAAGTATCCCTCTCAGATTCCTAACCAGATCTTGATGAATCTTCCTGATTAGCAAGCTGAAGACACCTCCAATAAGCATGTCTGCTTTTCTCTCTCTTTTTCAGACAGAGGACAAAATTGAAAGTGGTTTCTGGTTGCTAAAATACCCTCACGGATGTTGGGAAGAGAAAGTAGTTTAGGAATAACAGCACCAGGGAAGCTGGAAGTCAAACTCCTCATTACTCTAATCCCCAAAGCTTTCTCGGAAACATGATTCTTGATTTTCCTTCTTCCTCTGTCTTTGATTCTTTCAAATATTTGGATGAAGCACTCATTTTGCAGTCAGAAATGACACCCCATTTGCTTTCTGCCTTCCCCTGGATCAGCATAATTTTTTTTTCTTTAAAAAAAAAACAAAAACAAAAACAAAACAAAACCCCAAAGCATTCTCGAGTTGCAGCTCTTGACGGGCAGCAATGCCACATCTTTCTATCCCTGCATGTACACACAGCAAGAGCAGCAGCAGCTGCCACTGGTGCACAGACCTCCTCCCCTCGGACTGACAACCTGTCTTAATGTTGAAAAACAGTTCAAGGTAGCACTTGAGACCAAACGTGCCATTTTCCTTGTCAAAA
This sequence comes from Fregata magnificens, assembly GCA_013389945.1. Taxonomy (NCBI): domain Eukaryota; kingdom Metazoa; phylum Chordata; class Aves; order Suliformes; family Fregatidae; genus Fregata; species Fregata magnificens. Next base: position 240,801 of record WAAD01042145.1, read on the forward strand.
TGAAAGCTGTAAATTTTAAGCCTAATGCTTAATGTATCCAGATATTGAACAGAGGGACTTTTATCCTCAGCTTAATGGTCTGTCTAAAATCATCAAAAAAGATTACTTAAAAATTCAAGGTCCTCAGAGGTCCCATAAAAATTGCGTGGAACTTTTTCAGGTTTTTGGAGGGGGGGTTAGAGGGTCCTTTCTTTTTTTTTTTCCCTTCGTTTTTTCCCCACATGCAATGAAAAAACATGTATAGAA
>WAAD01042145.1:241183-292206 GCA_013389945.1 Fregata magnificens
AAAGACTTACAGACAAATCTGACTCTATTCAGGGGAACCAGAGCTTCAGCTGGAGTAAATCGTCCTAGCTCCAGTAGTTTGTAAGAAACAAGGATGATTTACACCACCAGCCAATCTTGCCCTAGCTGTTTCCTTTAAAAGCTGCACAGTGAAGTGAGATCTAATACTTCCAAGTACTCCTCAGAGACTCGGATTCTAGAAATCATGTCTCACTCAACCTGTCTGCTTTGTGGGTTTTGTTTATTTTGCTAACATTGGTTAGATGTCTAAGGATTTGAAGGTTCTGTTTATTTAGTTTTCAGATGTTAAATTGGGAGAATCAGCTGTATTTTCTTGCATGGATTTTAGAAAGGGTTTGCACAAACCTACCCTTTATTGCAATCCTGAGTGCAGAAGAATTACTGGCAAAGCATTCGGTGTTAGTGCAAACTTCCCCCCCCTTTCCCCAAAACAATGAAGCATCTCCCTTTTCCCAGTATTGCAGCACATTCCAGTGCCCAGAGATACCCGCTGTGGGCTAGAACTAGGATTCACACCAGGAAAAGGCAAGCAGCATTTGGTAACTGTATTCAAAAAACTTCCGTTTTAATACATATTTACCAAAACCTCCCATACACTAAAAATTTGCATAAATGTATACTGGCAAACCTTTCTCTCTCACTGCTGTAGTTTGGCAGAACTGAAATCCAAATCTATTTTGAATCTATACAGCTAAAAGCTTTTGAAGTGTGTCGGCATCTGTCTGTACCTACAAACCACATTGTATAGCCTGTATTCAAACATTTGTCTGTTTGTCTGTAGCTTGCAAGAAAAAGCATTATTAAAATAACAAGTGTACATGGATTATAGGCTGCATTTTGAAATGTTGGTAAACACAGTGTTTATATGTCAGACCACAATGCTTCCAGAGAAGCTGTCAGTAGGAGTCAGCTTTACAAAAACTTTCTAATTGTTTCTTTATTTCTGTTCCCACCTTTTCGTTATACTTTCTTTAAAAAAAAAAAATAGGTACACATGACTTACATTGTGGCAACCTCTAGGACAAAATACGTTCAAATTTAAGGTGGTTGTTGTGTATCTGTAAATGGCAGTTCCATGAATAAGTAGAAATCAGAAAATTCCTTGTTCAGTTATGCTTTCGCAAAAAGCAAAAATATCAGGCAAGAACTTTGCTTCATCTGGTTTCCCACATATGAACAGAGACCTTGCCACAATTTTAGAAGACAGGGGCATGTAAATCTCAAAGTTTAAGGTTACAATTCCTTTAACCAAGCATAGCAGTACGTGTACATGCAGCTTCAGTGAACTGATAAAACATACTTAGCTCCCTGTGTTCAGCTGCTGTAAACCATTTTTTTTCCCAAAGTCTGAGCTATACGATTTATATAATCTGGAGATGCATCCCTGTCTCTATAAAATGGTGCTGCACACTTTACCAGGCTTACTTGCAAGATTTCTAGCACCTCCACCCTTTATTTTTGGTTAGCAGTATCATATAAGCAACCTGATTTTTGTTTTTAAAAGAGTCTTTTACTCCTTCCATGTTCAAACTGCTTGCACACTTTGCTAGCTGTTTAAATCACTCAGAAGAATTTGGTCTCACTTCAGATCTAGATAAGGGGCAAAGATTTGGAAATGTGTTTGTTGGCAATTCTTTGGGGTTTTTTTCCCCAAAGGTAATTTTGTCCATCATTAAACCCAACAACCTCACATTACATAAGAAAACGTACATTTTCCACAGCTTTGGCTCTACAGATAGTGCCGTCCAAAACATATAAATTTGAGTCTAAAATTCATTGCAAATATTATTTCTGTTTTGTAAGCTTTTCAAGAAAATGCAAGAGTTTGTAGTTAATGTTTACAAAGGCAAATAAGCTTGTCTTTACAATAACTGTCTGTCTCCGGAGGGTGTGAAATATACTTTTGTAGTGCCAGTTCTCCTATGCTGGGAAATAAGACAATTCCAGGGAGGAGGCAGATATACCGCTCAGAAATCCTGCGGCAGCCCCAGCCATGTGTCACTCAAGACAAAGTGTCAGGCAAAGAACGGTGTGGAATTGCTACTGTCTATTACCTGTGCCTGTTCCTCTCGGTTCACTTGAGCGTTTAAAAAAAACCCTATAATAAATGCATTCAATAATTGTTTGAATTGCTGCTGTGCATTCTGTCATAAATGGTTTATGGATAACCATCAATTCGTTCTGCTCATCACTCTAACAAGTTCAATGTACTATTCGGAGCAAAGGATGACTATTTATTTAACAGCTTTTGGCAGGAAAATTTGTTGCGTGCCACAACTTTACAAAGAACATTAAAATCAATGACAATTTATAAACCAAAGACTTGGAATTATGCTTTGGATTCCCATAATTCATCAGAATAAAGCTGTCAGATACCTTTTATTATAAATTAATAGCATGTTGTCTAGAAGCTTGGCAGCGGCAGTTGTTTTGCCAGGTTAGTAGTGACATCTAGTGGGTATTTTTACCCATTGCTACTGGTTTGATGTCCTTTCCCATAAATGCTCACCGCCGTATTATCTCCTGGTAGTACAGAAAATGTGCAAAGAAAAAAAAAAAAAGTATTACATCGTGCAGACATCAACATCACTTAGGTATTTTAATTACAAAGAAAGAGGTGTGATCTTGGCTAGTATGCTATTACTAATGTAATCTAGAGATTTGGACTATAAGAGAGCATTTTTATATGCTCCTCTTGCCAGTCATGTTAGATAGTTATTGCTCTTACATTACATTTAATAGTGAATTTACTGATTTCCTAATGGACATTTTTGGTATCTTTGTAATCCACAATTATTTAGTGCAAAGATGGCCGTTTCTCTCACATTACATTGGTTTTGGAAATCCACCTTTAAATGGTCTGAGATCCAGCCTTTTTAGACTCTCTCATTTTTAAGTATTCTTTAACCTTCTGCAGGTGCGCCCCCAAAAACCAAACCTCTTGAGTTTCTCCTTTCAGGATCCACTTAAATTACATACAGAGAAGTAAAAGACATTATTGAATACTGCAGAACGGTAGATTTCTGGGGGTTTTTTTCATATTCTGCAGGGCAGTTACTCTTGCTTTAACGTTAATAAAAATGAAGGAGCAGACTTTAATACATTCCTGGTTTTCACTTTCTTTCCCCCTCTATTTCCTGTAACTACAGAATAATACATAGAAGTTGTAAAGAAACTGTATCTGTTTCCAGCAGCTTTGTTGGCTTACAGAGGTCCTGATGATAAAAAAAAAAAAAAACAAACCAAACATGAAAAGATAATGTCTGAAAATTTTCTTTCTCCTGTATAATGTCATGGGATGTAGAGCTGATAATCTTCCAACCATAAGAGTGAATGGTAGCAAATGCATATACAGTAGTAATCTTTACATACTCACACACTTATTTTTCTATGTATTCTGAGATTATTATATTCTTAAGAAGAAAAGTCTGTGTTTATTTGTCCACTGAGAAAAATCGCTTGTACAGCAATTCTCAGGCTAACATGCTCATCCGTGACATGCACAGTGATAACTGGGCACTGGATCAGCAGAGGCGTTGAGGGGTGGTAGCCAAGGGGGTAGATGCCCAGGTGCCTATGGAAATCTGATGCAAAGTGCCACATGCAACCTGCTGTCAACAGTGGCTGCCTCCCATCATGGGCATCCTCAAAGTCATCTTTTCTTAATTTCCCTGTAAGCAATCTCTAGCTGTCATAGGGCTGTGCTATAAATGCGTTGGGGAGGTTCTCATTTCTATAAGGATGTGATCCCTGCTATTAAAAAGCATCTGAAAGTCTGGGCTAGCGACACGCAGCTCCTGCCCACTCACAGTACTCCTACTTCTGCCTCTCCAGTTACTTATGCTGTTCCCAGTTTTGTGGGCACTTAGCACCTCAAAGTCTTAACTCCTCAAACACTCCTTCCAGAGAGGGAAAATATTATTGTCTGCCTGGGCAATGACATGGGGTTCAGGGAGATGAGCCCCAGGTCAGTCTGGAATTGCATAGTGGAGCTGAACACACATTTCCCTAACCAGCGCCGCAGTCATGGGAACATATTCCCTTTCCTCTTGTAAGCTGTTGTTCGTAGTTAGCCCCCCAGCCCACTTCACAGCCCAGCCAGCCTTTGCAGAAATACCTGAAGCTTCACTCAGGGTCAATGGTGTGCCAAGGTATTGGCTTAGAGGAACTGCTTCCCTTGCTATCGGTCCATAGCTAGAAAGTCCGATTCAAAAACACCTAAAAACACCTGCCTAACTTCAGATGCCATCTAAAGATAGGCATCTAGTCTGAACTACCTCTCTATGATTCCTCTGTTGTCAATGGGAAGGGATATGCATCTCCAAAAGCTGATTTATCTCACCTTTCTGAGATAAAACACTGTCTGGAGGTGCTTATCTCTTTCCGTTAACTACAGAGGGAATCCAGATGACTGGCTTAGTCAGAATGCTAGAAAGCTAAAATTAAGTCAAGTAAATCCCACCCATAGATAGGGAGTTGCGTGAAAAATAAAAGTAGAAAGAGTGGGGTTTCCAAGCGGCCAGAAATCAGGCAGCTGCCTGACAGTCACTTCACTGCCAGTTCCCAAGTTTTCATTTAAACTCCAACCTAGCATTTCTACAGCAGACTACAATGACCTTAGAAAAATATCAGCATTTTAATAACCAAACATATACCTTCAAAAACTAAAGCATAATACATATCCCAGTAGAGAAGCCTCTTCGGAAGAATCTACACAAAAATAAGGGCTTTTAAAGTTTTTATCTCGAAGGACTTTGAAATGTTACCTATTCCTGCAATTTTATAACAAATCTTACACAGGCATGTTCTTCTTAAAGCCCCAGCTCTTTTAGCATGCAACACTGCAAGATTTTTGGGAGGGAATAAGGGGGCTATTGGAAAAAAAAAAAAAAACCAAGCCCAGAACCCTCCCACCTCCCACTCCACTATAGAAAGTTACAATGGGAGGATGCTAAATCCACTATGAATAGCAATATTTCAGGCTCAAAGGGCAAATAAGGAAAACTCCACGCTCATTATGTGAAAGAATCTCATAACTTGTAACTCAGCCTTCTTACATCAACGTGGCTGATTTATGATTTTTCTCATGCAACATTCAGAAAACAGTTTTATGGGTCCCAGAGGCCCCTTACTAGGCAGACGCATGGATTATAATTTCTGACAAGGATTATAATTTCTAAGGTATCAGTCGTGGTTACATTACTCTTAAATGGAATCTATCTGCTCTACCCTCCAATATTTGTTTACAGCTACTCACACTGTGCTGAAAATGATCCCCAAGAACAGCAATCCACCTCTTTTGCAATGTTTTCATGAATGAATTTTGTAAATCTCAAGTCTTTAGCCCATACCCATCCTAAGAACTTTTGCTCTCTCTGCTCACTTCATTGATTCTCCATAATTCATCATGTCTGTCACTTAAGCACTAACTTCTAAACACTGTATTTAGCCTGATGCCCAAGCCATCAGGACATCCCCTGGGCCTCCCTGAGGACCTCTACCACTAGCCTGGCAGGGCTGACAGGGGCCATTTGTGTTCAAACAGCTTGTGACACAGTTCTCTGCCTATGCTGGCCTTTCTGAGTGAAAGCACAGGCTGGTGTGGGTGCTCACAGGTTTACGAGAGTCCTAGTCCTAATAATATACAATTAAAATCATAAACAGAGATACTAATAAAGATTAAAATGGGACAGAATGGCAATAACCTGCCATAAAGAGCAAAGCAACTCAAGGGATTAGCCTGCGTCCTCAGTGCTCACATATGTCTGAGAAGGGCTGTCACAGCACGTTTTAGCAATAGATTTAGCAGATTTGGTGAAAGACATTCCCCACCTGTCCCCGTTTTAGCCACTGCAAGGCACAGAGCTCTGTCGCGCAGCGTGCCGTGCGGGGGATGGTTTCCGCAAGAGGAGAGATGGCCTCTTTGCAGAAGTCATCCCTACAAATCGAAGGATTCAAGGGACAAAATTCAGGACTGATGGGTAAACTGGAACATGCCAGAACTCTTTTGAACTATTTATACCCTCTGACTGATATGCAAATTAATGCCAGGGTTTCTGCAGCGGCAGAATTGACACAGGAGGGAGCTGGAAGAAAGACTACAATGCAACAGCAACCTGCACCCTCAGTGTCAGTTTCCCACACACACACTCTCCTCTCTTCTGGCCCATTACAATAAAACCACTGTATAGGCTCTTTTCGTTTTTTAAACCACTTTCAGGATCCATGCGTCAGCTCTAACCGGTCACTCAGGCTTGATAGGTCAGCTGTGTAATAAAGTTAGAAAATTACACAAAGGGAATAACCTACAATCAGCTAGAGCACAGCCACAGAAAGCTGTACACTATCCCTCGCTGTGGCTCGTGCTACCCTTGCCTTCTTAATTTTCAACTTGAAATGATCTGCATTGTTTTCAAATCTTAATTTCAGCCTGGGATTCCTACTTATCCTAGAAAGGTTTTAATAGCTTATTTTCTCTGGCCTTCTGAGCGACGTGGGTAACCTCACAACTCACCTCTGGTTCACCACAGCTAAAGGCATCTCAGTGAGTCACATCTACAAGACTTACATGGGGCTGAACCTCATGTTTGGTTTGGTGTGGCAAAGCACCCGGACAGTAAAGCAAGCAAAAGAAAATGCTTCATTATTCTGCAGAGTGCATTGCCGCAAGTGTTACAGAGGCACAGATGTTAAAACCGGTATGAGTAAGTAAAGTCTTGTGGTTTATGCCATCCATCACTCACAAGCAAGGAAGAAGAGATGTAGTCTGTTATGGGCAGGACTATGCAACAATTACCTCTTTGGGGGCTTCTGGAATTGCTGCTGAAATGCCTGGTTCTTGCCCTGCCTTGGCAGCACCCTGTCATGAATGGACTGCTGGTCAGAACCAAGCATGAAGGTTCCTACTTTCCTAAATATGCATCTAAAAGCTTAACAGAGCATGTTCCCAACATCTGCTCTCTTCTAGAAGTCAACACAGAAATACCACAAACCTTTATTTCTTATGAGACCGAGATTTTCTGTACTTCTGGTTCAAGTAGGGCTAGAATTACTATAACACAAAAAATAACTGTATAGTGAAAGAGGACAAGCTAATGAACTCTTTGAAGAGTGCACATATATACACACACCATACACATACATAACCCAACTCATTCAGTGGTTAGGTGTCTTATTTTCAAAATTACTTGGGGGAGGGGGAATGGGATGTCCCTTATTTTTTTTTGAGAGCTGGAGTAGAGATACCTGAAAACAGCTCTTTGAAATGGAGAGTGTGCTGCCACCAACAGCAGTCAACATAAGACGTAAGCAGTGACAAACTCTGGAAAGCACACCAATTGTTGAAATTCAGGCAAACTAAGCAGAAAAAAAAATTATATAAAGCTACATTCCCTAAAACCTGGTTTACATCCACTTTTGCTTCCAAGTGCCTGTGTATTAAGCAGGTCATAAAAGCATGATGGGAAGCTGTTTGAATTCCTCAGTTGAGAAGTGCCAAAATCTTTCTCCAAGCTCAGAACTAGAGCTAGTCAGAAAACAGGAAATGTTTTGCATAACATTTTTGCAATCCAAGGAGCTGAACATTATCCATTATTGAGACACACATGAAACAAGGTTTTTTTACCTATAAGACAAGCAAATTTTATGTACAGGACCATACCTTTAGGCTCAGGCCAAGAAAGAAAAGCTAAGTACTGACTACAACTAGTTTCAGCTAAAATAACTTTTTAGTGCACTCTAGTCCTATCCCTCGGTAATGGATTTTTTTCCTGGGTGCCCAAGCAGTCAGAAAGCATGAGCTTCGTTCTCTATTGTCACCTGAAGCAAGATGAAAGGGCACAAAGCCAGGGCTTGCAAAGCCTCACCCACAGGGCTTTGCTCATTGCTTCTTGGGCAGCAGCTCTGCCATCTTTATGGAGTCTTCAGTCCTTCTGATTTCCTAATACAATTTTACATTACAAATATGTTACAGAAGGAATAATGACATAGATAACACACCAAGAACTTCGTTAAACTGAATGATACAGCATATGATGCTCATTCTCTTGCCGCTGGTCACACTAAGGACAGGGAGAACTTCCACCCCCAAAGACTGTCTCGTCAGCAAGGACAACAACAAGGGAATACTACAAATACCTCCCTGGAAATAAATGTATTAATTCACAGCAGCATTATACCTTTTAGGTATTTTGCCAACCACATGGAAGAAAAGGTTTGGTTGCGTAAGCACAAGCAAAAGCAGTGTTCGAGGTAAAGACAAAAATGAACCAACTTTAGCAAATAAAGCAGGGAATAGCAAATGAGATGTCTGCAGTTGGCTTTCTGTCCTTATAATTTAGAGCCCTCATTGCAGAACTGGCACGAAAATGTTCCAAGATGCATCCTGAGTTATTTGAAAATATAGAAAAACAGGTCTAAAATGCCTGCTCCCATGAGCCTCTATGCAGAGAAATATTAGCAAGCCAATCTTAAAAATGGCTTTTATTTTTGTACTGGAACCCTTCAACTGAAGCCTGAAGGTGCAGCAACATGCAAAACCAAAAGATGATTCAGAAAACAAAGCTAACAGCTAAAACACATATTAACCACCCCATGGGTTGGGTTTAAGTGCACAACAAAAGGTCTGAGTTCTGATTATGTAAATAAGTGCTGAATAAATAAAAGGCAGGTCTCCAAATAATCTATGCTTAAAATTATTTAAAAGAGCATAAGAAAAATGTTTCAATCCTTTAACAATGAAGTTCAGTAACAATATACAGTGGTTTTAAATTTAAGGAAAGTACATCAGAAGGTAAAACCCATGACTGGTGCACACTGTCTCTACACGTTGAAATGTTTGTATAGAATATGTGTATAAATCAATGTTTAGAGAACTCTGGGTGGCTCATAAGTCTGAAGCCTTTTCTACAAAATGTGAAATCATGATAGATACCCTAAAACTGTCTAAGGTGCAATAGTCCATCAACAGCAAAACTGGGAAAAATGTGGGTATTCGCATGTTCAGAACCTGTGCTTGTCCTCTACTTTGTGTTTTTTCTCATAACATAAAACGTTTTAAAAAAATAATCACACTTGAGCACAGAAACTGATTTAAGCATAGTTTGCAAAAAGATGAGGGGGATGGGCTTATCTTGTAAAGCAAATAGCTAGCACATCTACATTACCACATGGGCTTGATAGATATTAGTTACAAGAAGAGAATTCAACCCCATAAACAGAGAAAAATAATTGTAATGAAAGGAGCTGAACAACTGCAATCAGAAACAAAAAAAAGCAGTGTTGATGCTGAGAATGAGAATCATAAGTTAGCAGCAAGATATTATTTACCTAAGGGCAAAATCTTTTCATCAGATCAAGGATGCAAATATCAAAATCAGAAGGGATGGAAGAGCTTCAGATATAGCAAGATGTCTGTCTTCATTGTCCCTAGATGCCAGATCTGTGCTGCACTCTCGCTGGGACAAGCACACCGGACAACTAGGAGATGGCTTAGGTGGTTTGGGTTTTTTTGACGTGCTACATTCAAATGCCCACTACTGCTCTTGATCGTAACTGTCAAGTAGATAAAAATACAGTCTATCCAAGGTGCGATAAGTGAGGAAGAGTATCTTCAACAGAGAAGTTCAAATTTCCAAATTCTAGGCAGTACTTTAATGACTACAAAGTGAGAAAATTTAAAGTGTTTAGCAATGTATGAGCTACGTATACAGACTTGTAACTGCGGATATATATGTCTCAAAAAGAAAAAAAATTGTCAGACAAGTACATAGCAAGGACAAAAACTGGTTCTAAAGAAGCCAATGGCAAAACTCCCATTGACTTCACCAGAGTCAAGATTAGCACTGTAGTATGTTTGGCACCTCTCTGTTTCAGGAAGATAAAAAAAGGACTTGTTCAATCCTACCGTTCTTTAGGCTTCTCTGCCTATATTTCATTGCCAGCGTTAAGTGCAGATATCTTCCCTGGCCATTGGAGGGAATACCCATGAAGACAGGGCTTACACCACCTGCAGTCACCCACCCTCTCTCTTCCACCTCTGATCACACCATGTTCACCTTCCTTCTTCTGAATCAGTACTGCCCAGTCCTTCCGGAGCCACTGCAGCTGACATATAAGAAACTAGGATGCATGGCAGGCATACAATTTATATGTGGGCTCCTCCATGCAGCAGAACTGCAATAGTTAGCAGGTCAGACTAGGACAGAGAGATGTCCTATATAAAACTCCTGCGTATAGTCAGAAAATACCGCCATTCCCAAAGGGCACATTTGCTCAAAGACAGACCTGCTTCACTTACTATACGAAAGTTAAAAAAAAAAAAAAAAATCACTACATATGAAGCTCTCCAATTCTACTCAATAAAAAGATAGGATTTTTTGCAAGAATTACGCATGACTCGTCCCTTCTGTCAGTTGCACTTAAAATACCATTCACTGAAGAGCACAAGCAAGAACCACTGACTTTATTATAACTAAACAGTACAACATCTCATGTAAAATGAACATATGCTATTTAAGGATAACTCTCCTAAACTTCCCCGTGATACATATAAAAACATGACAATAGCTTTTCAGGTTATAAAGTGTTTAGATATTACTGAAAGAGGCAATCACATTCTGATCTCTTAAAAAAAAAAGTGTGGAGAAGGTGTTTGATTATCTGCATAAATCTGGCATATTTTTCCTGAGCTATGAAAGGATAAAGCTTTCCCTCTTCCTCTGAAGTCTTTTTTTTTTATATAGCATCTTAAAGATTTTTGCACGTCCTTTCCTCCCCCTGCTTTGTAAAAGAACATAAGTATCCTAGGATTGCTGAGTTTAGAACATGTGAATTATAGAGGATCTTTAAGTCTTCACAACAGCTGTTTTTCAAGCACTGTTCTTAAATCATAAAAGATAGAATAAAATGAAAAAAAAAAATCAGAGCTCCAGAAAGTGTATTTGATCCTGCAAGATGCATTTCAGGAAAGTACTTAAGAATCTTCCTAAATAATTGGGATTGTTCACTTCTGCAAAAGGAGGCACCTGCCTAAACACTTAGGTGGACTAGGTTGGAGCTCTGTAATCCCAACATCTTCCATTGCTGATGGTCCTCATCTTGTAGAAAATACTGCTGCAACACTGTATCAGCAACACAGGAGGGGAAGATGATTTTTTTTTTTTTTTATTATAAAAGCTGAAATGAAACAGTTTTCACTCTCTCATACTCAGAAACACCAGAGTGTGGGCAGTGCCAAGAAGTCCATCCAGCTGTTGGGCACAGCAACATTTGTGTCCAGCTATGAGGTCCAGGATCCATTGTGATGCCAGGGAGGACAAGGGACACCAAGCCCTCCTTGCGCCTCCGGGTTTCTTCTTTGGTGGGCAACTATATGCATGCAGGGTTTGTGTCTTTTTATACCCTTCTGGAGCTGACAGTGATCAGTGTCTCCATCCTGTCCCACCTCTGCAAGTCATTGGGATTTGTTCACAGTTCTTTGCCTGCACAGCTGGGTGCCCTGTGAAACTGCAGGTAGATGTGGTGAGGCCTCAATGGGCTGCTGGCCAGCAAGCCACCAACACATGTGCTTGTAGAGCCTTTCCCTACTGTGTTTCCCTTCTGGGGCCCCCACACCCAGACATTGCCATCCCAACCTTAGCCTTTCTGTTACATTTCTCTGTACTACCTCAGACTTGGATTTCTGATGCAATGAAGAACAAATACCGTCCCTCTCAATTATTTATTTTTCACCTGGCTGACACCACAACACACCACTGCAAAGCAGGGGGAGGGGGAAGAGTGGGAGGGAGGGATTGAGAGAAAGAAAGAAAATCCAGACTAACTAACCTCTGTCTCAGATGGCAAAGCTGAGGCAGACCTGAGTGCCAATACCTGGAGGCTGATGGGTGGAAGAGGCTGTAATCTGGCAGAAAATACCTGCTGCATTACCAGTAGGGGACTGGAGACATATAGCCACCATACCATAGCTACAGCAACAGGGAGCCCTCTCTAACCTGGATAAACCTTATTTACCCCAACTGTATTTCTTTACCTGACAGTTCTGCTGTTGGAATAAGCTACTGTTTTTCTTATCAAATTAAAAGAAGGAGCTTCTCTCCCATAAGGAAGTGTTGATAAGTTTGAATGCCCTGCATTTGCAGAACAGAAAACTATCCAAAGCATACAAATGGGTATGCATGACCGAAAGCAATAGCAGGGATAGCCTTACAGCATCAGATGTGTATCTCACTGTGTTGGACCTCAGCCTTCCTCTTTCCTGTTTTCCTAAGTCCCAAGATTTTAGCTTTAGCACTTCATTTCCAGCTTGCGAGGGAGGATATGTGGAATGGGCTCCTCTCCCCACACAGTGAATATAGACGAAAAGGAGGTTTTTTACTGCTCACTTTTCCTTTGTCCTATAAATGCAGCTTGACATTTGTTGGCCTGTTATCATGAACAGCCAAAATCCCAGGGGTCTTGAAAGCAACTTGAGGAACATTAGCATTGAGAACAGGTCAGGGAGGCTTCCTGGAGCACAGACTCAGAGGGCACTGGCTGTTCTGTATGCATCTACATTTAGCCTTTTTGCTTGACTTGTGATCTCAAGTTCTGAGAGCCGATACATAATAAACCAAAGCAGCTGGAGAAAGCTCTTCCTGGATTATGCCCAAGTGGAGCAGTTGCAAGAAGGATTTCAGCAGCTTCCAAGGAAGAAGTTCAAAGACATCAAGGCGTGTGACAACTCTGGCAAGCTGCTGCAGTCTCCTTAGTGGAAAATTATGTTGAATATGAACCATCGGAAAAAGTGTCTCTTTCTCTTACATACAGAAGACAATACAATTTATACCAGTGAGTTTAATCATACAATTCCTTCAAAGAAGCCAGAGCTCCCACTTACAAGATCTTAATTTATCCCATTTCTAGTTATAAAACCTAATCATTTATGTTTATAAATTAATATAAAGAATCTTTACACAAATTCAGTGCAAATCAGTGTAAACAGGCATAGCTCCACTGTAGTCAGGGTTACTAAACCAATGTGCAAATGCTCACTGGTTACAAAGCAAAAATATTTGCAGGAGCCCACACTGGAAACTCTACAGACAAAGAGGATCAAGCTCTCTTTTCAGCTACACAGCTGCATAGCAGATAAAATTCAGACAGCAATACAATGACTGTGATTTACAGTGAGGTAACATAGAGGCAGAATTTTGCCCATTTATTTTTTGTGTATATCATTAAGAAAACAAATTCTTTGGCTATAAGAGAAAGCCTTTAAACAGGAATCGTACAAAGGAAGTTTGTAGCATCATTGAATCAAGGAAGCCAGATCTTCTGTAGATGCAAATCAAAAGTAGCTTCACTGGAAAGCATGTAGCTGTGCTAATTTATAGCAGTTGAAGATCTGGCTCTCAAACTGAATGGCAATCTCAGCACCGTTCTTGGTGAGGATAACAATGGAGGTAGGATTTACAAATGAACTTTCACCTTCAGAGTGTTTTATGAACTAATTACTTCTCCCAATACCCCTAAGGTAACCAAATCCCTGGTTACATTTCCAATGGTATTTCAGCTTTGAATATAAAAGGAAGATACTACCAGGCCTGACAAAAAGTAAAATGTGTTCGCATGTGTATGTGCACACGAATTCCTCCCTATTAATCAAGAACAGTATTTCCTGACTTTTAAAAATCACATCTCCAGCACCTAGCCTCCACTCAAACTACCTACTCTTTCATAGAGTCCCATCTTCTCCAGCAAGAGGTGGCATTCATTGGGAGAACACCCTTCACCCCCTCATTACAAATACCTTATCCGTACTGCCAGCAAGAAGAGCTCTTATCTCTTAATGCAGATTGTGCTTTTAGGACATGGATCCTAAAGTGGTGGTGGTGGGGGGGGAGGAGGAATAAATTACTTCCCCTGCCTGCCTCTCAAGGACTCGTAATGGTCCGTGGCAGTATTCCTTCTCAGAGGAGACTCCTCCTCAGAGCCTCTGAGCCAGCTCAGCTCTGCCCCCGCTTTCCCCTCTCTCCCACCCTGCAAGCGATCATTGCACATGCAAAGGCTGATGCGCCTGTTCTCTTGGGCAAAACTCCACCCTCTACAAGTCACTCTCCCTGTTATGGTTAAATGTCAAAAGCATTTTCATTTTTTTAGCTTGGTGGGCTTTTTCTTCCCCACCTGTTTCTAAGCTAAACCATAACGACTGGAACTGAGGCAGATCAGGTTTCTTTAAATGAAATGCTGTGTGCCCGCAAGACATTGCATTCTTACAGAAAACAGTATGTGGAACAGAAAGACCACCAGACTAAAAATTTATGAACAATCTCTTAAAATGCAAATCCAAAAGCTAATTTTGTATTAGCTGCATAGCAAACAAGGTATAATTCTAACTTCATCTAGTCATAACCAAAAGAGACAAATGTAAGATATTACTTTACAATGCTAGATTAATGGCTCAGTCATACAATAATATCCTACACGGGTCTTAAAAGACTCCCAATGATGCAACTATATAAACCCATAAAAAGGTTGTTATGGGATTCCTTATTTAATAGAAATAATTAACCTTACTTTTCCAATTTTTGTTCATTGAAGAGAATGTTTTACTAACCCAGGATTAAGACTATAAATATTCAACCTGCCTGGTCGTGTCGCCATCCTAAGACAATAACCATAATTAGCAGTACTAAGTTCTTTTACTAGAGGTGTTCACCCACTATCACATTTTAGGAGCCTTAAGCAGTTTCTGAATAAAAACAAAAACTCATCTGAAGTGTACCTGTAACAAACTACAGCCTGAAATAATTAAAACCAGAGTATGTCATGCTTTGGTCTCTAAAATACTAAAAATATTATTAATAATATCTAGTGTTTAAATAGCACTTCTTAGCACACAGATCTCAAAGGACTTTATAAAAGCAGGAATCGTCATTATATCCAAATTACAGATACAGAGACAATGTGAAGGGGGCATGGGCCAAGGTGACCTAGCATGTCGGTAGCAAAATCATGGCTTGAAAACAAACAGGCAGGAGAAAAATTGGAAAACTTCAGTCCCTATTGTTAGAGGGAGGATTGCAACAACACAGCAGTATTTCAGGTGTGTGCTTGGTAGTATCATTGAACCCATGCATGCCGTATTTCCTACTTTACCATCTCTGCCACGTAAGTCTCATGGTAAGGACCCAATTCTGGAAGACAACCTTTCAGACTTTATCACTCCAGATCTATAGACACTACAGGTACAGCAGCTGCACATTCTGGCTTGCAGACTGTTAGAGTATTGCGTACCCAAAAGTGCCACCCAAACAAATGAGACCTGACTGCATCAACCCAGCTCTAACTGCCTAGACTAGCCTGGTATGAGCTGGAAAAGAAAGCAGTAGATGAACTTTGTTATGTAAGTGCTATTAACTTCATGGGTTTTGGACCACATCTGGACCAAAGAGTGACAGAAACCACAGAGGAACCTTATAAGTCCCTAGGCGTGGAGAAAGTCAAAGACCGTGAGCTGGAGCTACATAATTTGCAAAGCCATTGGTGTCTTATGCCAACAATCTATTACAGAAAGAATAGATACCTAAGACAGTAGCCATGGAGCAAGGGGGACACCATCCATATGTGTCTCATGCAGAAGGCTGAGCCTGAAGTGTACTCACTACATATAGAAATCGGGCACTAGCTGGGACCCAACGCATCAAACCGTTGGAGTAAGGGTCCTGCTCCCCTGCATCTGTGATGTTGGTCTAAGCTGGTAGGGAGTCTGATCCATGAAAGTACATGGAGTGAGTGAGTCAGGGAACGAGCCTTGCAGGTTAAAAAAAAAAAAAAGCCCACAAAAAAACCCCCACACCACTTCAAATCACTTCAAGTACAAAATCTTAGATCTTCACCAAGTGGTGTGGTTCTGTTCTTGTAGCCACCCCACCCAATTCCCCCTTACGTGGTCATAGAAAATGGCACTCTATTAGCTTATTCAGAGTCTGAGTACTCCTACCTTAGTACCCAAGTGGATTATTCCTACTTTATACAAAACAGACTTTTCCTTTTGTGAAAGAACATATTAAATGGAAAAGAAGGAAAGTCACTTCTTCATAGGGCTTTCAGTGTCTCCCGTAAAAATCTTTGGACAAATTGATGAAGTCTAGGCTACTTAGACAGTGAGGTGGACTGAAAACTGGCCAAACTGCTGGGCTCCAGGTGTCATAGTCAGCAACTCAAATTCCAGGTGGAGACCAGTCACTAGTGCTGTGCCCCAGGGAGGTCAGTACTGGGGCCAATACTGTTTAACCTCTTCATTAATGACCTGGATGATAGGGCACACTGCCCTCAGCAAGCTTGCAGATGATCTAGAACTGGAAGGAGTGGTTAATAGACCAGATAGTTATGCTGCCATCAGAGGGACCCCGAGAGGCAAGAGAAATGGGCAGAGGGGAACCCCATGGAGTTCAAAGGGAAAGGCAAAGTCCTGCAGCACCTGAGGAAAAATAACCCCATGCACCAGTACTGAGTAAGGACCAACCAACTGGAAAGCAGATCTGCAGAAAAAGGCTTGGGGTCCTGGTGGGCAACTTTACCAGGAGCCACCAATGAATGAACTTTTGCAAAAAGGCCAACAGCATCCTGGGCTGCATTAAGCAGGGTTGCCAGCCAGGGTTGCCCCTCAGCTCAGCACCAGTGAGGCCACATCTGGGGTGCTGGGTCCAGTTCTGGGCTCCCCAGTACAAGAGAGATATGGATTTACAGGAGCAAGTCCAGCAAAGGGCTAGGACTAAATGAGTGGACCACCTCTCGTATGAGAAGAGTCCAATGGGACTGTTCCCCCAGAGAAAAGGCAGTTTGAGGGAGTGGGGGTGAATCTGATCAGTGTGTGTAAATACCTGATGAGGTGAGTAAAGAAAACCAAGCCAGACTCTTCTCAGTAGTAGCCAGTGAAAAGGCAAGAAGCAACAGGCACAGTGAAATATAGGAAATTCCATTTAAACATAAGCAGTTCTTTTGTTGTTGTTTTTCTAACATGAGGACGATCAAACACTGGAAGAGGTTTCCAGAGGGGCTGTGGAGTCTCCATCCTTGGAGATATTCAAAATCTGACTGGACATGGTCCCAAGCAACCTCTTTTAGCTGGCTCTGCTTTTAAGCACGGAGGCTGGACTGGGGGGCAAGGGGGGGTGGGGAATCATCTTCAAGGTCCCTTTCAACCTCAACCGTTCTGTGATTTATGGTATTCCTAAATCCCATGGACATTTGATATTGTTTTCCCACTGTTGCCTCCCCAAAGTGTCAAGAAGTTATTTGTCATACCTACACACAACCAGCTCCCTTCACCAGCAAGCTTCACCTTGAGTTTTAAAGAAAACCTGAGATCGACAGAGCCTTGTTGGTCTCTTGTGGTTTTTTTTTTTTTCTTTCCCAGTTTCAGAATAAACCCTTTTAATAGCAAATGTTGCAACAATGTTGCTTGCTTTGTTTTCTAAAAGAAAGTAAATGACTAAAGAGCTCAAATAGCTTTCCTTTGTGGTTGAAAGTGCGTTGGGCTCAGTTGTGAAGGCTGGTTTCAGGAACTGCCATCGAGACAATGAGGGTTAATTACCAGGTTTCCGCATGGGTTGTGATGACAAGTGGCGTCCACTCCCTTTTAAGCAGACTCCACTTCTTAAACATACCAGTCAGATGGAATATGGCAATGTCCCAGTATTTACAATGTCAATCCAGAATTTACAAGTGAGTAATTAGCAGTGAACTTGCTACTTTGAAGGGGGGGGGGGGGGGGGGGNTCACAGAAATAACATACAGAAGTTCCCAAGAGCTTGAAGAAACATGGAGAAGACTCATAAACAAAGAAAACATTTTTTTCCTCCTCTTTTTCCTACTCTGAAAGTAACACACAACACCCTCTCAGAGGGTGCAGGTGCCTCCTGCTGGTGTTTCTAGCTAGAGCGTGGGAAGCCCCTGTTTCTCTCCTCCTCTGTCCATTCCCATCTCCCAAGGGGGCAGGAGACCAGAGCTCTTCTCCATTTCCCTTCCCTTAAGCCATGAGTCAATGGGAACGAGGGCAACCAGAGCAACAAGGCCTTTGGAAAGGAGAACAAAATGCTGTGCCCTGTCTCTATCTCCACTTGTTTTAGCCTGCCCACCACAAATCCATCCAATAAGGATATAGGGTTTGTCTCATTGACTAATCCCTGCCACATAACCCAAGTCATACATTATCTAAGCAGAGAAACAAAAAGCTATTTTGGTAGCAACACAGCTCGATGCTTAGCAGGGATACCAGCATTAACTCCCAACAACTAGCTCACCATGAAGACCAGTGTGCTTAGATCAGCATGGTGTGTTTCAAGGTCCACAGACACACGCTAATGAGCATACATTTCTTTCAGAGCCCCAGTAAGTACCTCTGGGCAGTATGATATAGACTTTTGCAACTACCTCCATGCATTTAAATCATCTTCCTGTAGACATAACATTATCAGTGAAATTGCTGCAAAATAGGCTCATTTTCTCTTGCTTAAAAAGAGGTGACCAAGAGGCAGAACTCTACCCACTTCCAAGAATGATTTTAAAGCTTGAGTTTCAGTTTACTCCTCTATGAAATGGGTCTAAAAAAACTGGGCCAGATCCTTAGCTCAAAATAGCTCCATAGACATCAGCATTTACCCTTGATGACAAGATTAAAAAAAAGCAGTGTTTTCATAGACAAGGAGGAATATAAGGTCACAGACAGTAACTGCATTATTTAAAGTATCTTGTGCTGGATTAAAGTTTATAGGTATGTCCATCACCTGACGGCACAATTTTGTGTGGCCATGAAGAACAGTTTATTTGGAAGAGAAATTTAAGAGAAAATGTCTTTTCTTGACAAATTATGTGCCACAAGCATTATTTTGTAATGGCTGATCCACTAAAGTAAGAATTTATGGCAGTTTAATTCCCTGAGTTAAAGGGGAGAAAAATGTAAATGATGCTGCAAAGGTAACTGGGCTACTAAGAAGCAGATGGCTTTAATTACCTATTTACAGGATTGTTTATACTGGGAATTTGAAAAAGACACACAGCTTAGAAACAATACTCATTGTGAGAATACTCTGTACATTTTAATTAAGCCAGATTTTAAATGGGAATAAAGAGAAATTATTGAATGTTACCCGAAGTCAAATTGACACTTCAAAATCGTATGTGCCTTGCACACAAAGATTTAGTTATACCAGATGTGTACAAAGATACACAAATCCGTACAGGCTGAGCCCTATCCTCATTTTTGCTTCTCTTGTTTCTGCTGCTCCAGCCCTGTGAAGCGACCACAGCTGTGTGAGGCAGTATTACCGCACGCAAGAGACAGGTTCACTGGGTCAGGTTTGTTTCTGGAACTCAGTAGGGTTCTCTCAGAGGTGAATTTAACTCCCAGTGCTGGACTCCAGCAGTCTGAGCCTGATCCTCCTTTCCCTGAGGATCCTTTCACAGTGCCAGAATTTGAAGCAGTGAAGTACCACCAGCCTCGACCAGGTGCTGAGCACCTGCTGACCTGGCGCAGCACTAACTTGGGATGAAGTTATGGTGGTAACACGTTGAGCTGATCTAGCAGCTCTCTACTGCCAGCGTGGAAGGACGAGCTTCCACCCAAAAGTGTTACTGGCCTTTCTTCCCCGCTCCCAGATGTTGTTGCCCATCTCCCATTACTTTTGTAGGTCCTCAGACCCCTTCCAGGAGCCAGTGTACATCACTAACCTGACACAAAACTAATTCAGCCAAAAGAAAAAAGAAAATGGTTTTTGCAGGGTAGCAATCTCTCACGAGCCCCAGACACAGCAGGAGGAGAGGGCAGGACCACGGGCTTGCTGGGAGCAGCTGCAGGGGAAAGGCAGAGCAGCGGCTGCAAGCACTGAGGCCTCCCTCCAGCGGATGCAAGCAAAGCTGCTGCACACGAAACCACAGCCTCAGACCAACGTTTGCAGAACAGTTTAAACACGTGCAAAGCCCTGTAGGCCTGCCTGGTGTATTGATTAAGTATGGTTTCCTCCAGATCTTCTGTCCCACTCATTCCTTAGGAAGCGCTTTTATGGTCCAAACATGGGCATACATTCAACAGCAACCAAGTGCGCAGTAGCTAACCAAATGGCATGAGAGTACTGGTCTTATGCATGTTCTTTAGCGTGCTAAATCCCAAGCAAAAGGTGTTCATTTAGAGCACTTCAGCCTACACCACCTCTTCTACCTGTTTACTAGATCAGTCTAAAATTACACTTTAAATTAAGCTGGTTAATGGATGCCAGGCATTATCTACAACTCAGGGCAACAATGAGCACTTTTTTATAATCAAGATCAAACATAAGTAGCATAAACACACTAATAAATCAAGTGAGCAAATTATAACTGCAAAGAAAATATGCACAAGGAAGGGCTATTCAGCTTCAGTGACTCAGTACAAACAAACCCCTGGGGCAAAGAATAATTATAGTATACTGTCTACAAATGAATAGAATAACCAAATCAAGCCCAAATTCAAATGTATGGCAGAGGGTCTGAGGTGCTTCTAAGTCAGAAAGAGGGAAGACGTACAGAAACATTTTACATATGAGACAAATCAAGAGCAGCACAAGCACTACTTCTTTAACTCTCCTGGAAAAACTGAAAATCTACATAACTTCACACAGAAAAAGCCTGAGCCAAGATATACCATTACAAAGAGAAACAGTCACCAGGAATTGCCCTGGCAGTTTGTGGTATAACAACACGCCCTCCATGAATGACACCTGACATGAAATGGTTATATCGGTCCTCAGAACACTGGTGCAACACCAGAAATGGGAGGCAAGAGCTCTTCAGGATTTCACAAGTCTGGATTGAAAAATTTCTTTTCTCAAACTGCTGCATATTCTCAAAAGCCCTTATGTAAAAAAATCAGTTACTTCTTATTCAGCTGAGACCACAGTCAATCTAAGCTCACAGATACTGAGTTTTGCTGTCCTTGCAAACTCATTGGACACGTCTCTTCTTTTGGACTGAGATGGTAAAGTCTTTGGGACTGAGACCCCATTTGTTTCCTAAGTGTGTACACTGTGAGGGTCTACTCACTGACAAGGCTATTACAACAACGTGGATGTTCCTGTGTGGCAATATTTTCAGTTTAGATACCATTAGTGGTTAACAAGACATCAGAGATCACCTGCAAATTCTTCACAAATTAGTTTTTTAAATCCCATAAATAAAAGCAAGCAAGCAGAAAATTAAAAGAAGAAAAATAAGAGTAGCAAGCATTCAAAGTTTAGCCTAGTATTTTTTCAGTTGCCAGTGAAAGCCATTACAGCAACAAAGGGTTCTCACTTTCTTTCTCCTGTAAAATTTTCAATGATCCAACTTCCTCACATTGATACGAAGGACTGCAGAAGGTGCAAAGCCTCAAACTGAGTCCATTCCATGTTGTTAAAAACATGTCATAATTCCATGGAAAACCATCAAACGGCAACAACGTGTGCCAGCTGGGGGCCTATTCTGTATGAAAAAAGTCTTGGCCAAAAAGATGAAAGTGGCAGAATTCCCACTGCATTCAACAGGACTGGATTCTGTCCTTGAGAGTTTCTTCTATTTTTCATCTGTGACAAGGTTCCAAGGTTTATCTTTATATTACTTCTAGATTCCAGGTACACGTTTACTGTCTCATTTTATTTATAGACATTGGTTTTCTATTAATTTTTTAATACATTTTTTTATCATCCCTGCTGTTATGATTTTTTGGCGTACTGACTGCAGCCTTCTGGACTATGCTAATCTCTGACAAGACTTAGACACAGACCTAACTAAAATTGTCTAGTACAGCCAACACTGTGCTTGAAATAGTTTCACATTTTTTTAAATCTATTTTTACTGGCTAGGGCAGGATTTAATCTTTCACTCATAAGGTTGTGCCTTAGATTTTATTTTAAAATGTGTTAGAAACTTTTAAAATATCTGTTTTACTATGTGTATTTTCTGATGTGGGTTAGATAACTTCAAACCAATATAAAATTAGGAGACACAAGTTAGTCTTTGGCAAGCAGAAACATCACATAACTTGTCTTTTCCAGAAGAGTGTCTTATACTGAAAGGCTGATTATCATCATGCCAATGCATGTTTATACCTGGAGGACATCCACATTTTTAATGCACAGTCACCCTGCCTCTGCCTTCTGATTTATTTTTTAATTTTTCCCAGAAAACAGTTGCTCAGAGTACCATATTTTGTCCACCTTATGCTGCTAGAAAAAACAGAAGAACAATAGTTATTAAAAAAAAAAGAATTAAATTGCTCAAAAGTTTGCTCTAGTTTCTGTTGACTTTCTGTTCAGCTATGGGAATGGGTGAGGGTAAAGACCTGCAGGAATTCCTCAATGGCCATGTAGTCAATTTTAGCCTGAAGGATAGCGCTATTGGAAGGTATAGACAGTGATAGAAATTATGCCACCCAAGTCCCTTACCCTTGTTTATAAGTCCAGACACATTCCTTCTCTCTTGCCATCTAGAAACACTGCATTTGTTTTTGTCTTTTGGTTACCAAGCAGTAGCAATTTTGAATATTTTTATGGAATTTGTCATTGAATTTTAACTTCTAAAGGTTTTCCTCCAGACATCCTAAAAAGCCGTCAATCCAAACACAGGATGAGACTATGGGAGACTGCAATACCTGAGCCCGGGACCACATGTTTTAAATGGGGCGCTATGAATGAGGGAACAAGGGGACTGGATAGATGCAAAACTTATAACGTCCTATATAACATACCAAAAAAAAAATTACACTTGTATCCTGTGGCTGGCAGGTTCCTAGGATTGTGGGAGTGTTTTGCACTGCAGGCCTCCTAGAAGGGAATCAAGACACATTACAAGGAACTGAAATAAGACATTTGGAGATCAGCTTAAGTACTACATACGGCTCTGCAGCAATGAGCAGGGGAGAGCAGGATGCACCAAAACCCCCAGAGCAGCAACCTGGTCCGTCCTGCTCTTCCTGCAGCTGCTTGGCCCCTTCCCCACAGCCCCCACCAACGCACAGGAAGCTGACTTTACATGCTCAGACCAACAAAAGGGCTTTTTTCTCCATATCTCAGACCACCTAAGTCACAAGGACTGGGAAGCCAAACAGCTGGCCATCATTCCCCACTTCTCTCCAGCATTCATCAATGAAACAACACAACCGAGGCTCAGTTCCCTTTGTCATGCATTTGAGAGTGAGAAATAGTGTTATATTGGGATACCACATCAACTTGGCCCTTTGACTAGAAAGTCCACTTCCAGAAGAAATTTAATTGAAGAGAGGGCTATAGCAAGAGGAAAGTTTGAGTCGGTATCTCACGGTTGGAAAAGAGAGCTGATAACAAGGACTTTGGGATTCTACTCTCAGCTATGCGCTTGACTCCCTTGGTAAGTCACAAAACTCAAATTTAAGACGTGCAGAGTTTTTGATCTGTAGCTACAGACAAGGTTGGTTATTCTGAGCCCTACATGCATTAACCTCCTTTTGAGGAAGTTGTCCTTAACCAACTTAGGTTTCAGTTCCTCCTCTAAGCTGGGCATGGTAATGCCAACCTCTATCAGAAGAAGAGTAAGAGTGGCTTAATTGATTGTTTATAAATTCATTTGAGATGTCAGAAGAAAAGTCCTACTTAAATATTAAAGACTTAGTATGAATTCCTTCTAAACTATTAGAAGTTGGAAAGTAATTTTCTCTAGCTATGCGGAATCATCTAGAAGTGATCTATGACTGAAGTTATGAGATATTAGTGATATCTACACAAGTAATACGCAGGCAAACAAGTCTACGATTTTCGTTAGAGGTTTACTAAGGTTGTATTAATTTATAAGTATATACTCATTAGCAAGGCTCCTACATTTCTAACATCTGACAAGTACTGCCTCTAGCGTAACACTGTAACTGGGACCCACGATCAAAGATATCAGCCTAGAGCATATTGGATCCTAATAACAAAGTTAACGATTAGAAACAATACCAGTTATTGAAACAGGCTTTTAAATTAATAATTTGAATATCAAAAAGTCACTTACATGTAGTATATGTATGCATCAAATACACCTCTTTTCTGCAGATATTTCACATCTACGAAAAAGCATGGCTTCTTCTACCAGAGAAGTTAAGAAGCTTTTTGCTACACCAGGACTGTGTGGAGCTGATTGTAATTTGACATCTTTTTTTAGAATGAAAGTTTGTCTTACATAAAATTCTTTTTCTGGGAGGAAAAAATATGCATTGAACATGTTTTTACAATTTTTTTCCACGGTTTTGGAGAGAGAGGTTGGTTGTTTATTTTTAGGGACACTGGATTTTCTCCTCTTGTGTTTTCCATTTTCGTTTCATAGTTGAAAGACAGGGAAAGAGGACCCAAAGAAAACTTTTTTTAAACACATTTGCATAAAAGTGCAGAGTACTTTTTTTAATTATTAAAATGAAAATAACTTGATGGTTTGTCAAAAACTGTCAATAATATTTGTTCTCTTATTGGCAAGTTCCAACAGTACCCAATGGCTGCTGGGTTGCAGCTCAGTCTATGGGGCAGCTATAGCTAAAGATTCCTGCAGGAAACACTCCAAAATAGCTAGTAGTTTCCATTTTTATTGGTAAGAATAAACTTACTTGATTATGGAAGAGTAAGCTACTTCTAGAACACAGATCAACTCCTAAAATACAGCCAATTTCTCTATTCAAAGCAAATGAAAAGCTGATGTTAACATTTGCATGCTTTGAAAATGTAAAGCATTGCATACAACTAATGCCAAGTATAAACTTAATATTTGCTACCTAAAAATGAAAGAGTAATTTTTATTTTTCCTATCTTTCTCTGTTAATCTTTTGTCATTGCTTCAGGTTAACATACTGCTTGTTAAAAGGATAGATTGTAGGTCAGGAAAACGTAAATCCTTTATTTCACCATTAAAAAAAAAAAACACAAACACACCACCAAACATTGCCTTATGCAGGAGAACTTTCTGCACGGTAGACAAGTAATAGGGATACACTGGGCATAGGTTTTAGAAGAATGCATCCAAAGATCCATTTATTTTACTACCTCTGAAAATCTGATGTTCCCAGACTAACGCACTCATAATCATCCTCCCTAGAAAATTAGAACCTGTTAGTTTTATTAGAAAACTTAATCTGGAATTGCAGCTTCCAGGCTCTTCCTCTTCTCCAGTTCTCACAGTTCAGATAAATGAGGCAATCATGCTTTGTCAAATTAAGAAGCATCTCTGATTGTTGCTTAAAGCAACTTTTCAAAAAACAACCTCCCCAGAAAAAGCCCAGTACATGCTTCCTCATTGGTTTTAATAAATGCATAATAAATGCAAAACTTTAAGTTTCTAAAATACACATTTTGAAACCATATAATAGTCAACGCTGTCAGAACTGACTGGCACTTCAGGTGCATTGATTTTGAAGTGCCTAAACGGAGACACCTCCAAGAACATGGCTTTAAGAGCAAGGATGTGTTTAATCATCAGTCCCCATTGAAAATCTTGGCCCAGGCTTCTGTTAAGAGTAACCAGCGTCAGCCTTTGCGCAACAGTAGCTGTGTGCTGATTTCTGCCTGAGAAAAGATCCCTTTAGCCTCCTATGCAGGCAGGGACTCCACCATTTCCCTGCTGTCGGAACACACCTTCAGTTACTTCTATCTGTAATTAAAGCTGACATATCTTACATGGGCCATTCACCTTTTATTCAACATGAACAGCCTGCAAAAATGGCTGAGAGGTTCACAGGAAGGAAGCAGTTAAATGATAAAAATGTGAAATGTTATGCAGCAAGCTGTGTACAATTAACTAGAATTCAAATATACACCTTGTTCTAATCCAAGCCATTTATCAGATAAAAATAGTCTGCTAGAAGAATGTCATGATTAATGAGGTGAGACTCTAGCTAATTACTGTTTCCTCCAGAAGTAATTAGGTTGGCATTGCTAATCAAGATGAATGAACACTCTGACCCGCTTTTTTAAATGTAAAACTATGAGCTGCAGCAGCAATAACATCATTTAGTTCAGGCAATGTAGTCTTTATTAGGCTTGTAGTTTGATTAAATTCTTTTGTTACACCAGGCTTTCCACACATGAACAGATGAATGCTGTGATGTTCAAAGAGTTTGTCACCCTTAATTAAAGGCTGAAAAGGCTTGTTCAATTCACAGGGCAATACATGGGACAGCTCTAAATTGATAGCTTTTAAGTGGGGGATAACTGAGGGAGTCATAGGTTTTGCCCATCTGCAAGAGGATCCCTCCTTCCACAATTTTCCGTCGTAGTAGTTGGAAAATTAATATCAGATATTTTTGTACTTATTCCATTAGGCAACACTCATTTCATCAGAGCACTTTTTCACACACAACTATACAGCTTTACTTGTATAGAGCGAATCCATTATGAATTAAGAGAAAGCAAGCCGTAAGAAGTACGTTAGCTAATTTATCATGCTGTTTCTGACTGCGACCCTTTTGCACAACTAACGAGTCCCAGAATAGCCTCATCCCCCACTATTTCAGCAGTTCATATCATGACCACGTATGTTATTTCATACCTGGGGGGAGGTAGGGGAAGCGACAGTGAAACGTCTGAATGATGTAGAGATACAACGTGTTATAGTGGAGTTAGCATGTAGTAATTTCCTTTTTCACGTCTTGCTATTACTCAAAGTGCTTCCTTGTTCCAAGGATTTATTTTAGGTAAACGTTAGGTCCAAATTTTCACCTGAGAATTTTAATTTAAAGCACAAATTAGACTAGATAAGAAAATGACCCTCCTCCCGTGATACCTTTTGGATCCACTGGTCTGCCTAATGAGAAGCACTGCGGCTGAGAAGGTGGGGCCTCAGGGCCAGGAGCAGCAGTGGGGGCACAGGGAAGGGGGCGGCGGGCACAGGAGGCCTGTCCCTCTCCGTGGCAGCGGGTGCAGGTTGAATTTCAGCCAGGCAGATAGGCCACCATACACCCATTCAGCCCGGCACACAGCAGCAGGCTGTCCTAGCTGGGGCGCAGAGCAGGCGAGACCCCGCTCCTCCAGGCGGGAGGGGACATCCTCGTGAGACTGCCATGACCCAGTAGCACCACCGGTAACAGCAGCTGGTCCTTTGCCACAGGATAAGTCGCTATCAGCTTGGCAACACAAAGACCAACCTGAGCTTTCTCTCATGCACCTTTGCTCGGCCACAGGCTCATTCTGCCAGCGGGATGAGACCCGGCACTGGGGCTCCCCAGCCAAGCCTTTCTCTGTGACCTACCAGTAGGCAACATAAGAGGCACCCAACCCAAGCAGCCTCAGACCTGTCAGTATTTGGCTAAGAAGCTACTCAGATGCCTCAGGTAAGAGCCAAAGCTTCGTGCCTGAGCACAACGCCCACGGACACAAAGCAAGCAGAAGGATGCTGTTTGCCTCCCTCAGCACAGCTCCACTCAGCCACTGCCCGTGGCAGACATGACATCCCACCCCAACAGGTAGAAGCTGCTTGCTGCATCTCACACCTCTAGCACAACATTTAGCAGGACCACAGTAGCCCCCATAAGCCACACCACAGGGGACAGACAGACACTGACCCCCTGGAGAGCTCAGGCTCGTGGACCTTGCTG
Organism: Fregata magnificens; assembly: GCA_013389945.1. Lineage (NCBI taxonomy): Eukaryota > Metazoa > Chordata > Aves > Suliformes > Fregatidae > Fregata > Fregata magnificens. Next base: position 268,790 of record WAAD01042145.1, read on the forward strand.
TCCCACATGCCCTGCTGACATAGGGCTGCACAGTGCCTTCTTCCTCTCCAGCATTCTGATACTTAATGATTTAACAAAAATCCTTACCTAGGGGGTGGGAATAGCACCTCTTTCCTTCCTCTGCCATCTGGTTGATATCTCCACTCACTAGATTGCAAAATCCTATTTTTAACCTCTTCTGCCTAATGATACTGCGACACCAGCCACTGATTGACACACGCCTGCCTCCTGCTGCTGCTTCTCCCCGGTATCTCACCCGAGCTGGCCTCACACACCACCCTCTCCAGGAGCAGAACAACAGCTGAGCCCTCATGTCCCAGGGATCACCCCAAGCAGCCATGCACAGGCTTTTCAGAGGGATGCTCCAGGTGGAAACCCTGAGAGCACTGATTTGGGGGGTGGTGCCTGGGAGACCACACTATAACCTATGTAAAACCTCTCCTTCCTCACTACTCCCTGACGTGGCCTCTAACTGCCCTCACCTGCTTTACTTCACCCCCACAGCCCCTCTCAGCACAAATACCTAAAGCCCCTTGCCCTGCTGCCTGTGTATGAGGTTCTGAGCCTCAAGAATGTGTATCTGTGGTGTGGGGGCATTTAACTTCCATTTTATGTGTTACTTTTGGGGTTTTTTTGTTCTCTTTTCTGGAAAGTGAGGGGAGTTTTTTTACAGTCAAGGCTTCCTCGAGCTGGAGCCAAGATGGTGGCGCTGCCATCCAACAGCTTTGACTCATTTTTGTTTTGCTTACTGAATCAACTTGCTGGTTACAGATTTCTGCGATGATGAATTCACTAGGAAATGAGAAAAGGAGGCACGCTCATCATTCCTAAATGCTCTGCTTCTTGTCCCTGCAGTACCCCTTTGCAGCTGTAGGCAGGGTATGGCAGCCACACACGCACGCTCACCTTCCAGCTTACGACTGCACGGTACTAACTGTGGGGCACAAAACTCATCTCACCTTCAGGGTAAATCTGCTACTGCCTCCCTTTTAGTGCTTGACCAAGAAGGTATACAGTGTAAGAAGTTATTAAAAAAAATGTAAAACCAGTAAAAGACAGACATTTCATATGAATGCACACGTAGTTTTTCAGATAGGCACACTGGTCTCACAAATGCCGAGCTCTGGTTTCCTCACAACCAGGCAGAGGTGTGAAAGGACGGACTTTAGGTACACTGCTCTGATCTGCGCTAACTTGACTAAGTATGCTAAGTACTTCTTTATTAACGCAGTTGGTTCACGCATCCCTGGGTTGTCAATGGCTTCCTTAACTGTGTAGCTCTTAAAAGCGAAGCATGTAATTTCTGAGCTGCTACATGCTACTGAAGCAACTCTAGTGATTTATTTATGAAAGGTTTATTGACCTACCCAAGTTTTAGACGTTCATTCGCTTTTATTGACACGTACCCTTAATTCCTGTTGTGAGGACATTGGTTAACTGAGCCACATTAAAACAGGGTACCCTATAGAAGCAAGCGAATTCTAAAATCCCTTTCTCTGGTCATAGCTTTGTCACAAAGGTTTTTCCCTTTCTCTCCATCCATTATTTCCATGCGTTCCTGTTGGCTGAGTGTGCTCCAAGGTTGTCCAAACAGTCCTACTCCACAGAGCATGGGCAGCAGCTCTGGCGCTGCTTGAACATATTCATTGCCATCTCTCAGCCTGCCACTACTAACAGCGTAGGCGTTGCATCAGTGTTGTTCCTTGGACTCCTTCAGACACATCACTCTAGCTGCTGCCCCGAGGAACAGTCTAGTATATAGGGACTCCTGGATTTTTTTTGGCTCTTCCCTTCCCTACGTGTGGTCTATGACCACTCTCACAGTGAGCTGTGATGTCCCCTCAAAGGTCTGCCGGGAAGCAGACCTGTTTAGACACAGGGTGTTGCAGATGAGCTTCATTTTGTTTAGGACATATGAGATCTGATTGCTTGCTTTCTTTTTTTTTAAAAAGTAATTTTTGTGTTAGTAGAACTACAAACATCTTTGCTGCCAAATGCTGACCTCTACCCTAGCAGTGTAAGAAAAATTATTCTTAGTTCCCCTTTTTTTTTGCTGATAATAGGACCCAAGGGTAGCTTAAGAAATACTGAGAGAATTAAAATATTGGATGGGTAAATGAAAAACGCAAGTGAAAAAATGCAAGTGAAGTAAGAAGCAATAATAAGCCCATGAGGTCACTGATCATGTCCAGACCACATTGGGATGCAGGGAACTTGCAGTCATTCGCACGGCAGCTATCGCCCCCCATGGAGAAAGGAGGGTGGGGTCCAGATCTCATCAGTGAGGTCATCTCCTTTCTAATCCTACACTCTTCGTACTTTTGGAGTACAACCGCTGTGGTTTTAGCAGGAACTGAGCTCAGCCCTGCCAGCCAAGGGGCGCCAAGTGTCAGGAATTTCCAGACCGCTCATCGGTCCAGCCCGCCCCCCTAGCTGACGTTGTTTATAAGTCCCTGGACCCTCTCTGTTTAAAGAGAAATGTAGATCCACCTACTCTGTGCACATTTTGTGCTGTTGATATGTTGCAGGGCTGAACTTGGCCAGCCTGGGAACCTGACCCACAAACACCAGTGCATGCACTGGTAGTGCCTGGTTGGCGTGGGTTAGGTGTCTCTGGGTGCCTAAACCACAGGGCAAGTAAATTGGTTGCATTGCTCAGACCCAAAGTGTATTAACGTGAAATGGAGAAATACTTGTGCCGTGTTCTAGGAGGTTCCTAGTTTACCGCTCTGCTATTAGATAAAGCAGCAGGTATGCTTATTATGCATCATGCATTGCATTCAGTCTGGTTTAGACAGCAGAGATGAGAGGGAGCTATTTTTCCTGCCTGCTCTGCATAAGCAGCTGGAAGAGTTTGTCCCCATCCATACAAGAAAAAGACCAGCTTTTTAATATAGGCACCATAGCTGGGTGTACAAAGATGGGCAGAAGGAATACCATCCTTTTCCCACGCTTTTTTTTTGGGGGGGGAGGTTCCCCTCCAGCAGTTTTCCAGACAAGCTCCAGAGCTTGTCAGATTTATGAAAAGCACAACCTGGATCTCCTCAAAACTGTTCTTGCACTTTTCAGAGACCCCCGCCTATTGTGCTGCTGCAACTATGGGTGAGAGAGCATAGGCACACAACCCGGCTTGTCTGCTGCTTGTTTCCTTTAGCAATTTTTTTTTAACAAATCTAGTTCAGGTTTTGCAATTCTTGATGTGGGTTTTTCTTCCTGAAAGAATAAAATAAAAAAGTCACTGATGATTTGTTCTTTCACTGTATTTCAGTGCCAATGCATCATTTAGCGCTGCAGCAACCATCAATACCCACTCAGCCACTATCATGCAGCTTTTCGCTGTCATTCACTGTGTCATTTAGAAAGTGATAAAAATTCCAGCTTAGAGCAGTATATTCATTTTTGTGGTCCCCTACTTCCAGCAACCTTTTAAAGCATTGAACAAAATTAGCAGCAAATTACTCTATGAATACCAAGCCCTTTTGTTACAGTGTTCTGAGAGTTTGCAATACTGTCAGATTTCAATTAAATTTAAGAAAAATTAAGCTGCTCTCTGTGGCTGCTTGCTTAGACAGTGAGGTAATTATATATAATAAGGAGATCTGTTTAACAATTGCTCCTAGTCATGGCAACGTTGCACCGTTATTGTGCTTAACATGAAGACAGACTGTTATATTGTTTTTGGAATGTGGGAAACCAGCAATAGCGGAGGCACATCATGAGCTTAACACATAGGGTGGGATTTTTAACATTACCAGCTGCAGTGAATTAATTGTTACGACTTTTTGTTCTTTCAGGGAGTCTGGTTTTGCACATAGGTTGAAAAAGTGCAAGATCCCCAGTAACTTGTACACTGTGCCTTCAGCAGCAGGCATGCAGCAAAGTACCATTAAGTCTAAGTTTTTGTTGATCAAAACAAAACCAACTCTATGGGTGCTGCTTTTTTCTTTTTTTTAAAAAAAAGGAGGCCACAGCGTAAAATAGTCTTTGTCCTATCCGTATGTCCCAATGAGTTGTGATGGTAGGTAGTAACAGCAAACTTCATCACTGAGTCCAGGCCCAGCAGTGCCCCAGTGCCTTCCTTTCAGCCATCGTGCCGTGGGGTAAGATAACTAGAGTATATCCTGCCACGATTTTACAGTGCAAGCAATTCTGTGTGTTTGGGAAGACTAATGGATATGGAGAGTTCAGACATAATCTTTCACACGTGGGCACAATGACTTTTGCTCCCTCTGCCCCAGCAGCCCTAAGGGTGCACACGCTGTTTGCCTAGAAGCATAGCTCTCGGCTGAGCAGTGGGGTCTGCAGAGCATTTTACCCTGGAGGGTGGAAAGAGGAATTTTACATATAGTGCATTTTTTTCCTGTGTTGGTAAAGTGTCTTGCTCAGGGTTAGAAGAAAGCAGCTCTGTTCTGGGACTCTTCTTCATGGTAGCGTGGCATTTTGAACTCAGAGAAGCAGCTGGAAAAGAAAATGTCAAAGTCCTGTTCTGCTCAAGACTGAGTTTTGAATCTTGGCTAAGCTTAACTAGCCGATCAAGGAACGTAAGTCAGCTTGCTGATTTGTGCCATGAAAAGGGAACAGCTCAGGTCTAAGCAAATACAAAAAAAAACAGCCATGCTTTTTCGAAGGGGACAATACAGAAGTCTGTGAAAGAGTCTTCTTACCAAAGCAGGAGGAGAGCTGGAAGGGAGGAAGCGGTGGGGAGGCACACACTTGGTACCAAGGGGTTTTAAGAAACGTTTGAGAATCATTTCAAAACTAAGAGTGAAAACAGAGTGGAAACTTCTTGCAGGGCAGTGGTAGCCAAGTTAGCTCCCAAACATCTCAAGTGCAGCTCCCACGCTGGGACTGTGACACAAGCCAGCACAACTATTTGGCACAGGCAGTGTCTCGGAAATCCAAAGGTCCATCTGTGGGAGAAAGTTATTGGGTGAGTAGGTGATAAGGTAGCCAGGAAAAGCACATAAACACCAAGAAAAGCAAAGAACTGCGCTCGGGCATGGAGTCACTAATTATCGCTCAGGAAAGAGCTTGGCGTCACTGCGGATAGTGCCATAGGAACATCAAGCCCGTGCTTCACATTGATCAAAAAGGCAAATAGGACACTGGGAACTGTGAGGGAAGGAAGAGTGAACAGAACAGAAAGGAGAATCACACACTGTGCCTGCGTCTGCTTCAAGTCCCTGTCATTCCTCTCAAAAATGACACAAAAGATATAGAAGCAACAGGACAACAGCCACAATCAGAGTTACAGAGCAGCATATGTGCGGGGAACAGAGAGGTACTGTGGGACTCTCCAGCCTGGAGAAGAGAGAACTTGGTCTTCAAAGTGCTGGTGGCTGCAATGAAGGGCAGGAGGGCAAGATTTGTGGCTGCTTCTCAGCATCTAAGACCTAAGGACATGAAATGAATTATCTTGCAACAGAACTGGAATGAGCGGAGGAAGCACTTTTCCATGTGGCACATAATTAAGCTCAGGCACAGATAAATCTGGAAGCCAAAAGTATAAGTTGGTTTAACATGCAATTTGACAAATTCATGGAGGAAAATCTATCAAGGGCTGTTGAACACAAAGCCACAAGTCTCCAGTTCAGAAAGTCCCTGGGCAACAGGGGAGGGGAAAGTTTCATGACACATTAGACCCATTCCTGAACTCCTTTTTAAACTTCCACAGAAGGCAGAAAGCATCGTCTGGTCTGACACCATACTGCTATCTCAGTGTTCCTAAATTAGCCTGCCCAGGCTGCCGTCGCTGGACTGTCCTAAGACCCAGCTGTATGGCTGGCTGTACCCTGCGGGACCTGTTGGGAAAAACTTGGCATCTCCTATTTGCAATTCACTCCCAGAACTACCTCTCCCCATTGCTTTTTAGGGTATGTTGTGTGTCTTTTATATCTCAGCTATACAAAGGTTTCTGTAAGTGTTTCATGAGGAAAGTTGCTCACACTGTTACAGGGAACAGCACATAAGAAATTACCGTGAGAAAAAGAGGTGCTTTGCAATAAAAACAAATTAAAATCCCTATTGAAAACTCTGACTCATGGTCTGAAGTAATACAAGGGAAAACACAGGAAAAATCATGTCTATCAAGCCCATGAAAGTAGTTACATGAAGTTCGAGAATAAAGGCTACCAGGAAGGTGTCTGTCAGAGCAAAGGAATTGGGGGGATTGATCGAACAACGCTGAGTGAGTTGCACTTCTTAGGACCTGAGTCCAAAGAAAAGGCATCAGAGCAGAGCTGATGGTTGTGTAGAATGAATACACCCAAGAAAATTCCAGTGCTTTTATATGTCTTCACAAACAAATCATAGTTGTTCTGATATTCATAGAATCAATTGCTTCATTTCAGTGTGTTAAGCTGATCTGTAACATGTCATTCTGAGACAGATAGGGGTATTCAGTACTTGCCGCCTTTGGCACAGTGCCTCCATGAGAGTCGTTCAGGAGCCCAGCGCCTCCATTTTCCTCATGGGATTTACCTGCTTGTCGTGCACCAGCTGGCTTGGTCACAGGAAAGTATTTGGTATGTTGTGGGAGATGTGGTGCTCTAGGAAGCATTGCTCATAGAATAGGAGAGAGCCCAAACGTCTCAATAAAACAATGCGCTGAATGAGAAATGTAGTTTAGTGTTTCATTGCAGGATGAAAAATTACACGTTCTTTGTAATGTTATGCATTAACTATTTCCACTTGGATCAAATCAGCTGACTTTTTCAATCTCTTTTGGAATATTAATATTTTCCTAATTTTTAAGTTATCAGAAAATAATTCTTCAGAAAATTTGCAATAAATTTTAATAATCAGACTTAGGCATTTAATTTTTAATTTGACAATCTAAATAAATAGATTTTTACCATAGTTATCTAAAGGACTTTTAAAAAAATATATAATAATTGGCACCACTCTGAAGCAATCTAGTGCAGAGCTTGATAGCTCAGAGGAAGAATAAAATCTATCAAAAAGTATAGTAACTGAAGAGGAGGGGCTACACATTTGATGTCTGCATCATGAGCAAATCTACTACCAATATTGTGACACTGGTCAAAAAGCCACTGAGGTGGCTGCAGTCAAACTCACTGAGGATATGGACTTACCAAAAAAAGCATATGTGACAATAGTAATTAGTTAACACCTAGCATAAGCTACTAAGGAAAGACATCAGACCATTATATTTCTGGTTGTGTTTGCGTACAACTTTCAACCACAATGGCTAAGAGGCAGAGGAATAATTGGGAAAGGACCTTGCTGTGCAGCTTGCTATACATACATAAGCTCAGCCCGCCCCGGAGTCTTGCAGTTAAAAGACATGCAGATGATAGGTAAGAAATGCGAATAAGCCGCATGAGCAAATGGATACAGTGGAGTATTAGCCCAGCACAGTCCTCCTACATGCTGTTCAAGCCACTGCAGGACATAAACCATTATTAGGTTATATGTAGAGTAGAATAAAAGATTAGTTTGAAAAGCACGTTCAGAATAACATCCTAAATTAGGTAGAAGGAAAGATTCCTGTGTAAATGTTGCAGAAGTTTGGGGGTGGCAGCCAGTCTGCCTCAGGTTTTAGTCCTATTTTCTCCTAGAGCACGTTGAACTCGTCATCTCATTGAACAAGCTTTAGCAGTGAGCAACTGTGAAAAAACCCAACTCCAGAAAAGACTGCATGGAGAGGAGGAAAAATGCTGTGTTCTCCTCCAGAGAGCAGAGCTATCCATTCAAAAAGTAAAAGTAATCCAGTCTCTCTTAAAAAACTAAAAACCAGCCAAATAAACAGAAAAACCTTCTCCTTTCTTTGATTGTAACAATCTTTAAAAATATATAATTACCTTTGGATGCAGGGCTGGCATGGAAAATTCCAGTCCAAATGGCGAAAGTTTGAGAAAGTTAGAGACATTTGAAACACGGGGGTTATAGATGAAACCAGGTTTTCAACCCTACCTCAGGCAGATGCAACCAGTCTTCTCATTCAAGGGTGCCAAACCCATTTTCTCTGGCGGACACCAACCAATATGTTGGCAAGTCATATTCAGTGGAGGCTAACAAGAGAGGTGGATATACTCTACAGTAAATGGATATTTCCTCTGTTGAGATTGTTGCTCACCGATCTCTCTTACACCTGGCGGGTATAGCTGGAACCAGGTGAGGTCGGCACAATGTTAGTAATGCAGCACACAACACACGGTGCCCAAGCCGAAAAGCCCCAGTTCTTGCGTGCAGCCCTCAGCATATGCAAGCGCGCTCTTTCTGAAACGAGCTGCTCTGCCCACCCAGCTCTCCATATGCATTCATGTCTTGCACAGTTGCAGGGTCCTGTATACGGGCGTAGTCAACATTTCAGGTTGATTAAACTGAGAATGTCCTCTGATTTGTAACTCCTCTCTTCTGTGTCCTTCTGAAAATACTGATTCTGCTCTTAAACTGCCCTGAGACCTTAGGGAGCATCTGGCAGAGTTTCTGTTTAGAATTAATTTTATATTACTGTTTCACACTTTTTTGCTCTCCTAGGGCAGGCTCAACAGGCTTAAAGGCAGCAGAAGCACTGCTTCTAAAAATACAACTGATGATAGAGAACAGTGGTCACCACAGGCTGCCTGTTGGGTCTTCTCTGGTAGAGTAATGAACTGAATGGTGTTATGGCCACCTGTGAAGGCCTGGCAGCATCCTCTTCAGATGCTTTTCCCAAGTAAAAGAAGAAAATGGTATCTACGTGCTCACGTTATAGTGAGGATAAAGCACAAACTGTGTAATGTACATGAGTTTCATATGTGTAATGCTTCCAGGTGTTGATGTCGTCTTGCTGCTTGCACTTTGTTTCCTATATGTTTCTTCAGTATCTCTTGTTACCTGAGTGGCTTGTTTTGTTTAGGTTGCATTTTTTTTTTAATTCTCTTTCGCTCTTTACCTTTTTTTAATTTATGTTAGGCATTGCTTTATGGGACACAAATTCAGCACAAAATATTGAGAGGTATCTTTTTATCTATTTCTGCATACCATAGCTTGAAAAGCAGAGCTTGTGTCCTCTTTCAGATATAGGAGTTACTTGTTAAAAAACTCCAAGATCTGGAGAATTCTGGGTACAAATTTCATTTAATAAAAGGAACGAAAATCTCTCAGTCAACATTTTATAGAACCTGACTACAAGCTAGAAAAATACTACCAGATCTTCCAGATAGGACAAAAAATATCTACCTATCTACCAGAAAAATAAAAAATAACCAGAGATAAGTTGTGAAGATTTTATAGAGAGTAATCATCTTATTTGCATAACTTCCATACTATACATACTATAGTATACTTACATAAAAGTATGTGTACCACTTTTTCCACGCGTCCATACTATATCTTTTTCCACATATTTACCTCCCATGAACATTTTATCAAAATGTTTTTCAGCTTTGCCTTTTTTATAATTTGTACTAAAAGTATATTTCTCTTCTGTAAAGTAATCAAAGAAATAATTATTATCGTGTATTTATAAACTGCGCTGAGTTTGTCAGTAATCTCATGTGTACTGCTACTAGCCCTAAGATGTATCCTAAATACAAAGGGCCACGAATTTAGGCACCTAACTCAACCTGAATCAAAATCTAACCACTTCTCCTGTCCTATCGGTGTTGTTTATTGTCCCAGTGCTGGAAGCAAAGCATCTTCCTTATTGCATCACTGGCGTTAAAGGCTCTTCAAGCAAAATTAGGTTCTCTGTTAAAAACATGCTTTATTGAATTTGCATGGAAGAAATAGAATAAAGTTTAGTAAAATCCTCTTCCTGGTGCAAAAGAGCATCTAGGTCAGTCATTGCCACTATTTTTCTGCAGTGTTAATGAGAGGAAAAGCAATACATTTTTGTCACTCGGAATATGACTCAGAATAAGAGACAGAAGATCTACTGATTAGGAAAGGGGTTTTTTATTCATTTAATTAAGCAGTTACTTAATGAAGTAAAATGGCACTTTAAATCTAAATATCTAAGCCCACAAAGAGTTTAGGAACACTGTAAGTGTTTGTCTTTTGAAAGTAGCCTGGGTTAAGATTATTTCTCCTTAAGAGGTGACATCTCAGTTTTACAGATGGAGAAAGGACTTTGAGTTCTAGTGAGATTAGTCATGGCCAGTAACATCACCACTGTACAGTAAGGAAAGTATGTTTTTGGATATAATGTTACTTCCCGCTGCTTGGGGTCTACAGTTGCATAGATGTGGTAAAAAATTTTTTTTTTTTAAATGAAAAACATTGTCAGAAAAGACAATCTTGTTTCAGCATTTTTTCTTAAATTTTCTTTTGTATAAAATCTCAAACCATAAAGGTTTGGACATGTACAAAATGAAACACTGAAGCTGAAAATAGCACGTGTAATTTTTTAGCCAAATATTTCACCAGCTTGGATACTTAATGGCTATTATTAAAAAGTTTTAAAGTTTAGCTGTACTTTGGAAAGAAATTGCTTTTTTAAAAAAAACATTTTCTTAAGAAAATATTTTTTGTTAAGAAAACCAAAACAGTATCAGATTTAAGTCTTTGAGAGTGATACTGAATTGAAAACAGACATTTGCCCTAGGAATTTCCATTTCATCAAATTTTCCATTTTGACCAAGCAGTTGTTTTTCTACACACAAGGTGGGGGAGGATTTTTATGACCATTTTTCTATTAGCTCTGTTATCATTTCTTACTCTTTATATTATGCCCACCTCGGGCTGGCGTTACAGCGCTCCTAGCTGCCCCCACCCCACTGGATTTAGGCACCTGCCTGCTGGTTGCTGGGAACAAAAAGGCTTCGCTCGAAGCTTATTTATGACTCACTGGTTTTAAAAGCGAGCTCTCTTCCACTGCAGCTCGATAAAAGTGATTGCTTCCTTCACACATTCATTAGTGAGCAGATGCCTTCAGCTCCTCTGTACGAATGAAATCTTCAGCCTTTTCCTAACGCCAGTCAATCATTTAAAATGCCATTTACTCCTGAAAGGCAGGTACTGGACTGCCTCTCCTTTCCTCACCGTGCTTTTCCACAGCGGTGGGGCCTTATGTGGAAAGTCAGCTATTCCGCAAGAGGCTTGACCTGATTTTTCCAGCCATCCCTTGCAATGTTGCGTAGCGGTAGGAGAAGAGGCGGCTGAGGCTCCTTGGGCGCTGACTGTGCTGGGGAGGCTGCGGGGTGGCTGCCTGCCAGCGCCAGCTGCGCGGGGACGGGTGCGGATTCAGATGCCGCCGTCCTACACGGACTGAACAATGGCATTATTTGCTTGCACACGGGCAGATACTCAGCCGTGCTGCAACGGGGACAGGAGGAGGGGAGCGAAAGAGAAAAGGCAGGGGGAAAGAGAGGTTGAAAAAAAGAACCTATATGCAGCCAAAAACTGCAGGAAAAGGCAGGATTGTGCCTGGCAGTCTATTTTTAAATTGGCTGACAAGAATCTGATGTGTTGTTTGGGTAAGGATACTGTACCGGCTTATAAGCAGAGCCAGTCGTGGGATGGGGAGAACAGCGCAAATTCTCATTTTTTGCTTCCGCTCATCTCTTCTGCTCAGACTCCCCACCAGTAACACTGGTCTCCAGCTGCCGCAAGGAGCCCGGAGCACAGGGCCTGAAATGACAGGTATTGGAGCTTCAGCTGGTATAAAGCCTGCCAAACTCCAGCAATTTCACTGCAGCTTGGTGGCTGAACACAAGCCGAAGACCTGGCCCTTCATTATAAAAATTATTGTGCTCTGTTAGTTCTAAAGGAAGGGAAGACATCCAAAGAGGAGGGAGGGCTGCGAGGGGATGTCAAGCGAGCCAGGCTGCCTAACGTCATCTGGAGTCTTGCCACGGGCTCCCCATTGCGCCAGAATTTGTCTTTTAATCTGTACTCTTTCATGGAGTGAGCTTAGGCAAATGTAGGTGGTTTTGTGCCTCGCTTTACCCATATATGAACTGCAAAATGATAAACGCTGTCTAACCTCCATGTCAAAGGAAGCCTGGACCTTTTAACATCCCTATTGTCCTTTGATGCATACACAGATATTTAGGTAGGTGAGGTACTTTGAGATGTCAATGGCACTTCAGTATTTCTGTATCCTGCTCGTGGCGGGTGTGCAGTGCACCAGCCATAGCTATACGCCTGGGTAGATGAACTGAGAGATGGCATCAGCTTGGTTCTAGCTATTGCTATCTACTATGCAAACAGAGGCTTTGCTTGGAATATATAGCTATTTTACAGAATAAGCCTCAGTAGTTCCCACGAATATTGTCAACTTAGGTAAATAAGTATCTCGACTCCTTTCCACAGGATTTTCACTGAAAACGAGATCCCTCTTCCTGACCTGAGCAACATGGGGTGAATTGCAGCGGGAATTTCTACCAGGGATGTTTTTGGCCCACAATTTCACTACCCATGTCCTACTCAGAAATTACCATCTATTTCTGAAGCCTGTAAAAAATGAAAGACCTTCAACCTTTTTGGAACATTTCTACCAGTTTCATCCAGACCAGCTTCATCTAGCTATGCCCAAAATGGAAATACACCGTGGAAGAGCTGACAGATGGACAGAAGAGGAGCATAATACACAACTTTATTGTGGCCCTGGTCACATAAGCACCTTCTAGAAGCCCAAGGGCTGCACCTTTGCTTACATAAACATACCTGATGGTCAGGTTCACTACAGGTCTCTCCCCTGCTTTCATGGTAAGTCTCAAATTAATTATTTAGCTGCAAAGGAAAACACTAGTATTTTCTTATATTTTTCTTCATAGATGACATTTTTTTCTGTCAGTTTTTTTTTTTTTCTTTTTCTTGGTGCCTAATCTTTCATTTCTTTACTGTTATTCCTTTCACCCACAACCCTATTCCAAACTCAATTTCCCAGCCATTCAATTTATTATCTCTTCCTCCTTCTTCTCTTCTACTCCAGCCATGGGCAACTTGGAAAAGTCATTTCTGGACAAATCATTCTCTTATTGCCCAGCTACCCATCCAGGCAAAGGTCTGCAACATGCCAAGCTCCATCTTCTTGCCCCACTCAGCTGGGTAGCAGTGTGGATATCTGCCCTTGCCACTCTGCAGTGTTTCATATTTCAGTGGCCAGAAACCTGCTGCAGGACAGCAGCCACTGCCAAGATGTACAACCCAACCTAACTACAGGCTGCTGCCCAAAGCATAGCCCTGGTCCCATCCCTACACCATGCCCTTCCTGCACATTGGCTCCCAACGGCCACACTGTAAGCTGGCTCAAGAAAATGCCCTGGCTGAAAATTAAATGCTCCCGAAAGTTGACTCTGGGGATTTTGGTGGTCAGGCTGCTCCAACCCTGCCTCCTTCTCCAGGCACCCGGCTGTATGCTTGGGGCTGCACCGAGACTGGGGGGCCCCTTTTCTCTGCAAACAGCTTTTTGCTGATGGGCTCCTGTTGGTAGGGAAATTGTGAGCGGCACAACTCTAGCCTTTGCTGCACGTTGTTCATACGTTTCCTGGAAGATTTGGAAGAGAATTCCCCAGCCTTATTGCTGTGCTTTATTGAAATGGCTCCCGTTTTGCAACACTTGGTCTGTAGTACTAATGTGTGAGGGCGCTGCTCCAATATCTTAGACCATGATCCTCCCAGACCAAGAACTGTAAGAAGACAGCTTGCATAGCTAAAACTAAAAAAAAAAAGCCCTTCAAAATATATATTTTTCCATGTAGAAAGTGACAAGTTCACTTTAACAGGTGGAGCAATGATACTACCATTACAATTAAAATTACTGCTTATCATTCATAGAGTGGACATTAAATGGATCCAGAATGCAAACTTACCTTGCAGAAAATCCAGAGCTGTGGAGAGGGGCTGAAATGGTTTCCAAATCAGAGCAAAATTTTGTGACTTCAAAATCAGCAATGGATTAAAAATTGCCTCCAAGTTGATTTAGAACAACCAACATATTCCCAATAATTCATTTGGATAATGTTTATCCATATCATTTGAGCTTCTCTTATGTTAAATATTATATGTTAGCTGGTATATTTAATATGAAGCATGTTAAAGATATTTTAATATAGAAAGAAAATGAAATGAAAACACGATAAAGTCAAAACAATTGTATCTTATATCAAAACAAAACATTTTGATATTATTAAAATAAATCAGGAAAGTTAAAATGAAATGTTTTGACTTTTTCTCGTTAAAAATATTTGTCAGAATTGACACATTCTTGCAAAACATTTGGATTTTGACAAACAGATTTTTTTTTACAGAAGAATTGTTTCAGTGAGCTCTAATTAAAAACTGGCTAACTCACAGATCTCAAAAAATAGTTTTCAGTGGTGAATTATTACTGTGCATCAGATATATGGTGAAACGGATCAGTTCACGGCCCAGTGCAATTTAATATTAACATCTGTGATCCTGAAATGAATATAAAAGCACTTTTGACAGATTTCTAGGTAATAAGGAGTTTGGCAGAGTGGCCAGGGCCATCATAGTGTGATGGGGATCACCTTGGGAGACTGGTGACTCAAACGTCAAGCGTTTCAAATCAGGAAACTCTAGACCATGCCCCCACAAACAAAAATGCCGACTCTGCTGCCTGATGGCAACTCTGCCTTGGCAGGAACGGATCAATGATTTTTAATCGATAAATAACTAAGTGGTAAATGAAAACAGGGGAGAAACAAGTAGGATACTGAGAGGAGACCAACAGTGGAACATGGTGTCCCGCTCTGGTATCAGCAGCGTAAAACTGTAAGCGTGGAAAAGTGTGATGAGGAAAGTATTTATAAGCTGAGTTAGTGTGCTTCATTGTTTTGCCTGCCTGAAAGAAGACTGAAAGGTGACAGGGGAAAAATGAGGTAAAAAGTTGATTTTTTTTTTTTAAGCAGAGAGTTATAAAAAGGAATTTAAGGCAGTCAAATTCAGAGGAAAAATGAAGCAACTGTTTTTACTGGTGAGTCTGACTGACCATAGGAACATGGTACCTGTCAAAGTGGCTAACTCACCATTTCAGGCTCTCTTTAAATCAAGATTGGCTGGTTTTATTTTGGTTCAGCCTAGCAGAAGGAGGAAAAAATTTATATGACCAGAATTACAGAAAAGATCAGACTAAGTAGTTCTGTTAATATCCACTACATTTAAAATCCATGTGAATCTACACATTAATTATTTGCACATGGTAGATAATCTGAAGATAGCCAGGCAATTGTCAGTGAATCTTAAATTATGCTGAAAATCACGAATTTATCATCAACATTGTCAACAGTTTTTGAAGGCAGATGTTTGGATTTAAAATACTGTCCTGGACATCATTTCACAAAAGCATTTCCAACTTTCCAAATTTTGGCACTAACTCTAACGAACCTGAGTTTTTAACCTTCATTTTAGGGGAAGGAAGAAGAGATCCGATCTAGAATCACTGCCCTGATGGCAGGGAGACTCACGCAGATGCGAGAGAGATACCTGCTTTCCTTCCTGATTCAAAGCTTCATTGGTGCCTCATACATTGCCCAAGATCTCAGGAAATTTTCAGCAAACAGAACATAATTGTAGAAACATTTCAGTCTCAGCGAGCACCATTTTCTCAGGAAGAAAAAAAAAGATGTATTTGAAAAGCTTGATCTATTTAATATCTGTGTTTAATTCCTGTTCATGCCACAAAACTCATTGTGTGAAGGTCGGTTTGTAATTTATATTTCTATTATGTTCTTCTCTATTTGTAAAATGGGAACATGACCTTCTTCTACCTTCATTTCTATTGTAAGGTCCTTGGGCAGAAGACTGTCTCTTTCCCTGTGTGTGTATATTTATACACAAAGTAAAAAGCAAAACAGCTTTGGGTGTCTAAGCTCATTTGTAGCATAGATAATGTTTGTTCTTCTACTGTTCTATTTAAAAAATATAGTCAACAGTTAGGAAGTGCAACTCAGAAATATTATCTGCCATCCATGACTTGAATATTATATATTTAAATAAAACATTGAATTATTTGAAGGAATGGAATTATTTTATGCCACGTGTTTCTTTGCAGAAGAATATGACAGTAAGATAACATTTTGCAATTTCAGATCATTTCCCATGGCAAGGAAATTACATTTGCCAGCCAACTGGGTTTTTTCCTCCATTTAATATCCACATGATATACACTGGTTAGGACTGAGGTTTCTAGTAGAACATTGTTCACAACGAAGTCTAATAGATACAATGATAGAAAATCATGTATCAGCTTCTAGTATTTTCAGCTCTCAAAATCGAATCATGCTTTTCAGTTTTAGAAGTCTTTGTTTTGCTTCTAGAGTTGGATGGCTTTTAATGAATTTAATTACATGTTATTATAATACATGTAATAATACATGTAATAATGTATAATACAATTATAATGTAATGCATCATAAGAGATACAATGTAGCATACAGAATATATATTCTATGCTATATATATTAATAGTTTTAATAATATTTAATATATTTATGGGTATATTAAGTTTACATTGTTTGCATTAATTTTGTGTGTTATATTTGTTATACAGAATTACATATAAAGAAAAGAATTTGCTTGTTTTAATTGTGACATAATAGCTGTTTGTGCCTCTGACACAGGGGACTCCTGCCGTTGGGTATCAGTATCTAGGACAAATCTAGGACTTTAGCAATCTAAATACACAAAATATGGCAGGAAAAGAGAAATGGAGAAAACAAAATTGGCCCAAATCAGGTTAGTTAACAGGTTCATATCAGAGCAAGGTATTAAACTGAATCAGTTGCTCAGACAGATACACATTCCTGCTAGTGAACCCAGCTGTTAATACGTATATTTGTTCACAGCTCAAAGGAAGATTTAAAGCAGCAGTAATACCCTATTTGGTCCAGCATTATGAAATGTAACATGGCAACAATAACATTACTCAGTGGCAAAGTTTAAAATATCACTTATTTTTGCCACTCAAAGTAATTCTCCACCTGCAATATCCTAACATAAGCATGTACTTCTCAAGTGAAGCAGCCATAAATCAGGATACTGAATGACACGACTTGCAAAACCTTGGCACGAAGAAGTGATCTCAGCAGCCTCCATCTTACCAATTCATTGATGCAAACCATATATTATTTCTTATAAGCTGAATTTCTCAGCTATTTCCCCCTGCCAGTTTTCTCTGGCCTCCCTTGCTGAGGACCAGGTTATACAAAGGAAGAGATAATATTTACAGCTCTCTCACCGCAGCTACCCCCCCCCCCCCCATAGGTATTAACCAGCAAATTATTAAAATCTCAGCCTTTCTGATTCACAACCCATAAAGCCAACTGCAGCAGGTTTTGCTAATCTTAGCCATACAAAACAGACTAGGAGGAATTCTGCAATGCTACCCTGCACCTCAAGCCAAAACCAGCTAAACATTGAGAGAAAACCTTTTATCCCAAATATTCTTGTTTTATTTGAGGTTACTTTTTGCCTTTCTTTTTCCTCCTCAAACTTTTGCATGATCAGCTGGACTAGGTAAAGGTTGGGTACAGATCTTCAGATTCACGTTAGTACAACATAAATAGCAGCAGCTGAGTTTTATTCGAAGAGTAGTTCTGGGACTAAATGTGCACTCACACCGGAGAATTATCTCCTGCATGCATTTCTATTTTTTCCTCTCAATTTTTTGGCCTACAGAATCATAAGTAGTTGAAATGAACCCTGCATCTAATGATTAAATACACTTCCAAAACATGAAGCTCAGAACTTACAAGTAGACCTGGTTTTGGGGCACTGTAGCAAGCTGCCCTGAACACTGCTGGATCTCCAATTAGACATTCAAACAAAAATTTCCAAAAATCACTACTGCTTTTGATAATATATGCTAGAGAAACAATAAAGTAAATTAACTATGAGACCTTCATAAGGAGATCTCCATTTTTTTCTCAGCTGCAAACTGATTATTTGCAGCAAACCTCTGATTTATTCTTGCCACTCTATTCGGTATCTTCTCCTCCTCATCTTGGGTGCTCCCTTTATTTCATGTCCCCATTTTTTAGCCCTCCACTGTCCCCCATGTCAGTACACCTTTTCATTAATCACTCTTTTTTGCATTCTCCTTTCCCATAATCCTTTCCTTATCTTTCTCCTCCATGGTGCTAGCTCCTCCTCCTCCTCTCATCAGAGGCACATTCTTCTTTCTGATCCCTGCAAATGAAGATCCCTTCTTTTGCTCTTCCCCCCATATACCACTACCTTAGACAACTCTTCTGTTTTAATGACAAATGTTAGTATTCACATAGGTTAAGATTAGAGTAAAACATTTTCTTGGTCTAGTGCATAAGATACAGAAAATACTTTTTCATTGTTGTGCAGTATTATTAGACACACTTTGATTAGTTTTGTCTGTTTTAACCCGCTTCTGAAATCTTGATACTAATCAGCATCTGCAGTGAGAGACTGCATTATTTGGGCCAGAGTTACAAGTAGCCGTGCATCTCTAGTACGCATAACAGGGAAAAGCTTTTTCTTTCTTGTAAAGCTCTACCAGTCTGACCCCTGCATGACAACTTAATTCACCCACCTCTGCAAGTTAGTCAGCTCCACTTTATATAGAGGAAGTATGAACAAGCTGCGAGACAGTTCGGTGCAGATAAAACATCACCACTGACTAGTTACCAGAATTGCTAAATCTGGACAAGTGCGCTGGGACAGCCAGGAACCTGACGCTCCTTCTCTAGCTTTTAGACGCATCCAGTCGCACAATCCAAAGGAGTAAAGACTAGCCGGTAGATCACTAGTCATCATTTTTCCAAGCCTGAAAATAAGTTTTACCTTAAAAGCTTAACTGAATTTTGTAACAAGAGCCAGAGGAAGCCCAGCGAGTCCATCTTAAGAGGCCAGATCAACACTGTAGCTTGGAGCAACTCGAGCTTGGTAGGTGAGATCCATTTCAGTCCCCACCAGTATTACCACAGCCCAGATAAAGCGGGGCAGCAGCTGCTCACAAGCTGAAGCTTCAGACCAACTTTCAGAGAGCATCTTAAGTATTTAAAAGGTCAAATAAATGAGTTTTTTTGGTCTCACTCCCTCCATGGTCTTTTCTTGTTGTTACTTTACTGATAAAATCTGGGGAAAATATGCTGCTGTTTTTATAGTGCAACACGATTGGCAAACCCCCACTTTAGAGAAGTGTAGGTTGTAGCACGCATGACTAACGATTAATGATGCTCATTAAAAAATGAAGTTCTGATGAAATTCATTAATGCTTGGCTTGAGTCTTGCTAACAGTTACGCAACATTAAGAGCAAGGCAATTACAGATCTTGGCTGCAACTCATTGAGAGATAAAAGAATACCCTTTTTCCTGTTTAACTCAACGTATGACATGCTGTACTACAAAAATAAGCTGTCTTGAAAAGCTTCTTCAACAATGAGACACAGTCTGCAGCTCCATTGCCACCTGCAGGTAAGTGCTGGAGTCTATCATCCCACTCTGTTTCACAGGGCACAGAGAAATAAAGGTATCAACAGAAAATAATGACAATAAAGTAAGAGCCGTGTGCCTGACTTGCTCCAGTCAGTCATAAAGTCATTTGAAGTAGACACCACCTTTGGCCTCTCAGGTCACTGCTACCATTTGAACACTTTAACGTATCGCTCCTTTCACACTCCTAAAAATTTAAAAACTCAACAAGCAGCTTTATTCTAAACTGCATGGCAAGAGACCGGGATGAGGAGGAACTGCAGATTAATTGTAGGGAGTATTAACAGAGGATTGGAAGGAAACAAGTCATGGTTAGCAGCTTAAGTCTGCAGTCTCAAAGAAGGCTTCCAAAAGAGTATGCAACAAGAGGTTCGCACTCCTGTCTCAAAGCCAGTTCCTCATTAAAGAAATGGTTTTGTCCCTACGTGTCAGCAATAAAAGCACACCGGGGGGCTTAAAAAAGCCTTCTCTACCTGTTCAGTAGCAAGTGCAGATTCTGAAAGGGGACCATCAGCAGCGCACACCCGTGGATGTGCATGAAACAGATTCCAGTACGCTCTCACGCCGCTTGACTCTGCAGTGCTAACGGGAGTAAAGCCTTCTATTTCATATATCTATTAACCTATAAACATTCTATATAAAGCAAATCAGCTTTGTATTATTATTAAGGGTAAATGTGCTATTTTGAATTCACTCAGGGAAACTCCCAGGAATGCACATTTTATATAGTTGACATTTAAATATATTACATATTGAAGTCCACTACACATGCCATTGTTTTCCCTCCTATTGTATGTCTGTAGTTTGCTCTTTATCTTGAAGAAAATAAATAACCTAATTCAGGACCATATTTTCTGGGGTGGCCTCAAAAAAACTCATTACTTCCCACTGACAGCTTCTAGCTCAGTAAGAGCTTGCTCTGCGTTTTCTGGCCGAGTTGTGAATGAAGGATTTTTACTTGGGGAAGAAGAGAAAGATTCCACATGACAATGGATTAGTTCACTGCACAGGAGATGTCCTTTTCACTGTGATTACAACAGTGAACAGAGGCTAGCTACAACTTAGCCCTGGGGAAAGTTTTGAGGATTTGGGCAGTGGACACCAGAGAAACATCGGCTCTTGGCTCTAAGAAGCAATGCAGTAGAGACAAGTAACCCTAGATACCCAGTCGTACTCTTGAGTATTTTCTGTTACATTAAAAAACAATTCTTCAACTCACCCATGCCGTAGTAGTCGTACTTCAGCAGCAAAAAGCCCAATGGAAATAGGCCACACGTTTAGGTCAATGAGAGCCCGCAACACTTGGAGTGTTTCAGAATCTTGGGCCACAGAGGCTGTGCATATAGAGTATTACTGTGTGATCATTACACTTCCATAAAACAGAGTTAAAAGGTGGAGGCCTTGCAGTTTAGATGGAATTTTTATATACGAAAGCCTATTTAAGCAANCTCAAGTCTCCAGTCTCCTACAAGGCTGGGTCAATGTTTTTTCTTAGCCTGAAGATTAATCTACTTCTGCACTCAGCAGAACTTTAAGGTTTCGCTTTATTTGCTTGTTCTATCTGTCCACTACTAGATATACACAAACTCCAGTAACTCCTTAACCAAGCTCACTACGAACAAGACCAAAATTTCATACTTGGTGTATGCAGAAAGGCCCATTCTCAGTGACAAGGATGACAGGTACATAACAGTGCAGTCTTTGGCCCAAGGAACGTTTTCCTCAATAAACTCACTGCAGGCAACTGCGGAGGGTAACTCAAGCCCAAGTAAAATCTGTATCTTGGTGAAATTATTCTCTTTAGGGTGCACAACCAAGATGGAGGAAGCAAGAGTTTTATTGACACACATCATAACATCCCACCTAACCCCCAGCAAGTATCTAACATCATGCCACTAGCACCGGCTGCACATCCTTTCTTCAGTGTCATGGATCAGCCTGTGAAATGGGTCCCACGCAGTTAACGCAGCTCTTATTGTGCATAAATTAAACTCCAGAGCAGCCCAAACTTTGCATTTTCCTTTGATTCCTCAATGGCAGTAATTCCTACTGACAGCCATGTTCCATCTAATTCCTGCCTCCCAGATGTGAAATTTTAGCTGTCAATGGCCAAGCCTATTTAATACGCAAAACTGTTAAGACTTAACTTTGCACAAGCCAAATACTGGCCCAAAGTATTTATTTTTAGCTGTGTTGTTAATCCCAGAAAGAGGTACGCATTTTAACACAAGTCAATAGCCTTTAAGAACTCTTAAGTATTCCACATCAAGTGCTTTCAAACCTGGGGAAAGCAAAATCATCACACAATATGTGCCAGCAGTGCAGTTAGAAACAAACTTTATTGTTGCAGTTTGAAATTATTTACACAATATAAATCTCTTTGAAAGGTACATTACTTCATTTAATCAGTGGTAGAAGGCCTTATAATAGCTTCAATAACATTTAGTTCAAAAGAAATACAATTCACTCCAATGGATAAATGATGCATCTAAACTCCACAACATACAAGAAGGGTCATAGGGACTTTTGAGGGGATGACAGTGCTGGAAGATGACAAAGGCTTATTTCTAAATTGAGCTTATTTTATTCACAGGACAGAAGTGGACTCGCGTTCAAAATAACACTGAAAAATATGTAGTAACAAAAAAATGCCACAAAATGGAATATATCCCTAATACACTATGGCCCTGTTTCTGCAAGTATTTAAAGGGTTTTAGATAGCTGGATTAAGAGGCTCGAGACAGAATCAATGATTCTAACTTTAAGTCATATTTAAGAAAGATTGGATACATTCTCAGTGCTGAGACTATTCAAAGCACTTGTGTACAAAGCAGCATTATTAACTACCACAGACTGCATCTGAGAGACAAAGTGTTAAAAGGAACATTTCTACAAAAAAAAATTCTTTCACACACTGAAGACTTGACACCTACCATTCTTTGATAACACTTAATAATTACTACTACCAAAAGCTTAGAAACAATATACTTTTCTCCAGTTCACGCGGCATTTTATGGCATTGTATACAACATTTTTCATGTTTCTCTTCTATGGCCTCTTTCATCTTGTGTTTTGCATGGATCTCCATGTGGGAAAAAAACACTTAACACAGAAAAAACGCAGTTGCAATACCACAAAAATAGGCTGGTGCAGTACCTGAAGTTATTTCAGCATTTATTTTCAAAGTTTGTTAGATTTCAAGTCACTTATTTGCTTTCTAAATGTTCACACAACTTTTAATTTCCACCAAGTATTCTCTGTGTCATCTCTCTATAAGCATCAAATCACACTTATTTGGGAAGCCCATGAATTAGAGTTCCACACCGTAGGGAACCTGAGACAGCAGCTCAACAATTTTAGAAGGCTACAGAAACAGCTAATGTAAAATCTTGAGCCGTAAGTTTGATAATCTGGTGAAGTCTGGCCACCTGTTCCAAGATCATAATGTGTTTCAGGGCCATTCCAGTCAGTTTTCTGACATTTTGTAATAATAATAAACCCCTTTATTAAAGAATCTGGTGCAGACCACCACCTATACTATTAAATACACAGAAAAGCCCAACACACACTTAAGTGTCACAAATTAATCAACTGCATAGGGTTTTGGTTTTTTGTTTGGGTTTTTTTTTTTTTAAATAATATTTTGGAACGTTTCTTCCTTCTCCCCCCAGGTTGACTGGTTTCCTAATCACAGGAATTTAATCTCTACAGATCAGAACAACTGGAAAAGTCACTTTAAAAACAAACAAACAAAGCTTTTTCCAGTGTCTCACCACATCACTTAGATGGAGCACCTCCATGCAACTGGCACATTCGAACATTTCGCACATTTTCCTTTCCACTCCAGAGGTCTATAAGCCACAATGTTTGGTTTCTTCCAACATGTCCCACCTGGATTCGTGTGGTTTCTCACTGCCAAGAGCCCCGTTCTTAGAAGTTGTGTGGTTGGCTAAACAGAACACCTACTTTGCACAAGACCAAAGGTCATGGCTTTTTGTATCTTTCACAACTAATGAAAACAATCAGCTCACAGCCCA